>JAJEKV010000037.1:3560710-3917544 GCA_021234155.1 Isoetes taiwanensis
AATTGAACCTTCAAAAGGCAGCAGTTTCCAGGCCTGGATTACAGGAGTTCTTAGAATGGTGTACATCAAAATTTGAGATTGCATTGTGGTCCAGCATGGCTAAGAGTAATGTTGACTTGTTGATGATAAGGTTGCTGCAGGAATATAAGGGCAGATTTCTTTTTATTTGGAATCAGGATGACTGCACCAACACAAAATTAAAAGTGGTTAATAAGCCAATTTTCCTTAAGGATCTGTCCAAAGTGTACCATAAATTCTGGAAATACCAATAGAAAAACACATTGTTGATAGATGACAGCAGATATAAGGGTTCTGCCAAACAGCCGAACACAATGATATGTCCAAATAGTTTTGCTCCCGACAGGTTGGATTCCAATTTCCTTTTGGAGCAACTCAAACCATGGCTGGAGGGACTTCTGGCTGCAGAAAGTGTGCCAGCTTATGTGAAGGAACATCAAATGTGGAATATGTGGGATTCTGAAGAGTCGCACAACTGCATGAAAATGCTCGACAAGTATTTTCATAAATGAATCTTGTAAAACTCTTTGAAAGTCAATATAAGTAAAAAAATTTCTATGATATGTGTTGTACCTTTTCAATTTAAAATATTTGAATGGATTGCGAGCAAATGTTCTCGTGTGTGTTTAGAACTAGAGATGATAGAGCTTCGGCAGTCCCTGTCTATCTAAAGCCAAATACACATTTGGAAGTGGTGCTGAATGGAACTGAAACTGTCGTGATTAGCTCCACCGACATCAAAATTTTGGAAGCTGATACGCAGTGGTTGAATGATCAATTGATCCTCCTCTTCTCAAGGTGATACTTTCATCTGATTTGTGATCATCAGGATTGTGCCATCATATGCATATATTTGCAGATACATGGAATACTACTTGATGCTCCAAGGAATGAGCCATCCCTTTCATTTCATTGACCCTCTTTTTCACTCGACATTGTCCAAGGACACAAATAGTTACAAAACAATAAGGAAACATGTGAATCTGGATAAGTGCCAGTACATGTTTTTGCCTGCTTGTGATGGACATCACTGGACCCGTTTTCTGATTGTAAGCCACGCGTGTCTCGCACAGAGATATAAACTAGGGATATATCACTTTGATAGCTCGGTATTGAGAGGTTAGTGCTTGCTCATTGCATTTTGCTGTTGTGGCACAATGACAACAAACTTTAAATGCAGGTTCCTGGAATTGCTTGGACACAATAATTTCAGCTTTACAACCTCAGATGTTGTGAAAATTTCCAGAACGCCTCTTCAAACCGATGGTCATTCATGTGGCCCTGCCGTATGTTCATTTATGCACAAATTTGTGAGGGGGTACTTGAAAGGAGTGAATATATTGTTGCCTGATCTAGTAAGTCAACTCAAATGCAGCAGACAAACTAAACTCTGTTATTGACAAAGTGTGAATAACTGGAGGTTGTGGACATTTCAGACCAGGATCTAGTTGATGTTAGAGTGTTCATGCTTGAAATTTTAAGATTAGAAGCAACAAAAGCTGGAACTGAGAGGAACATATGTATTGGGAAGTATGTAGGTGCATGAGTCAACTCGTACTTTAAATCACTGTATATCTTTCTTATGTACATAATTATTATTGTAACCTCGATTCATTTGAATGAAAATTCATATTCAATTCATCTCACAAACAAAGGAATCGTGCTCAGAAGAATTCAAATCTTCAAAAGAAATCAAGACAAACTCATTTTCACAGCTGAAGGACAAAACTTCACATGAGTTCTGAAAACTACAGAATGGTTTTACATTTCATCATCATCAGAAAGAACTTCGGGTAAATTCTGTAAAATTTTCTCCTCATCTAAAGGATCCAGCTTATATACAGTCCTGTTTTGACGTTTAGTTGGTGGCATGTGAAGTCTGATTGCACAGATCTGTGTTGTGAATACTATGCCTAAGGCGTCTTTACTGCAAAGATCATAGCTGACGGTTGATCTTGCGCGCTTCTTGTAATACATACCTTCTATGACACTATCACCGGCGAGGTACCATTTCCATTGAGTTGGAAGTCTTTCTCCACTATCCATTTTGGTTTTGTGCACATCAGAATCCATCATTCCCTTTCGGAGCAACGACAGCAAAATTATCACCAACTCTAAGTGCCTCTGCTAATATCGTAGGACTGGAGGAGAACAAGGACCTGTTGGATTTACGGTCCTCAATGTCAGCATGCACATTGGAGGATGGTACAATAACTTGAAGTTTCCAATCATCAACATAGTGCTTGTTCACACAACTGTCCCACATGCCATCCAAGCAGTAGCTGCAGAAGCATGAAAGTTCCCTCGTATGCAACTGCAATAGAGATTCAGGATTGAATGCATGTACACAATGGATCTGCCTAGTGTTCAAAATCCTTTCTGCACCCCATGCTTTCTTCTATCTATATCCTTCACCTTGACTTCCCAAAAGAACCTTTTTATATTCTTCCTCTTACTGGTTTCAGGTGTGTTCATCCACTCGGATGTTCCACAAGTAAACATCTCTTCGGCAACTTCTACCACTTCATGAGCATTACCCAATTTTATGCTGTTGTATTTTAATTGCAGTTGTCTTAACCATCTCTTCAACTCAGCAGCTTTGCCATCGTGTTTACCTTTCCCGTGGTTAGAACCAAAAAAATTCCACATCATATAGACATCAGTGTCGTTTGTGTACCTAGCCACAAAGTAAAATGGCCTTGAATTGAGATGCTACACCATCTGAAAACATATAATGTCTTTTTGGCACCCTTCCTTTCTGCTCCAGATATTTGTGGTGCTTCATGAAGCAGTGTTGCACGAACAAAGTATCGTGTTCCCTATCATCTGATCTGATACATAGTAATGTGTTTCCTTGATAATCTCATCTGCCACTGAGTCGTACTGATATATTATTTGAACTAAAATGGTAATCTGGTTATTGACCCAGCGTATCGACTGCACCTCCTCTTGTTCCTTGAATGTATAGTTCTCTGCAAAATCCACTACCGAAAGACATGCATCTGCTGGGAGATTCTCCAGAAGCTCCTTAAATTGTTTTGCCTGCCATTGGTACCTAAAATTATGCAGTGGAAAGAATTTTAGATGCTCTTTCAGTTTATCCAGAAGCTCCTTGGGTTCTGTCTCATTGTACTGATGAGTCAGTCTCCTACCAGAACTCGAGACGTTGTCTTTTTCATAGTCAATGTACTCCCATTTCACTTTCCTGTTACTGCCACTTTCTTCCATGGGACAGGTCTGAAACTTCTTGATTCCACACAGCTCACAATCTCCAAGGACATTACCACACACCACACCACACCCCACCACACACCACACCATTCACCACACACAATACACCAAATGGTGGAGTGTGGAGTGGTGGTGGAGTGTGGTGGTGGGGGGTGGTGGAGTGGTGTGTGGTGGTGGTGGGGGGTGGTGGTGGTGGAGGTGGGGGGTGGTGGAGTGGTGTGTGATGGCCAGGGATAGGTTCTGTACATATGAAATTATTTTTTTAGACGTATAAAGTCCAAAAATACATATTATTTTTCGTATTTATTTCGTATTTCAACTTGAAACTTAGTAGGATGCCTATAACCATCAAGCTTGAAACTTAGTAGTTTACTAAAATCTTAATGAACTATTTCACGGCTTATTGACACTCACTAAAGTGGGTTTTTTTTTTTCCCCAGACTTTTAGGTATTGTTGCTGCTTTGCTACAGTTGGCATATCGCTAGCTATACACAGTTTCTTCTAAAGCTGCTATGAATCCACAAGAGTTAGACGGGCTTAGACTAGAAGCAGCAGAGCCTCACATGAGCCCTAAAGAAGGACCTAGGGTAGAAGCAGAGCCTCACATGAACCCAGAGACCGAGTCCTCTACTAAGATGCAGAGGAAAAGATCAAGACCCCAACAGCCATGGTCCTCCTTAAGACCTGCTTTAATGAATTGGCTCTGTGAGCGAATATGTGCTGCCACCCCATCTGAGTTAGAGTTGATTACTACAACAGACGAAGGATGGCTAGACTTCCACTCAAGTCTCATGAGAGATGCTGAGAGAGCTTTTGGGCCTCGAATGATAGACCTAGAACCTGAAAAGATTGATTCTGAAAGGTATGCTTGGATAGATGGCAATGTATCCCGTACAACTGGAAATATGATTCATGCGGTGGCAAATTTAAGTAGTCCGCGCTTGAGAGAGTCTTTAAAAGATAAGGCTGTGGAATGGAACACAGCTTGGACGAATCGAAAGCTTAGAAAGGAAACCCATCAACCCCCCCACCTAGTTAAGAAAGTGTTGGCACAGACTATTAGAGCCAAGCGTCCTGGTGAGACTGATAAAGAGTGGGAAGCAAGAAAAGGGGCAGATGCCAAGACTATATGGTTTGCAATGGTGGATTCCTCTCAAATAATCAACAGGACCAGAATTGGTTCAGGAACATATGGAACGGTGTTCAAATGCAATATCTTGGGTTCTAGTTTTCTTAAAGACGAACCCTATTGTGTTAAATTTCAGAATGATGATGTGCGGTTAGGTACGGCCAGGCCTGATGTGATAGTAAAGGCCATGATGAAAAATATGAGGGAGTCACAAATGCAGGTTAGAGATGGCTCTATCATACACTGCATTGGTCGTACAACTGGGTTGGAAAGAACAGGGTTGATATTTCCCTACTGGAATGGGGGTTCTTGTGCATATCTTTTTGTGCATCATGGAGATAATGAGGCATGCATTTAAGAGATTAGGGTATAAGCCTACTGTCGAGGTCGACGTCCATAAGCTTGAGCAACGAAGAAAGCAAGAGTTATATGTTGCTCAAAGAGTGGGTGATCTAACTATGTCGTTTTTAAGCGGCTTGCTTAAGCTTCATAAAGAGCACCATTTACACATGGACTTGCACCCGGGCAATGTCTTGCTTCATGCGAAGTCAGTCGAGGCAGGTACCACGATGCCCTACTTCACCATTCCCTCCACGCCAACATGACCCTCCTGTTCATGGACATCAAACAACGCCTTCAACTCATAGACAGCAGCCGGTACATGCTGTCCCAGCAAACGTTGATCCACGTGAGCTTAGTGAACGCAGACGGAGAGGTCATAATTTGGTGATCCGTGGCCTGCCGGAAGAAGAGGGAGAGAATCTCATTCACCGACTCCAGATGCAGATCATCAATCGTATGACATTGCCTGGGCCTGTACACATTGCTCGAGCCAGCCGTCATGGTGCTCGACGTTCTGCCTACAACCGTATTGTCATATTCACGATGAGCGAGATATGCAAGTGCGGGATGCCATCTGCGCCCAGGGCAAGTAATTGAAGGAACATCCTTGTATGTGGACCGAGACCCTCACCAAATAAGAACAAGAGTCCCGCAGGCGTGAGCTCACCAAGGTTCGAGGCATCCGCTGTCAAGGAGGAGCTGCGGGACTAGTTCGAGGCAAGATGCACATTTTCCGCTCACCGAATGTTGCTGCAGACCCTCCGGGCCATTCAGCTGCAGCCCCCACCTCCTCTGATCATGCTCCTCCACCGTCTGCTCCAATCCCATGCCCTGCTGCCACTGCCACTACTCCTCAGTCATATGCCACCCCAACTCCTACCGCTTCTCTCTGCCCCAACCCCTCGCTTCTCACTGGTCCCACATATTTCGATGCCGCTGCCGCTTTCCACTCTTTCCCCACAACTCAATGCATGCATGCCTCTGCTGCTAACAAATAGGGAATGTGCCTTGGTGGTCTCTCGGAATTGTCGAGGTTTCCCATGGCAGAAGGGGGATAGTCTCAACTCGTTCTTTGCGGGTATGGATCTCATCTTCCTTATGGAGACATGGGAGCACCCGGGACACAAAGCTACCTAATCTTTTAGGCTATCAACATTTCTCGGTCTTCAATAGCCGCACGGGCAAGAGGGACATGGAGGGGTTGCTGTTATTGCAGGGAGTCTTTGGCGCGGTCGGTCTTCTGCACAAGACAATTGAGACACAACCGGTAATTTGTGGGTGCGGGTGCAGAATTGTAGTGGCAACCCTCTCTTCTTGGCTGCTTGCTACTTTCCACATGCGAGAAAGCAACTTTTACCATGCCCACTCGGATGTGGACAAAGCTACCTCCATATGTCGATCTATATGATGACATACAAACAACATAGACGGTTGGGTAGTGTGGTACTCCTTGGGGACTTCAATGCACCCGGGACAGAGTAGAGCAGCCCATGAGACTTGATCCTTTGGCTCGGGATGTGTTACACCCTGCGCCATGGAGGCGTTTTTGGCCACTTAACATCGATGACCCAGTCACGCATGCGCGCATGACGATTTGTTTCTATTATGTGGTGTCTTTGACTTGGTAATTTGTAATGGCCCGCACGGTGGCCTTCCTCCGTAAGTGCACCCGCAGACAAGAGAATCGGGGTGGAGGATCTAGTGTGGTGGACTATCTATTAGTCGCCGCGGGATGTACATTTGATCAACCACTTTTCGGTAGGCACGCATGTAGAGATGAGGAGACAGACTTCGGATCATCTTCCACTCTACTGCCGCTGGTTGGCAGCTGCTAGAACCCCTTCGGCAGCTCCTTGTATGCCTCGCTATGCGATTGGATTATGAGCAGGCAAAGGATTATGTCGATATGCTCATAGATGACCTTTCGTGAATTTTGCGGTGCCCCCACGCTAGAGCAAGCAAACGGGTCACCTGATTGAGCTCCTTGGTACCATTGCAGTAAAAGATGTTTTGGGATAGCATGCCCGAGAGGTATCAAAGGGATCGCAACATTCCCCGTAATCGGTGGTTTGATCTTTGAGTGTAAGGAATACAAATGCCGGGCTCCGCCCGGATCCATCACGATCCCCGCAATGCCCACATGCCACCACCACAAGATCGTCGCTTTCTTGAAGGCAAAGAAATCTCAAGACATTGCACGTCATCAAAGGGAAATGTTTTCCATGTTGAAAAGCCATCCTAGAATCTTTTGGCGCAAGGTTCTTCGAAAAGCCCCAAACCCTACGGGGAACATCACTAATGAGCAATGGGAACAATACTTGCGGCAACTCTATGATCCTCAAGGGACACGAGCACTCATACCCCCACGAATGGTCCGACATTAGAAATCACAGAGGATGATGTTACCCGTGGTCCTGCAAAGCGTTTGGCCAATGGGAAAGCAACGGACCTGGATGGTATGCGAGGCGAGTTGCTCAAGTGGGGTGGGGAGCCTATGGTACCAGTCCTAACCACTATGTTCCAGGCGCCACGGGAAGGATTCCCCCAAAGTGGACCACAAGCGAGTTGTCCCCATTTACAAGCAAGGGGAGATCCACATAGTCCAACCACCACCGAACAATCATGGTCGGGTTCGGTGTTTGCCAAACCGCTAGTCGGCATTATTGAGCAACAGGTTGACTAGGTGGGGCGTATAACAGTGTGCGAGCTCTCACACAAGCGGGGTTCAGACCCGGCATTCAACCATTGATCATATCTTCACATTGAGGACTTTGGTTGAGGATAGCGTAAACCGCTTGCGGGACTGTATTGTTGCTTTGTTGACTTTTTAAGGCTTTTGACACCGTGCCTCGGGGAAAAGTTATGGGAAAGATTGCGGCAACTAGAGGTTCCCGTGGATATGCAAAATGCAAGATACAAAGTTTATGCGAGTTGTACAGGCCCGATGTGGATGACGGACAACCATTCACTAGCAAAGATTGGGGTCCGCCGGGGATGTCCTCTTTCCCCAACATTGTTTGGTTGGTACATTGACCCGGTTGGAACACCGCTCATGGACAATGGGGGTGGCGGAGACCAACTTTTGCATCGGTCATCGACAACTCATCTATGCAGACGATGTTGACCTCTTAGCTCACACTCGCAGGAGGATATGCGTCTCACTTAGATGCTCGGATACATTACGCCCGCCGTGCCACGACATGAACGTCAATCTGGCCAAGACCAAGGTGGTCCTAATCTCATCCTCGCGCCATCCAAGGCCCCCTTCATTCACTTATCGAGGGCAACAAGTGGAGGTGACACCCACCTACAAGTATCTGGGAGTGGAGTTTCCTTCTACACTATGCTGGGACACTTCCATAAGATTGCGTGTAGCAGCAGGCTGGAAAGCACTCTATGCAATGCAGAACAATAACCACGAAAGCGTAACTATATGATTGGGGCATCGTGCACATCCGCTCGTGGTATTGGTAGAGCCCGTTCTTTTGTACGGAGTTGAAGTCTGGGGCCCAGTGGTGTCCCTTGCTACTTGGAGCGACTTAGAACAGGTGCAGAAGGCCTTCTTAGCACGGGCACTCGGAGTGAAATCCACGGTCCCATATCAAATTTTGTTGCAGGAGACAGGTTTCCTGCCACTTCAGCGAGCGGCCCTTGATAGACACATCGTCTATTTCCAGAAGGTGGTAAATATGGATGATGATCGTCTACCGCACTTGGCTTATGCAGTGGCAATGGGACCACAACGACTCAAGAATTGTTGGAAAGATAAAAGAGTGCAAAGTGGCTAACTAGATGGAATGTCCAGAGCACATGTGCATCCGTGTAGAAACAGAGGCAGATCGTGGCGTACCGAGATGTTACCTTGATGCTTGTTTCTCCAAGAAGCTTTGGGATTCCGTGGCTCGAGCAAGTCAAAACAACACATTACAAGCAGCACATAAATCCCACATTAGAACGAGGCCCACGCCGCTACCTACGCTCACACATCCGCCCATGAAAAGCGCAGCATATCGCCTCCATTCGCGACAGTGCCCACCATCTCCGGATTGAGACAGTCGATGGATTGGGGAGCCACGCCGGGATAGGGTTTGTCGCACGCCAGACGGGAGTCGTTGAGGATGAATGCCACACTTTCCAGAGCTGCCCAAAGATATGATCGATTCGGACACGCTTATGCTCGCTTGATTAGACCCGATGAGCCGCTACACATGATATCGGGCACGACTTGGTAAGCGCCACTCGGATCATACATTCAGAAGTATTGGACTTGAGGGCCTCGGATATGCCCCCCAGCCAACCATTTAATTGATGTCGCTAGCCTTATTGTTTGCCACGGTTTTCCGAAAAAACCCTTCTGGGCGGGGGTTTTTAATCCGGCAAGAATGTGATCGGGCAAGGCTTTTTTGTATTGGGTCCCATAGGCCGATCGGTCTCCGTGGACGATAAAAACAATTCTATTCTATTCTATTCTATTTTGAATTTGGGAAAGAGAGAGGATGCATGGACCCCCAGGTTATTTATATTGGTATATGTGATTGGGGAGAAGAATGGCTAATAGGCGAGCCTGTGGAAGTGAAGCGGTGGGCATACAAAGGCATGGACGCTGCTGCCAAAAAGGCGATTGAGAATGAAAGGCTTGCCTATCCATACATGCATGATGATTTGTATTGGGGTCCAAAAAGAGATGGAACTAAGACGGTGCCTGCAAGGGTAGACTTTGACCTCTTAGGGGCAGCCTACTTTATCTATTATCTTGCTGATTTTGCACGCAAGCATTCTTTCTTGGAGGCTATGTGTACCAACGAACAAAGCCAGAGGTTTCGAAACATGTATTATTTGAAGCACTGTGTCGAATCCCCAATACGAGACAAGGCACGCAAGTTTGATCTGAACCAGCTACTGAACACCATGCGGAGCACTTGGAATTGCTCTCCAACACATTGCACAAGACCCCAAATGGAATCAGATTGGATTCCTCAAGTTGGATTAGGTGCAGACGATGCTGATCAAGCTGGACCAAGTCACGCTTAGCGTGCCATTTATGAGCTCTCTTGTATGCAACCAAAAAAAGTGCTTTAAATATATTCAATAAAATATCTTTGGCATTCTTATGTATTTATTTTTGTTGGACTTGATTTTTTTATAATTTATAAGTCATATTGAGTTGTTTTTTATTTTGCGCAGTTAACATAAAGCCTATCCGCAAGAAAATGAACAAACAACTTACCTAGTGCCAAACACAAAAGAATGTCGCAACAGCCGAGTGCGTCTCATCAGAATCTGAGTTCGTCTCATCAGCAGACGAGAGAAGGGGCTGATGAAACTGGGCCAGGAGGCTTCTCCATGCCGTCCTCTTTGAGATCTCCAGATGCATTTGTATTCCCTTCTCTACCTACATTGTCAGAGGTTAGGGCACAACAACTACAGAGAGCAGAGCGCGTGCAAAAGAGTTATTGAGGTTGAGGGCAATGGCAGAAGTGGCCAAGAAAGAAGGTGTCACAATTACAGAGGTGCATGGAGTTGCCTGTAACATGGGCCCAGGCTGTTGCCCACATGGAGCGGATTATGAGGATATCGAGGCCAATATAGACGCCAAACAGTTTGACGCCGATTGGCCAAGTAGGAGAGCAGGTAAGTATAAGGCATACGACTGCAAGATCCCTGAAGTCCGAGCTAAAGCTTTGGAGAGGTGGGTCCAAGTGAAAGGAACAATGATAAACAAGGTGCTGCGCACGACGGGTTGCCCTCCGGTGGCCCGAAAGTGTGTTTTCATGTTTCGTCTTTTTGTGTCAGATAAGCAGATTTGAGTGACTAGTTTTCAGCACATCCATGTTCTCTACCTTGTCCATGTTGGGTACATCGTGCTATCATAGCACTCCATGATATGACATTATGGGCAGGTATCAAATTGAAAAAATAGCAAGCATGATGTATGTTCCCACATCTACAACAAATAAACATTACTAAACATGTTATTCATCGTATTGTACATATACTACAATCACTATGCCCCATAACATGGCAATCCACTCTGATGAACAGGGGCTCATTCTTCTCCATTTCAATTAACTATGGGATCAATCTTTGCTACAACATAGTTAAGAGTGTGTTAACGTAGTTAAGAACATGTTAATTGGGCATTTCTTTGATACAACCGAGGGGGCTTTATTGGCCTTCTCCAAGTTTGGCACCATGACATGGCAACCCCTATATGTTCCATTGGGGCATATTATTAAACAATAAGTGCAAATGAAAATAGTATTAAACATTGTGTGTCTTCTTAAGAATTCAACGTTATATTGTGTACATTCTTTGAGGGGATTGACACAATGCCTTCTTTGTAGCAATTGAAAAACCTGGAAGTAGTTTTTTATTTTCTGTGTCTAATAATGTATTATGCTTGCACTATATATACATATTGAACAAAACAAAGATGCATATTCAAGGTTGCATTATTCTTTTTTGGTCTATTATAATGGTAAACCGCCATTTAAATAGCCATAAAAGTTGTAGAATGACAATTTACTTCTAGCTTTTCACGCTTTTCGTTGCTATATCTTTTGGATTGATTTTGTGTATCCCTCACTATCATCTTCTTGAGAATAATCATTCCAGTTTCATGAAGCTTTCATCCACCTTTTTCTCTAGAAGACGGTTGGCATCAATATCTAAACAATAAAGAGGAGTCGGTTAATACATGAATAATCAATGTGAACAACAATCGATCCATGGACAAATGTCTCTCGAAAATTTAACTCCGGATGGTTTGGCATTTTCGTCCCTAAAGCATGTAGATATAATTTCAACAACATTTATACAACCGAATATGATAAGAAGATGCATGCAAAGAAGGTGAAATAGAAAACTCGAGCTTGTTGCCCAAGCAAGAAAAAACAATTGCAGAGAGCACAAATAGTCGCATTGACAGATACCCTTTAAATGCTCTAATATACATCCGCATTAGAGAGCTTTAAATTCAGCAAGAAATTGACACTTATACCTTAACTCAAATTGCAACAAATGCAAAAGTTGGCAGTCTAGATGAGAATATTTTCTTGCAAAACTATAGAACATGAATAAAAGAACAAGATAGAGGCCAGCCCCATGATGATCTTCCAAAGATTGTTTTGGATGCAACACCTAAATCCATCATTGCAAAGGGTTTATCCGTGAAGCTAAAGAAAGAAGAAAGAGCAAGGCATCCCCGACTAACTACCTCAATAATCTCGAAGAACGAAATGGGCAATTAATTCCTTTGCCAATATTCTTCCGGGTCTATCAATCCCTACTGAATGTTGCACCTAAACTCGTCTCAAAAGCATGATCCAAAGGCAATCTATGGGATATAGTACCGCAAAAAACATTCGGGGATATTAGTGAGCTTTAAATTCAGCCATAAGAAACCGACACTTATACCTTGGCTCAAATTGCAACAAATGCAGGGCTGGCCACTCTAGATGCGTAATATCCGGCAGATCAGAGAACATGAATAAAAGAATCGCATAGAGGCTAGACCTCATGATGATCTTCCAATATTGTTTTGTTTTGTTTTGCGCTTATCCCGGACTCTAAATCAATGGAACACCCTCAATATGAACGGCCTTTGTAATACATTATTTGAGGTCCGACCCTCTCTATAATAAAATATGAAGTCGCGAAAAGCAGTGTTGGTTTAACCACGTCACAATCTGCCTAAAGCATGTAGATATAGATTAAACAAAGATTTACAATATTTGGAATATGATGAGAAGATGCATGCAAAGAAGGTGAAATAAAAAACTCGAGCTTAACTAAAGATTTTGATATAGATTAAAGCTTGATGCCCGAAAGCAAGAAAAAACAATTGCAGAGAGCACACAAAATCAAGCTTCTGCGAATCCAACCATGCTCATACGAACCATGAGAAGACGGCAAAACCATGCTCATACGAACCAGGCTCCAGTTCTCGGGCGAATTTCAAGCTTTGGCATAAGCTCCACGCGAATCCCCCTCCGATCAGAGGCCCTAGCCGAAAGTTCATCAAATGCTCCAACCCTAATTAGCCGTTGGAGCAATCTCGCTCTTGCAAATAAGAGCATATTGGTCGCTGCATGCCTTGTTTTTGCATTGGGAGGTAGATGCAGTGTCCCAGATATCGTAATGCGAATCCCGCCGGAAGATATTAGTTTACATGAGAGCAGTGGAAATGGAAGCTAAAGAAACCCTAAAGGTTTGCTACCTGCCCGCCATGCTCGAAGTCGCCATAGCTGCCATCGGGACCCTAGACAGAAACTAACCACAACATCGGGAGCTGCCATTGGGAGCTGCCAGTTACCCGGTCTAGAACATCCTTCATCCACAACGCAACTGACCGTGCATTTACAGGGAACAAAGGGTTTTTAGCAGTCATCAACATATACTGAGTATATTCCAGCATATACTCAGTATATCCCACAAACCCACATAAACGAGGGTTTGCCCCCCTAGGGGCAACCCAAAAATCATGAATTCAGCAAGACATTTGCCAAACAAGTGTACTATGAGATTGTGAAAGCGGAGCTCGTAAATTATGCTAGTAGAAAATGGAAACAAGGAAGCGGTAGTGGTAGCAGCAAGAGAGTGAAGCTCGCGGACGATTCTGAAAGCGCTCTTGGTGATGAACCCATGACTATAACCTATTTGCTTCAAGATGCCATAAAACTTTTAGATGTGGCGGGGGTTGCAGCAGCAGGTGCAGTGACAGAAGAGGTGGATCTGAAGGCTCAGTTAGAGAATGAAAGAAGTCGAAACCTCACTCTGTCAGAGGAAAACTTGCGCTTAAAAGGCAACGCTCACGACAAGATGGCTGCAAAATTACTAGACACGAAGAATCAACTTGCAGCTTTGGGTAGGGAAAACACGGTGTTGAGAGTAGACAATGAGCATATGCGCACAATATCAAGGGCCTTAGATTCCGATCCCCTTAGAGTCTCCAAGGAGCAGGGTATTGCATACCTCCCTCCCGAATACCTATATGAAAGCCAGTGGGATGATATAAAGAACCAGAACTTCAGATATTGTCAAGCGTGTGCGGACAATCTTACCCAAGTTGGTTGGTATGCCTTGGGATATGGACATCGTCTGCATTTGAGGTGTTTGTTGGATTGGATGGTGGGCAGTAGGTTCTGTCCAGCAGATGATGGATATATTATACCAGAGCACCAGTATGCAATGCTCGACCTGCAATCACGCATGCCTCCCTTGCCACCTCTGATTGCTCGCAGGAGGGATGGAATTGCTCACGCGTTCCATACCCAACGTGAAATGGACCTTTGGTGGGGGGTAGAAGAACCGCGTGAAGGTGAAGAGGTACCAGATATTAATCAGTACTTGCCTCCTGCTCCTGGGCCAGCAGGTGATTGGGTGAACCCTGGTGCGAATGTGGATGCAGATGATTATTTCAATTAAACCCATGAGCTATCTACATTATTTTTTTTGATATTTTTCCCTAAGATCTCAGATACACATGAATGAACCAATGTTCGTTGACGAGGATTTCTTTGTCTTAATAAAATTTTGGGGGTTGGGTTGCCGCATTGAGTTGTTTGTGTTATAGTTAAGTAAAGTAAGTATGTGAGTGAGTCAAAACATCTGCACACACAACCTATTTGACATCTGGACCTCATGTTAGGCTCAGTCTCTTTTGTTTGTCCTGTTTGATGTATCTAAATTGCCCCCTAGGATGAGGTCACTCACTCATTTTAGGTGGCGATTTAGATACATCAAGCAGGAAACTCGAAAAGGGAGTAAACCAAGAGCGCGACCCTCTTGAATGGTTGTCAGCTCACCAGGCCTGATATTCTCCATGGCAAACAATATAGACTTCTCAAAATTCTTGTTACCTCCTTTAGAAAGTGCGAGCTTTGCTCTGACTCTCTTTTGGGTGTCTCTGTGTTAATGTAGCTTAGTTACTTTGCTAGGTTATATTACACAAAGATGCCCCAAATGGGGGTCGTAGCAAAAATCGTTCGTTCTAAAAGAGGTTAGAAGGTTTTTGAGTACTCTATTTTTATTGTGGCCGCGGATGATATCAGCCTAGTGGTTGCTTGCGATTATGTGGTTTCATTAGATGTTAGTGATCGATGAGTTCAAGCATCGAGACTTCCCAATCTTTCTTTCCCCTCCTTTTTGGGCAATATAGCTTACTTTACATGCTAAGTTCTATTGCTCAAAGAGGGATGAAAGCAAGGCTTGGAAAGTCTCGATGCTTGCACTCAGGTCGATTTGGGAATTTGCGATGCTTTTTCTCTTGATATTCCGTGAGGCCTGACCCTCTTGTATGGTTGCGATTCTGTGGGTAACTTAGATGTTAGTGATTGATGAGTTCAAGCATCGACACTTCCCCGTTTTTCTTTCCCCCGCCTCTTTGGGCAATGTAGCTTAGTTTACATGCTAAGTTCCATTGTCCAGAAGAGGCGGGTGAAAGCAAAGATTGGGACGTCTCGATGCTTGGACCCAGGTCTTTGGGGGTAAGTCCGATATGCCTGCTTGACCGAACCATCATGCATGAAAGAAACGTAAAACAAGGTAACAATCTGTGGGTTCATTGGATGTTAGTGATTAATGAGTTCAAGCATCGAGACTTCCCAATCTTTCTTTGACCTCCTCTTTGGGCAATGTAAGCTTAGTTTACATGCTAAGTTCCATTGTCCAAAGAGGGGTGAAAGCAAGGTTTGGGAAGTGTCGATGCTTGCACTCAGGTCTCTTTCATCCTGGCTTAGTCTCTTTCATCCTGGCTTAATCTCTTTTGCTTGTCCTGTTTGTTGTATCTAAAGTGCCCCTTGGGATGAGATCGCTCGCTCATTTTAGGGGGCACTTTAGATATATACAAACAGGATAATTGAAAAGAGAGTAAGCCTGGAGCGTGACCCTCTTGAATGGTTGTCAACTCACCAGGCTTGATATTGTTCGCTGCAAACAATATAGACTTCTCGAAATTCTTGTTACCTCATCTAGAAAGAGCGAGCTTTGCTCTGGCTCTCTTTTGTAGTCTCTCTGTGTTAATGTAGCTTAGTTACTTTGCTAGGTTATATTACACAAAGAGGCTCAAAATGGGGGCTAGAGCAAAAATCGTTCGTTCTAGAGGTAGAAGTCGCTATGACGTCAGAGGTGAGAGCGCACTCTAATTTCAAGCCAAAGTGGTGCCTGGGCGTTGTCCATCCATATAGCGGCTGTTAGGCACCAAATCATGGAACATCCTAACTCCTGCTATTGATGGAGAACCTTGAGCATCACTATGACTTGAAATTAGAGGACGCAGCGCCCCTTCTGGTGGTGGTGGATTGTACATCGACGGAGGTAACAAGGTTTTTGAGTACTCTATTTTTTATTGTGGCAGCGGATGATATCAGCCTAGTGGTTGCTTGCGATTCTGTGGGTTCATTTGAGATTAGTGATTGATGAGTTCAAGCAAGGAGACTTTCCAGTCTTTCTTTCCTCGCCTCTTTCGGTAATGTAGCTTAGCTTGAATGCTAAGTTCCATTGTCCAAAGAGGCGGGGTCAGCAAGATTTGGGAATTCTCGATGCTTTGACTTTGATATTTCGTGACCCATGCTTGCACTCAGGTCTTTGGGCGTAACTCCGGTACGCCAAATTGGCATTTGAATGCCATCGGGATTGTGTATCTGTACCTCCATTCCTTTGGGCGACACCTGCCATGTATACCCATTAGGTATGTAGAGCATGTGCCACCCCAAGGAATGGAGTACAGAGTATACAATCCCGATGGCATTCAAATGCCAATTTGGCGTACTGGAGATACGCCTAACCTATCTAGTGGTTGGGAGGATGTGGATCATGTACCTTGTGAACCTTCTGATGGATCAGATTCGTCCCAGCTAGTCCGTGGTTGTTTGTCCCCTTGGCATGCGTAGATTAATTCTCATCAGCAAGATTCTGTGGCATGCGAAGAGGCAAGCAGCAACGGAAGTCGAGACGGGTCTGATCCGAGGAAGGTTCTCAAGGCACTAAGTTCGACGGAGGTAAGGGAACATGGTGATGCATAATCATTGGTTGGAGAGTGGATCGTGTATCTAGTGAAATCTCGTATCCGTCAAAGTTGGCTCGACTGATCCGTGGCCGTTTGACCCCTTGGCATGCGTAGATTACTTCTCATCAGCAAGATTCTGTGGCATGCGAAGGGGCAAGCGCCAACGGAAGTCAAGCCGGCTTTGGCGGGTTCGAGGTTTCTCTAGGCACTTAGGTCGACTGATGTTATACATGAATGAAGCATGGACCGAAGTTACAAATTGTTGAAATATAAAACAAGGTAACGAAATATATAGAAGACAAAAACTTGTAACAAAAAACTACTTTTTATTAATAGTACCAAAAACGGTTACAATAGTTTGAACATCCTCTCATACACGGTCTAGGCATCTTTCTAGGCATCACCATCTTCATCAGTTCCATCATCTGGGGTTCCGTCCTCTTCTGCCCGTGGGCCTAGGTTCAACCTCCTTTGGCCCTTTCCCTTACTGCAACGTCCTCGAGATGTGTTTCTTCTAACACGTTGCCTGTTTGTCTGGGTCATTGGCATTGGAGAGTCCGCTGGGTCACGTACCGTTAAGTCCTCAAGCAGATCTCCTGTATTACTTGGACCTGGCCTTTCTGTATCAGACTCATCTTCTTCTGTATCTTCGCTGTTGTCTGAGTCGTCCGAGAACATGTTCTTGTCTAAATCGTCTTCGGCATCAACAAAATGGGTACGTTGAATGTCCTCATCAACATGGTTAGCGACATTTACAGCGAGCAGCTCGTCCTCACTGTCTTCAAAGTTGTCCTCTTCCACTTCGGAATCTGCATCCATGAAAGGAAACTGTAGCTTATCAACTACGACTGCACCACTGTTGCGATTCAAAAGCCGCTAATTTGGGAAGTTATATACAAGTTTGTCAGCCTTCTTATGCAAGAGGCGATTTCGTGTCACACTATATATGTACTTATAAGCACTCCAGTTCCTCTCACTTGCACTATTGGAGGATACCAAGGAGAGGATAGTCATTGCAAGGACCTGTAACGTATCAGTAACCTGTCCATGGGCTTGCCACCATGCATAAGATTCCATATTTGGTTCCTTCTTGTGACTCTCCAGTGCATCGTGAAGCTCTTCATCTGCCCACCTTCCACTCAAGTTCTGGTATTCAGTTGTGGTGGGGTGTGGTGGTGGTGGTGTGTGTAGTGGTGTGTGGTGGTATGATGTGGTGTGGTAGAGTGTGGTGGTGGGGGTGTGGTGGTGGTGGCGATGTGTGGTGTGGTGTGGTGGAGTGTGGTGGTGGTGGGAGTGTGGGGGGGTGTGGTGGTGTGGTGTGGTGTTGTGGATTGTGGTGTGGTGGAGTGTGGTGGAGGGGGTACATGGTTGAGTGTGGTGGTGGAGTGTGGTGGAGGGGTGTGGTGTGGGATATGGTGGAGTGTGGTGGAGAGGTGTGGTGTGGGATATGGTGGAGTGTGGTGGTAATGGACAATGTGGTGCATGTGGTGGTAATGTGGTGGTCGCAAAGATGTGGTGGTAGTATATGGTGGTGGGATAGATGATGGGGTGTGTTGAGGTGAGGGGGGAGAATAAATAAAATTGAATCCACACATATCATACATTAACATGTACACACCCACATGACACCATGGACATAACGCACCCCACACCACACTGCACCGCACCGCACCATCACGACACCATCACGATACCACACATCACATCACATCACTTTTATCCTATTTCGTCTGACATAAAAAATCTGCCTAGCTTGCTCTCATAAACATTTCTGAATTCGTACACCCTGATAATAATTACATTTCTCTTCTAATCATTAGAAATGGATCTGGGTCCTAAATCCTGTTCCTGCGTCTGATTTTTGGCGTTTCATTCTCAATCGAACAAGTTCATTCCGGCAATGGTAGGGATGTTCAGAGATCACTACGGCCTACCCCGGGTGAGCGAGGAGGGCATTCGGCATATGTTAAATAGGGCTCGTGACCAATCTCTTAAGGTGGAAATGCGTAAATCCACCTTCTTTGCTGATTTCAAATCCAACCTAAAGGCATACAACAGACTGGATGATGGGCCTTCATTGGCTATGCTTGGGGTCAGATTGACAGGAAGTGAGCTCTTAGACAAGGTCCACCACCTTATGTTACATGCTGCTGCAAAGGCAGCTGGTTTATTTGTTCTCTGTCACTTGCCCGCTCTGAGTCTGCAACAGTGGGAATTACTGGCAGGGTTGCGTTCTTACCACCAGGGGATGCAGGAAGCACTGGCAAACCTCATCCTGTTAAATTCTGGAATGATTGCAGCTTAGATGCTTTAATGCAGAAAACAATAATTTTGGATGCACCAGTTCTCGAGCCGGTCATACCAGCATTTCCTGCTGCTTAGGAAATGCATGTAAATTTAGTTCTCGGGTACAGAGCTTTCAATGGAAAGCCAAATTTTGTAAAGCCGAATTTTGTAAGATCCTTTTTTTAATATATTATACTTTCCAACAGAGCTGTGCTTGAATCTAACAAAAATTTGTCTTTATTAACATCCAACATATAAAAATTAAATCCCCAACACATAACAACCAACACATAACAACCATTGACATTAACAACCAATACATAACTACCATTGACATTAATTAACACAACCATTGGGTCCAACACATTTAAATTAAAATCCCCCTTAAACCCCCTTTGGTTTGGGTGCATATTCACACGAGGTGACGTAGGGCAGCGAGAGCCCTCATAATTGTATTTTGCACGTACGAAATCAACATCATGTAGTATTCCGCTTGAAATCTTATAGTATTTTGCGAATCTTGTTATACAGTATAGCAAATTTTGTACTTGCATACCCCACAAACGAGGAACTTTACGTACGGTGTAGATTAAGGAATAAGAGGTGAATATGCCTATCCAACAGCTCTCGTTGCCCGGAGTCATCCCCGTGTGAATATGCACCCAAACCAAAGGGGGTTTAAGGGGGATTTTAATTTAAATGTGTTGGACCCAATGGCTGTGTTAATTAATGTCAATGGTAGTTATGTATTGGTTGTTAATGTCAATGGTTGTTATGTGTTGGGGGATTTAATTTTTATATGTTGGATGTTAATAGTTTGTGTTGCAAAAAAAAATTTTTGGCCCCTTCGGGGCTCTGGGGACGTCACCCCCTCCCCCAGTGTGACAAAAATTTTAGAATTCAAACCAGAAAAAAACTAGAATTCATTTGAAGCTTTCATCATCTGTAGCTTTTGAATTTCATCACAATAAAACAAATAGAATATAAGTAAAAGTTACCATAAAAATAGAGCAGATTGATCCCATTATTCTGAAAGTCATAATGTTTGCAACACCCATACACAAACATTTTTCAACTGGAATTTAACAGCAGGCTTTGGCCTCCATGGATTCTTGTGGTGAGAAACCAAAGTGGGAAACTTTTCTGCTTGTTAGCACAAGGATCTAGAAGCCTTGGAATTTGCTTAATAACTGCCTCAAAATCTAAAAATGCATGGTAATTTTTTGCAAGCTTCATTCGGAATGAGCCATAAAACAATATCCAATAGCGCAATCTTGTATTAATCAGTTGGTAGGATGTGAAAGCCTACCAAACCCGGCCAAAAAATAGCTGTTTTAGCATAGATAACTTAACCAAACATATCCATATCATACACTATCAAAAAGATCTCTGAGAGAGTTTTCCAAAGCAATAAAAATCATCTAAAACAGAGCTCTGGATCAAAAGTTATGATAAGAAATGTGTTGCCGGCGGGAAAACTGCACTATATAATGCGCCCTTCAAGCCCGTCATGTGCCCAACCCGGCCGAAAAATTGCTGTTTTAGCTCCATATCATACACTATCAAAAAAATCTCGGAGAGACCTTTCCAACGCAATAAAAATCATCTGAAACAGAGCTCTGGATCAAAAGTGATGATAAGAAATGTGTTGCCGGCGGGGAAACTGCACTACATGCGCCCTTCAAGCCCTTCATGTGCCCATTATGCACCACACACACAAAAAGAGGGCTTTTGTTGTGAGCCATTGGTTATTGACCATTATGCACCACACGCACAAAAAAAGGGCTTTTGTTGTGAGCCATTGGTTGTTGACCATTGAAAAAAAAAGAGGCTAAAATCAATGGCTCAGAAATGGTGCACTCTAGATGTACGCATTAGTACATCCATTTGAATACATCACGAAATCATTGGAAAACCTTAGTGAAAAGTGTACAAAAACACAAAGAAAACCCCCTGTTATTATGCTACATATTTCAACAAGAAATTGTACTTCTTAGGATCAGTTAGTTATCTATCATTCTCAAATATTTTTAGACTGTACACACCCAGTAAAGGAATACTCAATTCTGTCATGTTCTAATATTCCAAACATTAAATATTGCATTTCAGACTAGAGTCAACTACACACAATTCACATGCTGCATACAGTACACCACAATTACTGTACAACACAATAACCACCACATGCACCACCACACTAAGCACCATAATTAAGAAAACATGAATAACAGAAATAAACTAACCTATGATTCCTCCAGATAGTGGGCAGCATGTTCTTCTCCTCTTACATTTCTCTCCAATCTTCTAGTTCTAACATCCTTTGTGTTAGGAGACACTCTGGTGTTCTCAATCCAAAATTTTTGAATCTTTTCTATATGTTCATCTGAAATTGCATCGAATATTTTAGCCCTCTTGTAAGAAACCCATTTCCCACCATTGTAATTGATCTCTTCCCTCTTTTTCTTTGCCTTTTGCAGGTTTCTTGGGTGAACACCTAATACCTTTCAAAGATCTCGCTGACTGATTTTGTCACTTGTTTAATCTGCATGGCGTGGTACAGACATTGCGAGGCCACTATTCTTGGCTGCTAGGCAGTCATTGCTGGTAGAGAGTTTGACAGTCTGCATGGAGTTCCAGAGGCTCCTTATAACGATGCTCTTGGCTTCCAAATCTTTTAATTCTTCACCTATGAATTTTTCCAATGTTTTATCCCTCAAAAACTCAAGTAAAATTTCTTTCTTCATGCTATCTTCAGTTCTTTTGGTCTGTTTATGGAAAGACATTAGCAAATTAAGGACAATACGGCGTTTACTGCTTGCACTTCTTGATGAATCGGATCCTTCTGCCAAATCTGCAAGCTCCAATTTTTCTTCTCTTCCTCTTTTCCTCTGGCGTCTTTTCTTCAACATTTCTTCTTCCTTGGTTCTTCTTCGTTTTCTCCTGTCTGAAATGCCGGTCTTTGGACATATTACCTCATTGATATCCATATCCACAATGTTGAATTTAGGTTTGAGTCATCACATATTCTGGAGACAAAATAATTCATTGAGGTTGTATATACAGTGTACATAAGCTATACAGGGGATTGTTCAGAGGATGGCTAGCCCTAATATGCAGTATAGTGAAAATAGCATACCATAGAACTTATAATGGTTCTTATGATGGTCTTAGCACCATATTTGAAAAGAGGTTATTCACATTCAATGGTTGGGATTTTCCCATATGTATAGTTCTTGGGGCCCGATACAATGGAGGGAAACTCCATATGAATAGGAGCTCGGCTAGGCGGCCGGATCCGATGCCATAACCGCCGAGACTCACAGTATAAAAGATTGTAGAGGCCGGTTTATGAATTGGACTGGTCTGGAGTTTAATCTAAGGAGGAATTTCTGCATGTTTCAGAGCTGTGTGATTGCATTGCCATCGTCAAACTTGAGTTAATCCCATTTCTACAGTAACTTTTTGCTACAGTAATCCTAAGGTTTATTGCAATATTGTTTCTAGCAAATACATTACCTTAGGAATTGTTATATTGTGATCATTGTCTTGGTGTAATTCATAAATTCATCAAGTAATTGTGAAATAGATTGGAAGAAGATTATCTATTTCTAACATTGGTATCAGAGCAGGTTAATCCTGTTGAACCTTGTGTTATTTTTGCTCTTTAAATATGTCCAGCAGATTTGGAGCTAGTCTCTTAAGCACTGTGGAGGTCTACAAGGGTGGACCAGGTTTCCAGATGTGGAAAGATGCTGTGAAACACATTTTGGAAGTTGAGGATCTCTGGGATCTTGTTGATCCAGATGGAAGCACAAATGTCAACATGAACACCATTACCAGGTCTGTTTCTGAGGGATCTGTTAACATGAGAGAAAATGCAGGTCGTGGAGCAACAACTGCAGAAGGAACAGCTGGTGGCAGTCATGTGGGAACTGGGAGGTCCTTATACTCAAAGGTTAAGGAGGCTCAAGGCATAATTACCTGCAAGGTAAGCCCTACCATTAGGCTTAAGTTGAGAAATTTAAGTCCTAAGCAGATGTGGAGTTTTTTATTAAAACATTATGAAGAAAAGACTTCATCCCAAATAGATTTGCTTGAAAATGAATTGAGGGGACTGAAACTAAAGGAGGAAGAAGATGTATCAGATTTCTTTAATCAATTTGATAACATAATAGCTGACTTAGCTGGTGCTGGAGTCAATGTTAGTAAAAGAAGCCAAGTTCTCAAAATATCTAGGGCAGTTAGTGAAAATGAAAATCTGTCTCTATTTATTAGAAACATGAGCAAATCTAGGGAAGAAGCAGAGAATATTCTGAGAACAGAGTTCGAGCAGAAAAAGATCATAAGAGAAAGGGAAGAATCTCCTGAAATTCTGTTTGCTGGGAAAAAGAAAGTCACATGTTACAATTGCCATGAAACAGGGCATTTCAAGAGTGAATGCCCAAAATTAAAAAGGGAATTTAACTGTTATACCTGTGGGCGAAAAGGACATGTTGCAGCCAAGTGCCCTACTCCAAAGGATCATGGTAAGGGAAACAATAAGGGGTCCACTAGCAGAGGAGGAAGAACCAGCTCTGGAAGGGGTCTTGGCAGAAAACCAACTGGTACCTTTGTGGCAAGGGAGCAAGAAGATAAGGAAAAATCTGATGTTGATGATGAAGATGAGGTAAGCCTTGCATTTAATATTGTTGAGCAAAATCAGCCTGCTAATAAATCTGAAACTCTTGTAGTTGATAGTGGAGCTGAAAGATCAGTAGTCCAATCTACTGATTTGCTAAAAAATGTCTCAACCTCTCATTCTAGAAGAATCCAAGTTGGAAATGGAGATACTCAAGAAATTGAAGGAAGGGGACTTTTGCAGCTCTTAGATCTTGATGGAAACATAGTAGATGTTGAGAATGTATTGTGTGTTCCCACAATCATTAAAAACCTCATTTCTGTAAGCCAGTTGGTGGATTTAGGCTATAAGGTCAACTTTGACTCAAAAGGTTGTAATATCTTTTTTGATAATATATTGAAGTTCCATGCAAAACGTGTTGGCAATCTTTTCCAAATGAAAGCTTTTGGACATGACAGCATTAACACTTTAAATATTCCAGAATTTGAAATCTGGCATGACAGGCTGGCCCATACTCATTGCAACAATTTGAAATACTTGCCAAAAAGGGATGGCTAAATTGTAAAGATATCAAATCTGAAAACTTCAAGTGTGAGGGATGCATACTTGGGAAAACAAACAGGCTACCATTCAAACAATCCAAAACAAGAGCAAAGGGTGTTCTTGATCTGGTACACACTGACCTATGTGGGCCATTAAATGTCAAAGGAAGGACGAATAAAATATATTTCATATCTTTTATTGATGACTTCAGTAGGAAGTGCAAAGTCTACTGCTTAGAAAGAAAGTCTCAAGCATTAAATGCTTTCAAACAATATGTTCATGAAATGGAAAGAGAATCAGGGAGAAAACTGAAGTGTATCAGGTCTGATAGAGGAGGGGAGTACCTATCAGCCAAATTCAGACTTTTTTGCATCACTCATGGAATTAGAAGGCAACTAACCTGCAGGTACAGTCCACAGCAAAATGGAGTAGCTGAAAGGAAAAACAGAACCATTATAGATGCTGTGAGATCAATGATTAAGAGGAGTGGCTTGCCAAATAACCTGTGGGAGGAAGCTTTGAAGGCTGCAATAATGATTCAGAACAAACTGCCCTCATCGAGCATTAAAGGTAACATACCTGATTTGCTATGGTCTAATGATAATGCTAGCATAGATTATGATTTCTTTAAAGCATATGGATGTTTAACATATGTACATGTACCAAAATAATTAAGACAAAAATTAGATGATAAGGCAAGCATTGGCTACCTTGTGGGTTATGATGAAGAATCAAAAGGGTATAGAGTGTTTGTGCCAGAAAGCAAAACAATAGTTATTAGCAGAGACACTTTGTTTGATGAACAGGTATTCTACAAAGATAGGCATCAAAGGAAAGCAGACTTTGACAAAAGAGACAAGGTTGAAACTAAGATACAGCAAGCAATAGATATAGACTCAGATCAAGAAGAAGAAAACATGGTAGCAGAACCAAATGGTGACACAACCACTAAAAACAATGAGGCAGCAAACATTGAAAACAGCACTATACCACTAGGTGCCACCAGCAAAAGAAGAACTCAAGTAGAGAAGCTGCTGGAAAATGTACATGAAAATGCTCATCATTATGGTAGAAATGAATTGGGAAAAAGCAGGAGGTTAGAAAAGCAACATATTCAATATGAACAAGTTATGGCAATACTTGAAAATGTTCCAATACCACAGTCTTATGAGGAAGCAATTGAGAGTGAGCATAAGGAACAGTGGATTAAAGCCATGAAGGACGAGTTAGATTCTTTTGAGAAAACTCAGACATATGACTTGATTACCCTACCAGAGAAAATGTTGTAGGGTGCAAATGGTTGTTTAAAATTAAGGAAAATTCAGATGGCAGCATGAAATACAAGGCAAGACTTGTGGCAAAAGGATACACTCAAAAACAGGGCCTGGACTTTGATGAAACGTACTCTCCTATTGTGAAATTAACCAGCATTAGAACATTGCTTGCAATAGCAAATGCACAAGATCTTGAGCTACATCACATGGATGTAAAAACAGCTTTTCTTAATGCTAAACTGGAGGAAAAAGTTTTTATGGAACAAGCTCCAGGATTTGAGCAGCAAATCAATAAAGTTTGGAGACTAAATAGAGCTGTGTACGGCCTGAAACAGTCTCCTAGGGAGTGGTATGTATGCATGGATAATTTCCTTAAGGAACAAGGGTTTGAGAAACTAAAAAATGATGGCAACCTCTACAGGTACAAACAAGCAGAAAACTTTTGCATTATAGCCTTGTATGTTGATGACTGCATTATGGCAGCAAATCACACAAGAGTATTAAATCATTGTAAAGGGATCTTAAGTTCAAGATTTGAAATGTCAGATCTAGGGAAACTAAGACACTTCTTGGGTATTGAAGTATCCAGAAACAGGGACCAAGCAGCAATCCAAACATATAGAAAACAGGAGAATGTCCCATATAGATCTTTAATAGGGTGTTTGCTATATCTGGCAAACAACACAAGGCCAGATATCTCTTATATTGTAAACATTTTGACCAGGAGATGCCATAATCCGACCAAAGATCATTGGATTGCAGGTAAAAGGGTTTTAAAGTATCTTAAGGGGACAAAAACACATGGAATAACATTCAATTCAGATAATCTTCAGTTATGTGCATATAGTGATGCTGATTGGGGAGGGGATTTGTCAAACAGGAAATCCACATCTGGATTTGTTGTATTCTTAGGTGGAGGTGCCATTAATTGGAAAAGCAAAAAGCAGAATGCAATTGCCATGTCTTCAGCAGAAGCTGAGTACACAGCCTCATCATTAGTTGCCAAAGAGATATGCTGGTTGAGAAGATTGCTAGAAGAATTAAATTGCAAACAAACAGGTCCAACTCAAATTCTGGCAGCCAGAGCTGCATAGCAATTGTGAAAAATCCAGTTCACCATGATAGAACTAAGCACATTGAATTAAACATCCACTTCATTCGAGATTTGGCTAGCAAACAGTATATTGAGATGGTGTATATTAACACAGCAAAGCAGGTTGCAGATGTCTTCACAAAAGCTCTTCCTGAAGCTAAGTTTAAACAGTTTAAAGTTGACATGCAAGTTACAGAATAATGTGATGAAGGAGGAATGTTGAATTTAGGTTTGAGTCATCACATATTCTGGAGACAAAATAATTCATTGAGGTTGTATATACAGTGTACATAAGCTATACAGGGGATTGTTCAGAGGATGGCTAGCCCTAATATGCAGTACAGTGAAAATAGCATACCATAGAACTTATAATGGGTCTTATGATGGTCTTAGCACTATATTTGAAAAGGTTAAGGTTATTCACATTCAATGGTTGGGATTTTCCCATATGTATAGTTCTTGGGGCCCGATACAATGGAGGGAAACTCCATATGAATAGGAGCTCGGCTAGGCGGCCGGATCCGATGCCATAACCGCCGAGACTCACAGTATAAAAGATTGTAGAGGCCGGTTTATGAATTGGACTGGTTTGGAGTTTAATCTAAGGAGGAATTTCTGCATGTTTCGGAGCTGTGTGATTGCATTGCCATCGGGTCAAACTTGAGTCAATCCCATTTCTACAGTAACTTTTTGCTACAGTAATCCTAAGGTTTATTGCAATATTGTTTCTAGCAAATACATTACCTTAGGAATTGTTATATTGTGATCATTGTCTTGGTGTAATTCATAAATTCATCAAGTAATTGTGAAATAGATTGGAAGAAGATTATCTATTTCTAACACACAATGGATTGGAGCTTGCAGCAGGGAGGGAGCCAAAGAACAGGATGTAGGCAAAGAACAGGAAGGGGCCAAAGAATAGAAATTTGAATTTTAGTTTTTGAAATTAGAATTTCCCCCACAAATTGGGACTCCATTCTTAAATAACGGCAGTTGAGCGGTGCCATAATTATACTTTCATACCACAAAAGTGGCGGATGCAATGCCACATTTTGGGGGGACAGGGGGGACAGTCGAATTGGAACACCACAACGTGCTTTTACCCATCATTGTAATATATGATTGTACAGTCTCTCAGCATATTTATTACTGCCAAGGTTTTTCCCTCGCAAACCCTTCGGGACGGGGTTTTTTTAATCCTAGCAATAATACGCTTGCTGTATTTCTTGTTTGGGTCCCATAGGCCAATTGGTCTCCCCGAACAATAAAAATCAATTCAAGTCAATTCTTTTGTTAAATTTGAGCTGCTTTGAATAATTGATGGTATATGAACTTCTGGACTTCAAATTTTCGTGCATAAAAACACACGGAAAATGTACCGCAAAATGGTACCCTATGTGATGACCATATGGGTATTATATGCGAATGTCTAATATATAGTCGTTAGGCGGATGCAAAAAGGTAGTTTAGCATATTCTTTGCGTATTTCTCGCATATTTTCCCTTGTTTTTGCGTACGTTCATGACACCCTACACTTTCTTGAGAGTTTCCTAAAAAAACACAGAATGGGAAACACAAAATGAGATAATGATCTTTGGATTTTGGTGATGCTTACACCTTCGAGCCTATGCCATAATAAGGAGCTCGGGCGATGAAGCCCTCAATTTCTTTCGACGGTTGCGCGAGACGCGTTTAACAAAACTGGGGGGGGGCATCCTATAAAATTTCGTCAACAAATTGTAACGTTGTAAATAAATTGTTAACATTTAACATAATAATAACCAATGTGAACGAGGGTTAAATAGCTAATTTAATGCTAACAAGTCGTTATGAATTAACCCCCTTTTTTTTCACAAATTCTTTAACAAAAATAATGTGTGCTAATAGTTAAGCTAAATATTTTTAACATAACAATTATAACGCTTTAGTGTGAAGATACCAGAGTTTATTTTCGAATCCAGAACCTCATATGATGTTTTGGGGGAGGGATACGGGCCCTTGATTCTTTAATCTAAAAATAAATCGTCAATGATTCTGTAAATGATTCTTTATTTCAAGTCAACGAGGATCAATTAGGCTATTTGCCATTCTTAGTTGGTATCTTGGAAATAAAGACTATTTTGTTAGTCATCTTACTACAATGCAACCAAGCGGATAGTGGTTCTTTGTTGTTTTTTTTTTTTGAAGGACGACAAACTGTTATTCAATATTCCATAAGAAGTACACACATAGATGCAGAGACAGGAATAAAATCTCAGAAGACAAAGAATAACAGTTCATATATGTGTGGTGTGGTGTGGTGGAGTGTGGTGTAGTGGTGGTGGTGTGTGGTGTGGTGGTGGTGGAGTGTGGTGGGGGTGTGTGGTGGTGGTGGTGTGGTGTGGTGTGGTGTTGTGGATAGTGGTGTGATGTGGTGTGGTGAGTGTGGTGGAGGGGGTACATGGTTGAGTGTGGTGGTGGTGGTGGAGTGTGGTGGAGGGGTGTGGTGTGGGATATGGTGGAGTGTGGTGGAGAGGTGTGGTGTGGGATATGGTGGAGTGTGGTGGTAATGGACAATGTGGTGCATGTGGTGGTAATGTGGTGGTCGCAAAGATGTGGTGGTAGTCTATGGTGGTGGGATAGATGATGGGGTGTGGCGAGGTGAGGGGGGAGAATAAATAAAATTGAATCCACACATATCATACATTAACATGCACACACCTATATGACACCATGGACATAACGCACCCCACACCACACCGCACCGCACCATCACGACACCACACCATCACGACACCACACATCACATCACATCACTTTTATCCTATTTCGTCTGACATAAAAAATCTGCCTAGCCTGCTTTCATAAACATTTCTGAATTCGTACACCCTGATAATAATTACATTCCTCTTCTAATCATTAGAAAAGGATCTGGGTCCTAAATCCTGTTCCTACGTCTGATTTTTGGCGTTTCATTCTCAATCGAACAAGTTCATTCCGGCAATGGTAGGGATGTTCAGAGATCACTACGGCCTACCCCGGGTGAGCGAGGAGGGCATTCGACATATGTTAAATAGGGCTCGTGACCAATCTCTGAAGGTGGAAATGCAAAAATCCACCTTCTTTGCTGATTTCAAATCCAACCTAAAGGCATACAACAGACTGGATGCTGGGCCTTCAATGGCTATGCTTGGGGTCAGATTGACAGGAAGTGAGCTCTTAGACAAGGTCCACCACCTTATGTTACATGCTGCTGCTGCAAAGGCAGCTGGTTTATTTGTTCTCTCTCACTTGCCCACTCTGAGTCTGCAACAGTGGGAATTACTGGCGGAGTTGCGTTCTTACCACCAGGGGATGCAGGAAACACTGGCAAACCTCATCCTGTTAAATTTTGGGATGACTGCAGAAAGCTTAATGCTTTAGTGCAGAAAACAATAATTTTGGATGCACCAGTTCTCGAGCCGGTCATACCAGCATTTCCTGCTACTTAGGAAATGCATGTAAATTTAGTTCTCGGGTACAGGGCTTTGGAAAGCCAAATTTTATAAAGCCAAATTTTGTAAGATCCTTTTTTATAAATATTATACTTTCCAACAGAGCTGTGCTTGAATCTGACAAAAATTTGTCTTTATTCAACTTCTTAGGATCAATTAGTTATCTATCATTCTCAAATATTTTTAGACTGCACACACACCCAGTAAAGGAATACTCAATTCTGTCATGTTCTAATATTCCAAACATTAAATATTGTATTTTAGACTAGAGTCAACTACACACAATTCACATGCTGCATACAGTACACCACAATCACTGTACAACACAATAACCACCACATGCACCACCACACTAAGCACCATAACTAAGAGAACATGAATAACAGAAATAAACTAACATGTGATTCCTCCAGATAGTGGGCAGCATGTTCTTCTCTTACATTTCTCTCCAATCTTCTAGTTCTAACATCCTTTATGTTAGGAGACACTCTGGTGTTCTCAATCCAAAATTTTTGAATCTTTTCTATATGTTCATCTGAAATTGCATCGAATATTTTAGCTCTCTTGTAAGAAACCCATTTCCCACCGATGTAATCGATCTCTTCCCTCTTTTTCTTTGCCTTTTGCAGGTTTCTTGGATGAACACCTAATACCTTTCCAAGATCTCGCTGGCTGATTTTGTCACTTGTTTAATCTGCACGGCATGGTAGAGACATTGCAAGGCAGCTATTCTTGGCTGCTAGGCAGTCATTGCTGGTAGAGAGTTTGACAGTCTGCATGGAGTCCAAGAGGCTCCTTATAACAATGCTCTTGACTTCCAAATCTTTAATTCTTCACCTATGAATTTTTCCAATGTTTTATCCCTCAAAAACTCAACTAAAATTTCTTTCTTGATGCTATCCTCAGTTCTTTTGGTCTGTTTATGGAAAGACGTTGGCAAATTAAGGATAATACGACGTTTTACTGCTTGCACTTCTTGATGAACCGGATCCTTCTGCCAAATCTGCAAGCTCCAATTTTTCTTCTTTTCCTCTGGCGTCTTTTCTTCAACATTTCTTCTTCCTTGGTTCTTCTTCGTTTTCTCCTGTCTGAAATGCCGGTTTGTGGACAGATTACCTCATTGATATCCATATCCACAATGGATTGGAGCTTGCAGCAGGGAGGGAGCCAAAGAACAGGACGTAGGCAAAGAACAAGAAGGGGCCAAAGAATAGAAATTTGAATTTTAGTTTTTGAAATTAGAATTTCCCCCACAAATTGGGACTCCATTCTTAAATAACGGCAGTTGAGCGGTGCCATAATTATACTTCATACCACAAAAGTGGCGGATGCAATGCCACATTTTGGGGGGACAGGGGGGAGACAGTCGAATTGGAACACCACAGCGTGCTTTTGCCCATCATTGTAATATATGATTGTACAGTCTCTCAGCATATTTATTACTGCCAAGGTTTTTCCCTCGCAAACCCTTTGGGGCAGGGTTTTTTTAATCCTAGCAATAATACGCTTGTTGTATTTCTTGTTTGGGTCCCATAGGCCAATTAGTCTCCCCGAACAATAAAAATCAATTCAAGTCAATTCTTTTGTTAAATTTGAGCTGCTTTAAATAATTGATGGTATATGAACTTCTGGACTTCAAATTTTCGTGCATAAAAACACACAGAAAATGTACCGCAAAATGGTACCCTATGTGATGACCATATGGGTATTATATGCGAATGTCCAAAATATAGTTGTCAGGCGGATGCAAAAAGGTAGTTTAGCATATTCTTTGCGTATTTCTCGCATATTTTCCCTTGTTTTTGCGTACTTTCATGACACCCTACACTTTCTTGAGAGTCTCTTAAAAAAATACAGAATGGGAAACACAAAATGAGATAATGATCTTTGGATTTTGGTGATGCTTACACCTTCGAGCCTATGCCATAATAAGGAGCTCGGGCGATGAAGCCCTCAATTTCTTTCGACGGTTATACGAGACGCGTTTAACAAAACCGGAGGGGGGGGGGAGGGCATCCTATAAAATTGCGTCAACAAATTGTAACGTTGTAAATAAATTGTTAACATTTAACATAATAATAACCAATGTGAACGAGGGTTAAATCGCTAATTTAATGCTAACAAGTCGTTATGAATTAACCCCTTCTTTTTTGACAAATTCTTTAACAAAAATAATGTGTGCTAATAGTTAAGCTAAATATTTTTAACTTAACAATTATAACGCTTTAGTGTGAAGATACCAGAGTTTATTTTCGAATCCAGAACCTCATATGAGGTTTTAGGGGAGGGATACGGGCCCTTGATTCTTTAATCTAAAAATAAATCGTCAATGATTCTGTAAATGATTCTTTATTTCAAGTCAACGAGGATCAATTAGGCTATTGGCCATTCTTAGTTGTTATCTTGGTCTATGCATAAGATAAGATACCCAAATATTCCTCAAAAATCAAACGTTTTTTCTCAGGAGCAAGCTGAGAACATAGGTATGCCTTCACCAATTTGTCTTGCGCCTCGTGAAGAAGTTGGTCAACACTAATTGATAAGCCTTTGAAGATACACATTCGCCTTCTTTTCCAAATAGACCACAACAACCAGCGTGAAGCTAAGTGGAAAGCCTGTTGCTTCAAGCTGTTCCAAGTGGAAGGATAAATGGCGAGTCAAGACCACATGGAAGAGAGATAGTAACAATGACCAAACTGACTGAACTTGGTCACATAGAAAAAAGCAGTGCTCGATACTCAACTTGCCGCTTACACAGTGGACAGAGTTCAGAAATGCGGGGATAAAACTTATGAACCAGCACATTAACCCGCAGACATCTGTGAAGGAGTTGCCACCATAAGGTAGAAACTTTGGGATGCAGCCCAGGACCATATACGCTTCCACCGAGGAGGGGGAACGCGGAGCTGCGGGGGACAATGTCAACATCAGCCAGCTTTTGATATAATGAATGCACAAGACGTTGTGCATTAACAATTTGGGGACCAGTCCAAATAGGCACATCAACTGATTGTGAAGGAGCGTCTGGCAGAATGCCAGCCAGCTTTCGCCACAGAGCTCTGTCCCATCGAGATAGCATAAACTTAGTCTGAAAAGCATCCCAAGTCAACAAGTGTCCTGCCTCATATCAAACACCAACTGTGAGAATACCAGCACGCCTCCAGCGCCGCTGAGTCAATGGATGTACAGTAGCACACAGAGGGATGTGATTATCTAGAAGAATCCACCAACACAGAGAATCTGCCTGTGGACATACACCTGGATTAATCTTAAATAGCACACGAACTGTCTCCCAAGAATCAAGCAGTCCCTTCAAAAAGGGGAAAGCATTTGGATATGGACGAAGCTGATAAAAGAGACGCCAAGGAAGAACTGCCCTAAGTGCCGGTTTCCCAAAAGGAATACACTGCCCAAGTGCTTGCGCAACCAATCTCATTGCAGGCGAATGTACCATACCCACCAAGTAGCGACAAATGAACTTAGATATCATAATTTTGCTCTGTAAATGAAAGTCAATCATACCTAGACCTCCAGCAAATTTTGGTTTGATACATGTGGACCAAGCGACCTTCACAACTACACCTGTCTCAGTACCTGCCCAAATGAAGTTACGGACAATTGCGACAACCTCTTGAAACTTTGTTTGTGAGGCAAGCACAACAACAGATGCCATATATACATAAGTGTGCTGAGAACCTGCTTAGCAACTAGTATCCGCCCTGCCAGAGAAAGTTTTAGCTGTATTCCACCAAAAAAGATGCTTACGCAGGCCTTCCACTATGATATCCCATGCATCTGAAGTAGAGATATGTATACCTACAGGAATGCCCAAGTGTTTAGTGGCCTTCCCTTGAGGAAGCACTTTCCACAGATACTCGTAAACACAGGGAGGAACATCCATATCCAAAGTCCATAAAGCAAAGCATTTTAGCCACCCAACAAGAACCCCTGATGCCGGGGGTTCTGATGGCGAAACTTTGATCGGTGATATCTCTCTTATCTGGTGTCAGATTTTGGCGTGCTTAGGCTCGTTGGAAAGCTTGTTCCGAGCTCTTTCCGGTGGTGTATAGCATCAGCTGTTTTTTCATGTGGTTTTTTGCCGCAAACAGCTGATTTCCGGACCGGTTCGGATGTCATGGCTCCTGCCAGACAGGCTGATGGAGGATCGATTGAGCCTCATGGCTTGGGGCTGAAGCCAAGGGAGATGGCGAGGAGGAAGAATCCTCCAGTAAAAGGGAAGGGCGCGGGTCTCGGCATTTATGAAGAGGCGGGGGCTGTAGGAAGTGGCATGCAATTGGTGGCAGAGATGAGGGAGCTCTTGGAATCCCCTTCGGTTGAGAGGTATGTGGATTGCTCTTCCTCTCAATATAATTCTGAGACCCCAGTAGATTGTGTTTTGGAGACTCCGGTCTTGATCCCATCAAGCATGCCCCCTTTGGAAACTGGATCTGTGATGCCCTCTTCCCCTGTGCTTGGGAAGGGATCACTTGCTGGTGATGCGCCCTCTTCTAGGGTGCATGTAGCTGATGTGCCTCCTGGGGTGCCCCTGGATACCTCTCAGGATGCCAGGGCGGCAGCCCCAACTCTCAGGCGCCGCTTTGGCGGAGCAATGACACCGCTGCTTGCATCACTTTCGGTAGGGGTTTTCAGATTGGATCAAGCGCAAGGCTCCGAGTGTAGGACTGCTGCAGGTGTTCAAGAGGCTCTGAAATTTGTGGAGGATCATCACTCTGTTGACCTGCAGGCAGCTCTTCCAGAGACTCCACGGATAGATATTGATCATACCAGACATGTTCGGACCATTGAGAATCTAGTTTCATTTGCGGTATTGGGCTACTTCACGGGTTACATATTGGACACGCGAGGAGGTTTAGCTCTTGGCTTCTTGGGACATCGAGGCTGATTGGTTTGCCCAGGTACCAGTCTCTGAAATTCCTACCAAATAATTTCTTCATAATCATGTTTGAGGGTGAGTCTTCCGTGCGGCAATTGGTTAGTCGAGGGGTGGATACTTTGGGTGAATCTTATGTGTTGTATCAGGATTATACCCAAGACTGTCCACCAGTTCTTTGACAGCGGTTAAAATCCCGTGTTGGTTCCAGATTCAGGATCTTCCTCCCGATCCGATGGTGCCTGATTTCTTGGTTTCTATGGATAATGGCCCGGGTGTATATTTGGCCCATTCTATTGTGCGGAGTCCCCAAGATCCGTGGTGCTTTCTCGCTTTTACATGTACCCGTGCCCACTTCTCTTCCAAAGGCGTAGTGGTCCCCGGCATTTTCTCTTCCGATTGAAGCTTTTGAATGGCTCGAGATCCGCGGATGTTTCCATCTATTGTGCTACCATCGACCATGTTGATGATCTGGCTGGTGGTTGTGATATGGTAGGGGTTGCGGGTGCTTATCACGGGGGCCGAGATTCCCTCATTCCCGAGGCAAATGAGAGAGGACTCGTGGTGCGGTGAGTGGAGTTGGGACGAGGTGGCGTGGTTGGGAGAGGTGGTGTGGGGGGAGGCCGAGGGCGGGCTTGCGGGCCGGGCCGCCCATTGGATGGCGGGGCTAGGGGACGGGTGGGCTCGTGGGAGGGCCTCGGATGATTTGGTTGTGGCTAGGTCTAAGGACAGGACCGTGGGAGGGGCCTGGTGATCCCGGTGGGGATGTCCCAGTAGATGTGCCGAGCATGAGGTGGCCGGAGCAGCCCTGTGGAGGTAGAGACTAGTGCGGCCCATGACTCTATGGAGGTGCCGGGGACTTACAACACGTGTTGGAAGTGGAATCTCAACGTGAGCCAGGGTGGGTCATATTGCGCGTGATTAATCCTCCTGGGGCTCTAGATGATGACTCGTGGAGTGGGCTGATGGCCGGTGGGTAGGCATGTGGAGCTGGACACTTCTCCTCCCGGGATGAATAGGTCGATCCTTAGTTGGAATGTGGGGGTGCGGTCCTCTAGTAGTAAGAGGGCCCGTGTTTCTTTTGGCACTTCGCAAATTCGCCCGATATTGTTTACATTCGGGAGCATAAGTGTCACAGGGTGATATGTCTAGGCTCATGAATATGGTTGGTAGGCGGTTTGCCTCTATTGCTTCTTCTTCCGGGCGGACTAGTGGGGGTACTCTTATTGCTTGGAGGATGGATGTGCAGTCACGTACTTTGCATGTGAGCATGTGTTTGGTCGGTGGGCAATCATTAAGTGGTTGGAGGGAGGGCAAGAGTGGGGGATTGTTAATGTTTATGCCCCTAATCAGCCTTCTCGGTAGGGGGTGCTTTATGGGCCTTTGGTGGGGTTGCGTGTCGCTTGGTTGTTGTTAGGGGACTTCAATATGGTAGAGCGAGTAGAGGATCGCTCTGGTTTCGGGAACCCGTGTTGTGCATGGGTTTGAGAGGGATCGATGGTCTCGTTTGTTGCGGGATTTGGCCTTGGTTGAGGTCCCCAGGGACTTGTCTTTCACCTATTGTAATAGGCGATTGGTGCGGGCGGGCGTATGCTAGGCATGACCGGTGGTTATGCTTCCCCATGCGCCTTGGATGGTGTGCCCTCTTTCCGCCGGAGTAACATTCTCGTCTACCTCCATTTCTGATCATTACCCTCGGGTTTTGTCGGTCGGGTGCGATTTGCCTCTCGGCCCTCTAGGGCGGTGTTCCGTTTGAACACCCGGCCGGGCGTCTTGATTTTCGGCCCAATGCCGGGGAGTTGTGGCTTGATACCTTTTCATCTCGAAGGGTATGTCTAGTATGGTGACTGCCTTGGCGAGGGTGAAGCGTTTTGCCAAGGTCTTTGGTAGGCGGCGTGTGCACGGCAGAGCGGCGGGGAGTTGCATGGTCTCTATCGAGTTGAGAGGATTGGGCGCATGCAGCCTTCCGATGGCATTAGGGAGAATGCGGTGTTGCAGCCGTATTGTTGCTCTCGGAGCGGAGTTAAAGTGCGGGAGGCACGTGTGAAGGCAGCCCTTACCTGGTTGAAGGAGGGGGACACAAGTTCGTCGGTGTTCTTCAGAGCAGCTAGGCAGCGGCGATATGCAGCATCTATGGCGTCCCTTGCTTTGCCTGATGGCCGGACTTTGGAGGATCCCGCTGATTTGCAGAGGTATGTGCATGCCCATTTCTCAGGGTTCTTCGCACAGCGCACTCTTCCCTATGAGCAGGAGATGCAGAACTTGTTTTGGGGGCTGTTAAGCCATCTATTCTGCCTCACCAACGTGAGAGCTTGGAGCAGGAGCTCTCCAGAGAGGATTTAGCGGCGGCATGTATGTGCATGGCCAAGGATAAATGTCCTGGGCTGGATGGCATCCCTGTGGAGTTCTTTCAGACTTATTGGGAGTGGCTGGTGAGTCGGTGTACCAGGTGTACCTTGAGTTGCTGCAGTCTTCTCAAATGGATAGGATCTTGAATACCGCATGCATTTCCTTGATTCCTAAGGTTAAGCAGCCTTCTACTATTAATGATTGGAGGCCTATCTCCTTGTTGTCCTCTGTGTATAAGATTATTGCGAAAGCCCTGGCAGAGAAGTTGAAGCCGGTGTTGACTTCTTCCATTAGTAAGGTGCGACCTGGTTTGTCCCCGGAAGGAACATTTTGACTAATGTTGCCGCAGCTTATGAGGGCCTTTATTGGGCCAGAAGAACAGGGCAAGGCATTGCCTATCTTAAGCTTGACTTTGCCAAAGCTTACGATAGTGTCCGTTGGGAGTTCTTGTCTGCCATGATGTTAGCGTTGGGCTGTGGTCCACGCTTTACAGAGACAGTCATGAAGCTGCATAGGTCAGCACGGGCTACGGTGGTGTGCCAGGGTGAACCCTCCGCCTTTTTCTCCTTAGGCAGAGGGGTGCGTCAGGGGTGCCCTTTGGCGCCGTTTTTGTTTACGATTGTTTACGTTTTTGGCTGCAGTGGAGGAGGGAGTGGTGGATGGGCTTCGGATGCAGGATGGTAGCCAGCAGATTATTAACCAGTTTGTCGATGACACTTTCCTCTTCTTGGTGGCAGAAGAGAGGAATTTGCGGAATGTGAAGGGTTTGTTGGATACTTTCTCCTTGGCCTCCAGACATTCTTCGAATTGGGGTAAGTGCTCCACATTATGGGCCCGGTGACTCCGCCTCCCCTTGTTTGGCTCTATTCCCTTGGAAGGTGCTTCCAGGTAATGTGTGTACTAAGCTGTTGGGTATTCCCTTTGGAGGGGATGTTTCCATGGGGAGGGTGTGGGATGAGATTTTGCGTGGGTTGCGTAAAACACCTCAATTGGTGGAAGGGTAGCAAGTTGTCCATGGCGTGGTGGGATCACTATTGCCAAGTCAAGACTTTGTAGCACTCATGTGTATACAAACATCTACGATGCTAGCTCCCGAGGGTAAGATCTGAGGGCTTTGGATAAGATTGTTCAAATTTTGTGTGGGGCGGGGGATGATGAAGGGGCGGTTGTTAAAGTGGCTTGGTGGAAGTGTCTCCGCCCCCGGGAGGATGGGGGCTTGGCCATTCTGGATTTAGCGCTGCATAGTAAGGTGTTGGTCTCCAAGTTTGTTTGGAGCATTCTCGCAGATAGAGCATCTTCTCCCTGATGCGTATTTGTTGTTGCAGTCTCTTCGCCATTGTTTGGTGTTTGGGAAGCCGTCTGTGCATGTGGAGTTACCCTGGGCACTGTTGTATGGTCTCCAGCCTTTCCCACATGCATCTCCTTTTCTCACAGGAATGTTGCGGGCTTGGGATCATGTGCGTGTGCTCTTCCAGCTAGATTATGCCTCAGTTTATCACCACTCTTCTCCTTTCTTGTGGGTTCCTCTACCCCCTGCGCACTTGCCCTTGGCTGCCACCATGCATGCTCGGACGCAGGCCCGTTGGAGGCGAGCTGCTGTGCTCACCTTGGAGGATTGGTATTGGGGTGGTCAGCTAGCTTCGTGGGAGTTCATTCTGCTACACATACCTATAGTCCCTCAGGATGATGTGGTGGTGCAGGTTTGGAAGGTTCATCCGGATGTTGTGTCTTCTTGCTTTGTGCGGTCTTCTTATCGGGTGCTGGCTATTCATGACACACTGCCCCCTTCAGGCAAGTGGTCTCTGCAGCTTCCGGGTTCTCGATGGCGCTCGGTTTGGACGTGGACATGGAGCTCACTTCCCCCACCGAAGGTTAGGGTGCTTTTGTGGCAGGTGGTGCACCGCTGTATCAGGGTGAATGCCCTTGTGAGTCGGTTTAGGCCGGGTGTGAGCCCTCTCTGCCCTTGTTGTGGCCTTCATCGTGAGACTGTGGAGCATTGTCTAGTTTTATGCCCTCACTTGCGGTCCGCCGGGATTGGGTTAGGGCTCTGTTTCAGGTGAGATTGACTAGCCAGCAGTTGCTGCTTCATGTGTATCCTGGTGCTTGGCCGCTCTTGCGGCAGCAAGCCTTGCATCTGTGTGTGGCTTGGTTGGTGTGGCTGATTTGGAAGCGGCGGCGGTTGTGGATCTTTCAGGGGATTCAGCAGCCTGCAGCCTCTCTGATTCCTCGACTCAGGTACAAGCTATTTCAAAGCTTTCTGGTGATCCCGGGAGTAGTAGACCGGAAGTTTGCCATTTGGCAGGACTTCTTGGGTGTTGTAGATGGTGATGGTCGGTTTGTACAGCAGTTAGAGTTGCAGTTTTTCTGTGAGTTTGTTGTGGAGTGTCGAGGTATCGCTGTCTCTTTGGGGCAGTTCTCCTTCCTCCTCACTTGCTTTGTAACATTACCATTCTTTTAATATATTGATGACACAGTTCTTCAAAAAAAAAAAGAACCCCTGATGCCAGGGAGAAAGAGTCCAGCAAAAGCTTAGTATTCTGAAGATTATCATGCTCAGCCACTAGAAAGAGAAATGTATCATCGGCATACTGATTACACACTTCTTGAGAACCATCCTCCATAGTCAATCCCTGAATTACGCCATCTTGAGTTTGTGCTTCCATTGTATCTAAAAAGTTTTATTCTCAAATTATATGAGTTGCAGAAGTGGTTTTGGAACCGCGCATTGATATGAATATAACATTATGCTTCATGTCCATGCTTGAATATAATATCATGCGTGATACAGTCTTAGAGCCCATAAGCAACCACATCTCACATGACAAAGGGGACTTGGTGCTATAGTGTCAAGTATTGCCTGCAGGACAAACAAGTCTTAGAAGGTGATAACTAGGACATACAACTCCTAGAAGGTGACAATTAGAAAAATAAAATGACATAGTAGTTTTAGAACAATCATTTTGGTCTAATTTAATTTAGTCATTTTAACGTAATATCATTTTTAGCTACATCCATTTAAGATATCTTATTTAAGATATCTGGCGATTAATTATTTACAACTCATTATGAGAGACACACTGCACATGATGAGACTGGCACTCACCCACTTCATTCTCAGCACAGGCCGCATGGCATGGCACTCACTCCCACTTCATTCTCAGCATAGGCCACACGTGATGAGACTTAAACCACAACAATGGATGTGACTTAGCGCCACAACAATGTATGTGGGTAATGGGTGCTTGGATCTCTCACTGTTTCCTATTAGAATCTTTGTCCGGATAGTTGAATTCTTGTATAATATAAATTATCCAGTAAGTCACGAATTAAAATGATTGAAATGGTGAGATGGGCCCTTTTAAATAGGACAACTTTGCACCAAGTTTCTGTTACAGAGTCTAACATTCAAAGGTTCGAAAATGAAGCCCTCCCTGCAAACGGCCTGCTAAATATTCTGCGGTGTGGTCAGATGACGGCATCAACAGGAAAAATATCTTTTAAGGCTTATGAAAATGTCTTCCTGGTCAGATGGTTGCTTATAAGATTGCATGCATTGACAGCAAGCTCATAAGGCGGAGCTAAAATGGACATTGATGTAGGATTAAACGTGGATATTCAGATGGAGAATCAGAAGACCCATAATAATGCCCATACAAGTAGCAAATTGGAGCTTTGGATCAGAGTTGTGGGATTCATAGCATGCGTAATTGCCCTTATTTTGCTTCTCACAGACTCAGCCGATCAGTATTCTTACGGTGTTGACCTTGGAATTACAATTAAATTCAAATCCTTCAAGATTTTCACGTAAGCTTTTCCTTTTATCCTCTTCCGTTTTCCCTCTCTAAATTGTCTCCTTTCAGCGGTTTAGCCTCCACCATCGGAGTTTCTGCTGCGTCCCACTTAACTCTTTTCAGCATCAACCTTTTTTCCAAAGGAAAATTTAGAACTTTTGTCTACTGGTGTGATCAGGCAAACTTCTTGCTTCTCTAAATATCATTAAACTACGCTCCTTCATTCTTTTTCAGAACTAACTTGATGCGCCTAATTTGATGCAGCTGGTTACCTATGGTTTTCTTTCCACTACATCAGCTTCATCTCTTATGATTTATCTTATTACTTACGGTTCTACTGGAGATTACATATCATGGGGCGAAATTTGTTCAAGTTTTGGAAATTTCTGCAGCAAAATAAAAACCTCCATCATCTTATCTGTCGTGGCTGTGGTTATGCAGGCCATCTCTTCAGGCATTTCTGCCTACCAGCTTCCCCGCTGATCATGTTTGATATGGAAGACCGTATATATCATCCGGGATGTGGTTAATCCGGACACCCGTTATCAGCCATTGTGGTTAATCCGGACCTGCGCAGTTTGAAGCCCAAAAACCAACTGTTTTTGCCCTTTTTTTGATCGATTCTGCTCTATTTCGCCTTAAATCTCTTCCTCTCTTCATCAATCTAACATAAAAGGGGCATACAAAGCGATTGGCATGCTTTTTAAAGCGGATCAAACCGCCCACGGAGCAGCAAGAGTGATCTGATCAAAATTTCTGCCCCCGCCGCACAGTTCTACGCTTGGTTTTTTGTCCGGATTACCACTTTTTGTCTGGATTAACCATTTGGCTGATATCGGATGTCCGGATTAACCACCCTGGCTGATATCGGATGTCCGGATTAACCAGCCTGGCTGATACCGGATGTCCGGATTAACCACTCTGTTTTGTCCGGATTAACTACATCCCGGATGATATATACGGAGTTCCTGTTTGATATTATCATACTGTATTTTAAGAACAAGTATAAGTGCGTTGCTTTTATTTCAAAGTAAAGAAGTGGCAAGGAAAACAAGTGGGGCGGAAAAGAATTGGTATGGCAGGCAAGTCCTACAATTTGATTAATTCTTTTATCATTTGTTCTCCTATGTTTCCAATCTCCTTTACCCCATTATACAGGAGGAAAGTATCCACATTTTATAAATCTTATATCTATGCTATTTATAAATCCTATATACGTGCTATTCGTACTATGAAAAAACAGATCTTACCTTCTCAGATATATTGTCACACAATGATGGGGTTTTTAATATATTCTAAGGATTTCATGTTTGCAACAACATCCGTGTGTTCGATGATGGCACCTTAAGATTTCACCAAGTTTGCTTCTATCGTGCCACTTATCTGGTTCAAGCCGCCCATGTGATGGCCTTAAGTGGCCCTAAGTGTCATATATAGATGCATGCTAATGTATATTAGAGATTAGAACCCATGTACTATAGTCTAGTGCTAGAAAATCTTACATAATATAGTTACTTAAAGCATGTCTGGTAATAAGCTAATGAACTTATAAAATCCATCAACTCAGCAACAGTAGTCTTGGTTTCTATTATTTATAGATCCCTAAATCATCAAATTCTATTATAGTATTCTAAGCTCTTGCAGCCCACAAATGGCCCAACAATATTGAGCACTGTAATTAGTGTTCAATATAAAACCTTAAATAAGGTTTATAACAACATCATCTTTCTTATAAAAAAAACAAAGGTTTTTCAAACGAGGTGCACATATTCTAAACGAGGCGCATCTTGGACTACCACAGTCGTCGGATTCGTTGATCTTATGACCCAAATCATATGTTGGGGACCCTGGGCACCTCTCGTTTCACTTATAGTCATTTATGATTGGAGGCACCTATGATTTTGAAATATGAATTTCAATACGATTTTGCCTAAGGTTTTGAGAGAATATCAAACCTCTATACGACTTTGCTTAAGATTTTAGAATATGAAATATGGGAGCTCGAACCTCTATCAAAATAATACAATGTCCTAACTAAGACTACTTTAAGCAATATACCCAGTGAGCTAATGCAATTACTTTTTATCTTAAATCTATGTTTTTTTTTTATAATAACTTATTCGATTGTTTTAGAGATATTGCATATTCACACGGGGGGTGACTCCGGGCAACGAGAGCTGTTGGATAGGCATATTCATCCCTTATTCCTTAATCTACACCGTACGTAAAGTTCCTCGTTTGTGGGGTATGCAAGTACAAGATTTGCTATACTGTATAACAAGATTTGCAAAATACTATAAGATTTTAAGCAAAATACTATATGATGTTGATTTTGTACGTGTAAAATATAATTAAAAGGGCTCTCGCTGCCCTACGTCACCCCCCGTGTGAATATGCACCCAAACCAAAGGGGGTTTAAGGGGGATTTTAATTTAAAAATGTTGGATGCAATGGTCTAAGTTAATTAATGTAGTTATGTGTTGGTTGTTGTATTAAAAAAAATTTTGGGCCCTTCGGGCCCTTAGGGAAACAAAGAGATGGCAACATATCTTGTGTAGAACTATAAAACCTCTATTTTTCTTTGCAATGCAATATCCAGGATGACATGATAAGTTTCACTCTACAATCTTTAGTTGAAAGGGAGGCCAATAAGCTTACATAACGTGATAATTATGAACGTGATAATAAGACTCATGTTCATTGAAAGAAATACGCAAGGTAATCACATGGATAAGGCCCAATCATGGGCAATTACAAAATGCCCACAACCAATACCATCCCACGGGGTACAGATCCAAACTGATGCAAAGTACCACAAATATTCAAGCAAGCTATCCATATTTTTATTCACGTGGACTATGAATCAAGAATTGCAACTTGCCATGGTATCAAACCTTAAGAATCCCTGCAACAACAATCCATGCAAATAATGTCAGCTTGTGTAAGCATTTTTGCTAGTAAGAATTCAATCTTACTTTCCTAGACCAAAGCCAGAAAACAGGAATTCCTCACCTTTGCTTTGATATAAACCGCATAATGCTTCTAGAAGCCCAACTTCTGGATGCCAGACTTGAGGAATAGGTAATTTGTAGTAAGAACTTAACACAGGCAGTAAATCCTTTGGGCCAAAACCGCATGACCTGGCCCGAAGACTTGCATTTCAAATCTGCAAATTAATCAATATGAGGAAGGCATTTAGGTCACAAACATCGTCATCATTCGCTACTGATGCCATTCTTAGTGGAGAAGCAATGGAAGGAAAAAACTCTTAGGACTAACCTTTCGGCAAAATAATCAAGAAGAGGAGTAGAAGAGGTGAAATCGTCATGACGCCCAACATCACCTAGAATTCATACCGCTTCAAAGACATGACGATAATAGGTTTATTACTTAATATCTCCACATCTCCGTGAGGAGAATAATATCTCCACATCTCCAAGAGGAGAATGAATCACGTTTCTGCGTGACATTCAAAAGAGGCGCACAATATAGCACAAACAATGATAATTCTAAAAGAAGTTGTTACTGAAAAGCGTGTTGCAACAAAAAAAGACTTGTGGAATTTGAACTTCTAGGTTGCATCACGGGGGAGTAAGCTCGTTTTATTTTCCTTTCATCCATCTCTAATTTGTGTAAAAGCCAGCATAGGAAACGTGTCATGCAGGTTGCTTTACAGATATTCTTTTTACTCACAAAGAGAAAGGCAAACCTTATAAATATCATCTTTAACAACTTCATAATTTGAACTTCTAGGTCGCCTCAGAGGGAGCTCGCTTTATTTTCATTTCATCCATCTCTAATTTATGTAAAAGTCAAGACAGAAACATGGCATGCGTGTCGCTTTTACGTAAATTCTTTTTACTCACAGAGAAAAGGCACGTAAAAACATCCCCGCACAGAAAACATGGTCGAGCCACATGTAAGGCTCAATCCAACCACAGTTGCTATATGCAAGTTGATACATATGAAATACCAAGGAAATCCAGTTATAAGTACCTGAACAGCTAACGGGCCAAGAAAGCACGGTTTATCAAAACAGATGTGCCAACTTTAAATGTCCAAAGATTCCCCGATGCTAAAACGGGATCCCTGTTAAACATATTTCTCAAGTGTGTCCTAACTAAACGAGAAAAATCCTTGAGAATAACATATTGTAATAGTATACAAGGCGATATAAAATGTCATTCATGCCTCCCCGTTTCTTCATTAAGAGACAGCCAATGCCGTTCTATAGTGTAGTTCCTTATAACGTTTTCAACGACATTTTGCTCAAAAATCTTCTCTTTGCAGTTCAGGAATCCCTCGTTTAAGGGCATCTGCCAAAGCATGATCCAACTTCATCAGCAAAAAAGATGAGTATTACCTGGTCTGCACAAAAGGTTGCAAACAACAAATCCATTCCGGCAGCTTTTTCGCGGGCGGCAAATGTATGCAAATCCATTAAAGTTTTTTTCTCTGTCATGGCAAATGTATGTTTCAACGGATTAATCAGGGAAGCAGATTGCTTTTCGAAATGCTTCTGGAACCAACAATCGAGATCCCTTACAATAGAAACCATAAGCCAGAGAACTAATTTTTGAGGAAATAGGAACCCTAAAATGAGCTGCTCGAGCTTTGCATGTCGAGCAAAATAAAATGCAATAGGAAAAATAGAACATAATAGAAAAATATATCATATATGGGTCTAGACTATTGAAAATAGGCATCAAAATTAATTCAAGCGTATGCAAATATAATGCGCACCCTAGATGTACTAATTAGTATGCCTCGTGCAATACGCCCATGAAATCATATGAAAACCATGCCAAAAAGCGTATAAAATCACAAAGAAAACCCCCTGTTATAATGCTACATATTGATCTATGTTTTCAAGAATTGTTATTTTTACATCTATATTAAATCCCCCTAGAACACCTTGTTATTTTTGCTACATATTCAATGTGTCACATAAGCAAATGCAATCTCGGTAATTGGTGTTGGGTCCATGCAATGGCTCATGGTTCACGCCATTTAGATGGCTCAGATTGATGTTTTACGCATATATTTTTTAATCACATACCCTTTTTTAAACACGTCATACATAAGCAAATGCAATCTCCGTCGTCGTTAAACAAACATAAGACGGTTATCAGGCTCACACAATGGTTCATGGTTCCTGTTACGAACCAAAGGTAGGTCAGTAAATAAAAGATCAAACAGCTAGTAAACCAACACCAAAACTTAAATATCTCAATTCAGTCCTTCAGACCAAAGCCACATTGATCGCCACATTGTCGATATTCAGAAGGTGGTCAGTATGGATGATGCTCGTCTCCCTACCTTAGCTTATATTGTGGTAATGAGGCCACTCGCCTGAAGGCCTGTTGGATGAAAAAGTAAGCTCAGTGGCTTGCCAGATGGAATGTGCAGGAGCACAGATGCATACAGGTGCAAACAGAAGCAGACCGCCATAGCTTGAGGCAATACCTAGACATTTTGCTTCCTCGACAAGCTCTGGGATGCCGATGCTCTTGAACACATCAAGACATCATATTACCAACACCACATAAACTCCACCTTGGAGTGGGGCCCGCAATGTTACCTATGTACCCATCTGCCTATGGTAAAGCATAGATTCATTGCCTCCATTCACAGAAGTGCCCAGCTTCTCCAAATTCAGACAAAGAGATGGATTAGGGAGCCATGCCAGGACAGGCTTTGTTAGGGTTGCCAAATGAGAGCAGTTGAGGATGAATACAACAGAGCTGTTCAATATATGGTCAAATTTATGCTGAGTTGGTCAGGCCTGGCCAGCCACTACATCTGATGAGCATGGCTTTAGTCCGGATGCTAGGATCATACCTGCAGGAGGTCATGGATGTGTGTGATGAGCTTTATCCTCGGACACTTGCCAGACTTGTATATATTTTATCATATGTATATTTCTATAGTTTGACAACACTCTTTCACAAGGCCCCCAAAAATAAAATACTATATATAATCAATACCAATTCATCTAAAAACCATGATATATATAGTATTTTAGGCATGAATTTATTTGACAGAAGAAAACCACATGCCATAGTGGTTTGACAAGCTAGTAGTAGTTTGTGATATGTTTATTCATGTTGGTTATTGATGTTATAGTGGTTTGTTAGAACTAGTTTGGTTTATGAGATAGTTTCATGCATATGATAGCGGTTTATTAAAACTAGTAGTGGTTAAAACTATCTCGCATTTGTGACATGATCTTTGGAGGTTAGTTTTATTGTATGACATGGATTTATTTATGACATCGGTTTGGTGGGATGAACCTAAAGATTTATTAGTCCTATAGGCCATTGGACCTTGTATGGAACCATGTTTGAATGTCAAATGAACACGACATTTATGTTCATGAGCTAACTTACCATTTGTTATTAATGATTGTCTTCTTATGTCAGTCAATTAAGCAAAATCCAATTTTACAAAGAAACTCTCATTATGTGCAAACAATCATATGCATACAATATTAGGATTTATATTCCTGTTGTGTTTTAGAAAGACCCTCAATCGTTAGATAATTCTAGTATTCCATAAATAAACAATAGTCTGATAAGGTGCCATCATATGAGCAGGTGTCCCCTTGGATGGGTGAACATTTTCTGATTCTTGCAAGTGCATATATCCTATTGGTTTGTTGGGCCTTGCATTGTTTTGCATGTTGTTGGCTTGCTATACAGTAGTAGGAATTTTAGATGAATGATATTAATTGTTGGAGGCTATGGGTGTGTGATGTTTATGTCTTATGAAGAAGGATACGAGATACAAGGATGCGTACATCGCAATGGATAGATAAATAGATGGATTTTTTTATGTGTGTGTGGGGAGGCAAGGGGTCATGGGACGAGTACATGCAAAGTGCAAGAGCCCAATCAAAGGCGTGAAGCCCAACTAAACAATATATTTTCAAAACAAATAGGATTCAGTACTTGTTGAGGCAACTAGAGGACAAACCACGGGTTCTAAGGCCACCCATCGTGAATAATGGTTGTGTCCACCTCTATATACTGCCCACTTCTTTAGCATTCTCTTCATGACAGGGAGTGATCGTTTTGCATACAGAAATGAGTGGAGGTGACTCCCATGCCATAAAACATACAATCAGTCCTGTGGTGTATGAAAATGCATTAAAATATGTCGGCAGTGGTCCGATCTATGATCATCAACCCGTTTAGCTGCAGCCATGCCATGACTCCGTAAGTGCATTATATGTGTGAAGAAGTGTTCAACTTCCTTTCCATTTGAGCAATCACTTGTCTCAGGCACCCCCATTATATGTAGGTTCAAGCCTGGCTTGTTCCATCCAATCCGATTCTGGTTCCTTGACAACATTAGAGGAAGAGCACTGGCTAGAGGACATTAGAAGATAGTTAAGCTACACACAAAGATTTATAGTGATATTTAAGCTTATTCGGCAGCTGTAGGACATCTCCGAGCCAAGTATTATGTCGTCTTGTAACATAGTGCTACTGGCAAGAAACTTTTCTTTGACCTCCTCCCACTCGCCATCCTCAGTTGCGACTGGATTATGAGCAGGCAGAGGACTACGCTGAGATGCTCATGGATGCCCTGCCAGCAATTCTACGGACCCCACACTAGAGCAGTAGACATACCCGGTTGACCGAAGCTATTACGGGATCGTGGGGACAGGTGCTTTGGCCCCCCCCCTCCCTCGCCGCCGGAAAAAGAACATTTTCGGCAGAACGGTGGTTTGATGTGGAGTGTAAGAACGCATAGCGCCGGCTCCGTCGGATTCGGATCCAGGTACCCTCTTGCAGCCACCACCACGCATTACCATGCCCATCCGGAAGGAGACAAAGGCGCGGTACCTTGCCGTGCATCGGGGAAAATGTTCGACTCTTTGGACACTCATCCTCGAACCTTTTGGCTGAGAGTGCTTCAAGGCCAGCCCGACCCTGAGGGGACATCACACGGGGGTGGGAACAAGATTTTGAAGCAGCTCTATGACCCACCAGGGACGCGTACGCCCATACCCCCACAGGAGGGCCCCCCATTGGTTCTCGCGGAGGAGGATGTTGTGGAGGGCCTGCAATGACTGGCTAATGGGAAGGCAGCTGACCTCGATGGTATGCAGGCCGAGTTACTCAAATGGGCAGGCAAAATTACCGGTGCTGATCCTCACTACCCCGTTTCAACGAGCATTGCGGGGAAGGCTTCCCCGACAATGGACCACAAGCGGGGTTGTCCCCATTCACAAGGCGACCCACCTTTGTCCGACCAATTACCGAACGATCATGGTGGATTCGATTTGGCAAACCGTTATCGGCATTCTCGGCGGCGATTGACCCGGTTGGTAAGGCGGCAGGATGTGCGAGCCCTCACACAAGCGGGCTTTAGATCCCGCCACTCAGCGATTGACCATATCTTTACACAAACGGGCGGGCGATTGAAGACAGCCGAAACCACCGGCAGGACTTGTATTGCTGCTTTGTGGACTTCGCGAAGGCTTTTGCTACGATTGCCCGGGAAAAGCTATGGGCTAGACTACGATCAGCGGGGCTGCTGCTGCCTGTGCGTAATGCCATATACGAGTTGTATGAGAGTTGTTTTGGCGGGGATCACCGACCAGCCAAGCATTCACCGGTAGTATCGGGGTTGGCGGGGCTGCCCCTCTCACCAACACTTTTGGCCTCTACATTGACCGATTAGAGCCCGGCCATCGAGCATGGAGGGATGGCATCTGACTTTTGCACGGATCATCCGCCCACTCATCTCTATGGGGACGATGTTGACCTTCCGCCCACACCCCGAAGCTAAGCAGTCTCATCTGGATGCCCTAGACACATTCTACCAGGCTATAGACATGCGCGTGAACCTGGCCAAGACCAGGGTGGTTCTCATATCCTCTTCATGCCACCCTACGCCTCCTGCACTCACATATCGGGGACAGCCTGTGGAGGTCACGCCCACCTACAAGTACCTAGGGGTGGAGTTCCCCTCCTCGCTCTGTTGGGCCGCGTCCATCCATCCGCCATGCGGTGACGAGGGCTGGAAAGCTTTTATGCCATGCCAACAACAGCCACCTGTGCGAGCTCTATGATTGGGGCCATCAGTCACAACTGTTTCGAGCGCTGGTCGAGCTTGTCCTTCTGTACGGGATTGAGGTTTGGGGCCCGGTCGTCTCTTTGGCGACCTAGAATGACTTGGAGCAGGTGCAGAAGGCATTTTTGGCACGGGCACTTGGGGTGAAACCTTCAGTCCCCTATCGATTCTCGCCGCAGAAACTGGATTATTGCCGCTTCAGCGGGCAGCCCTTGATAGACACATCGTCTATTTTCAGAAAGTGGTTAATATGGGTGATGCTCGGCTCCCGCACCTGGCTTCCACTGTGGCAATGGGCCCGCAGCGGCTCAGGGCCTGTTGGAGGGGTAAGAGAGATCAGTGGTTCGCCAGATGGAACGTGCAGGAGCGCAGATGCGTGCAGGTGGACACAGAGGCCGATCGTGACAGCCTGCGGGAGCACCTGGACGCTTGCTTCCTTGCCAAGCTCTGGGACCCCGGCGCTCTAGAGCAGGTCAAAACGGCCCATTACAAGGAGCACATCAACCCCGCGTTGGTCGGGGGCCCGCAGCTCTACCTGCGTTCCCAGCTGCCCCTGAAGAAGCGCAGACTCATTGCCTCCATTCGCACATGTGTCCACCATCTCCGCATCGAGACGGGCAGGTGGATTGGGGAGCCCCGCCAGGACAGGCTCTATCAGTGCTGTCAAACGGGTGCCATTGAGGATGAGTCTCACACTTTCCAGAGTTGCCCAAAGATTCACCGATCCGGGCGACACGTTTTCCTTAGTACCACGGACTTGCCCCTACATTTGCTGATGAACACACCGTCAGTGCGTGCTCTGGGGTCGTACATTCAGGAGGTACTGGATCTGCGAGCCCACCTTTGCCCCCGCCTGGCTGCCCGCTGATCAGGCACTACGGGTACGGTACATGAGTGTACATATTTGTGTGTTTTTGCATTTTGTATATTGCAACAGTTTGTCAGCAGGCTGATTGCTGCCACGGTTTTTCCCTCGAAAACCCTTCGGGGCGGGGTTTTTTTAATCCGGGTAGTAATCCGCTTGCTGCGCCTTTGTATTGGGTCCCATAGACCGATTGGTCTCCGTGGACGATAAAAATACCTTCCTTCCTTCCTTCCTAAACTAATAAAAATATATGTTCTAGCTTGGAGCATCTCTACTTTCTAGATGGCCTTTAGGTCTCTACCTCCCTTAACCCATACAACACAGGAGGAACAAAAAGAGAACTATCACAGAATATCCATCATCCATAATATCAAATAGAACACGAGATAAAGTCTAATCAAACAACTACTCATACAAGGGTGAATCCTATGACTGACTAGGAATCCAAGCTATCCACATACTAACCAGAATCATATATAGGTAGACCCATTATCTCTCTGGTTTTCCATCCCTCTGGCTGGAACAGAGTCGAACAACAGCTCCGCCTCCACCAACGTCAGAATTAGCAATAGCAATACATCATGCTACCTCGAAGGGTAGCCCATCCACATATCCATAACTACAAAGAAGATAATCATATGCCATAAAACATGAGAGCTCCTACCCATGGCTCCGACTCATAAGGAGGATGACTGACTGGCTAGGCCTCAAGATAGAGCAGACCGAGTCATAACAATGGCGGGGCTGGCTATAGACAATGGCTAGGGTTGACCACTCCATCCGCCCCTCCTGTGCATACTTTGCAGATGGGCTCGATCAGGCTCTGGCATGACTCTAGCCTTCCGGATACGCAATCCCATGGCATCACCCATCGGGACTACTCCAGGTTGCATCTCCCTGGTCCGTCGAGGCAGGAAGGGTTGCATCTCCCCTTCCCGGGGTCTAGAGGTTCCACGGGCGGCTAGAGAATCGTGGCGACACACGATTCATACCCGACTGAACCCCCCCAAAACAAGAGCCAAGCTCACACTTGCAACTCTTGAGGGGCAGGGCGACACCATCGCCCCAGGAGGTGTCGGACCCATGCTCGGCCCACATGAAGTGACCGACCATAAGCCTAGCCCACTATGGGATCCCCCGTAGCCCCCACTCGGCAGGGATCCTCTCTCTGCATTGCCTCTAGCCCCGTTGTGTAGTGCTGAGTCACATCATAGCCTCCATAGCCCGGTGGGTTCCTATGCACAGGCCGCAACTAATAGGAACTAAGGGATCTACACTAAGAGCATACTACATATGGCCCTAGGTCTCTACCCCCCTTCCCAATACAAGAGGAGCAACATGATCAACCAACATCACATACATCATATCATGATAAACATCATAAGAACATCTTAACCTAATCATACATATCTAACTTACAGTTAGGGTTCCTTGATTAGGGTTCCTTGATTAGGGTTCAAGATGTTGAATAAGGGTTCTAGGATGGCTCTACTCTAGCTATGAAATACTAACCCATCTGGAGTGCTAACTTCCAGATGATCTACCAAGAGCACTACTCTACATACCTGCTCCAGAAGCACTCCCTCCCAATCCTGGCATCTCCATGGTCTTCGAAGTGTTCGAGGTAGCTCCCACTCCTGCTGATGCGCTCACGCTCTGGGGGCTGCCAAGCTATGCTGTGCCACAGCAGACGGTTCTCGAAATGGAGTTTCGAGCGCGAAGAAGGTTCCCAGACTGTTGGAGCCAGAAAAGAGGCCTAGGGTTAGGGTTTAGGCCTTTATAGGTTAGGGTTCACATGTTATGCCACATGGCTCCAATAGGGTAAGTCCGTGTGGCGGGTACCCAATAGGTTAAGGCCACGTGGAAAATGGTCTTAACCTAAGGTTGGCTAAGTTATATGAATAACTTAGTCATCCCCCCTAGCCACTTTCTAAGGCATACAAGGCTACATAGGTAGACTTGTATGGTGACGGGTCCAGGAATATACGTATTTATAGCGTATATTCCCCTGGAACGTCACATTCTCCCCCCCCTTAGGACAATGCTGTCCTCAGCATTGCACTAAGGTGACGAACCTATAATCCTATTCCTGCAAAACAACAAGATACATGCAAAGAGAAACTTACTATTGCATTAATATATAGCATAGGCTATATTTATGTCTATACAAAAATTATATAGCCTTAACAATAGTAATGTCATAATAAAGTCAAAACATTATCACATATAATATTAGGGTTCATAATTTCAAGTCTAAATTATGCTTCCCCTCCTCCACGTAATGCGCCCCTGCCGGTACTCCCCTATGCTCGTCCTGCACAAGTAGCACATTACGTTAGTTTAGTTAATAATTGTGGTTTTAGGGGACCACCCCCCTTACCTACCTCCTTGGGCCGAACTACCAGCTCAAGGTTACCCTACTACCTTGCACTCGATCATGGCCCTTTCGGATTTGAGCTTAAGGATCATTTAAGATGCTCCTATCATCGCCCATGATCAAGTGCTACCTTGTACTCGGTTACCCGGTGCCGAGTACTCCCCAGTGCATCATGCCCCAAGGGTTTTAAGCTAGGGAACGTCTCACGATCCCATCGTCGCGCATGATCACTTTAACCTTCACCATGACCCCCCCTATGGCCAGGTGTGCGTACCCCGCATCGCGGCATAGAGAGCATCCGATCGATGTCCCATCATCGCCCACCATGCCTCATTCCTCACTCACATGACCCTAACGGGCACCTCTTGGTGCGTGTTGTCCTTGAGAATGCCTTAAAGGCGCATCCAATCATCGCCCACACGTTCCAAGATTCTGGCACATGCACTCTACTAACTAGAATACATGAGCCAGAACTTAAGGCTAACTAAGAAACATACTAAGTCGATCAATTCGGAGACGACTCGCCCATCAAACTCCTTCATAAACTCTGGGTATTGCTTCTCAAAATCCTGCTTCAATACCCAGGTCGTGTCTTCCACGGGCAAGTGCTTCCACTTGACCAAATACTGGAGGAATTGAGATCACCTAGTCTTCTTGAATAACTTATCAAGAAGTAATTCAGGCACAATTTCAACTTGTTCCTCCGTCATTTCCAACAAAGTTGGAGTATCCAAAACCTCATCAAGGTTAGGATCGTGCCTTTTGAATAAACTCACATGGAAGACCTTAGGGTGGGCCGAGAGATTCAACTTGTAGGCCTGAGATCCCACTCTTCTCCAAGATCTTGAACGGACCGGCCCACCTAGGGGCAAGCTTCTTACAATTGCCGATGCGAAGCTTCCCGTGCTTAACCTTTACTTGAGCCAAACTTTATCTCGCACAACAAATAACTCTCGAGGAGTTTTATGTCTATCTGCTAGACTCTTCAGATATGCCCATGCTGTTGAAGATACTCTCACACTTCTACCAAAAGCTACCGCATATATGTTGTCGTTGTTGAGAAACTTCCACCTTGGGCACTAGATTATGCCACATAACTAGGGTCAAGCATTGATAACTGTAACTGATCATGGGGGAGACATCTTCGATGACTCTTGCTTCATATTATTGTACGTAATTGACCAGGTGGATGTACTCGGCCCATTTGGATTACTTGTTCCAATCATAGTTTCTCAACGTGCTCTCCAAAATTGTGTTGGTGCGGTCCCTTTGCCGATTTGACTGCAATTGATAAGCAAAACTCATCAACAAGTTGGTGCAGCTCGTGTTGAAGAAGTCTTGCTAAACGTCGCTAAAGAACTTCGGATCTCTATTGGTGATGATCGACCTGTGCATTCCATGCAGCCTAAAAGAACTCTTATGTAGACCACACGGCTAGATCCAAGACGGTGTTTATGGTGTGGCATGGCAAGTATGTGCCCTTTTGATAAGCTATATACCACAACCATCAAGGCTTCAAAGCTTCTTGTTGTCCTTGGAAGGCCCGCTATGAAAACTATGCTGAAGACTTCCCACTTGGCGTCTGGCACCGCCCAAGGTTCCAAAACTCATGGAATTCGAAATTGTTCCGCCCTTGTCTACTGGCTCCCCTGACATTCTTGGATGTATCTGATTATCTGCTTCTTCATACCCGGCCAGACGTAGCTACTTCTAATGTTGAAGTAGGCCTTTATAAATTTTGCATGGCCGGAAATAGGGCTATTATGCGTGTCATGGAAGATTTTTCTTACTTCTTATACTTTGGGTACGCATAGTTGTTCTTTGCTATTAAAGATTACCTTCCTTTTTAAGATATTTAAAGGTTTCTCTTTCTTAATCCGCTCCTTGCACTCTTGTAAATACTAGCCCACTATGTGCTTGAACTCCATGTTGAGGGAGATGGCTTCTTCTATCTTCTTGCCGAATTCGCTTGCCGAAGTAGAGATGGCATTGCAAATTGCTGCTTCAAAAGCTTGCCAATGAGTGGCGACGTCTTAACATCTCCACGGCTGCATGTTCTTCCATTGATTTGCTGTAGATCATGATGTCGTCGAAGAGAATTGATGAAGAAATCATCCAAGGAATCTTCGAAGATGTCGTTCCTCAAATGCATACAAGTTGGTGGAGCATTCCATAGACTTGGGGGCATTACTGTGAAATCATGGTGCCCATACCGTGTTCTGAAGGAGTCTTATAATTATCTTCCCCCTTCATCCTTATTTGCTGATTGCCCGAGCTTAAGTCAATTTTGTAGAAGAATCTTGCTTCTTGGGGCTGATCCATTATGTCGTTTGCTTGTTGAGCTGCCCATGGTTGATATACATCTTTAGACTTCCATCTTGGCCGAAAGGATCCCCAAGTCGATCAACTCCTACAACTGCTTCTTGAGCTCTGCTAGCTCGGAAGTGCTGATTCTATAAAGAGCCTTGCTGATCGGCTCTGCATCCGGTGCAAGAGTGATTTCAGACTCTATGCTTCTATAGAGCAAAAGCTCTCAAATTTCATCTGGAGGTATATCATGGGACTTCTTGATTAACTTAGAAATTGGCCGAGGCAGCTGTTCCGAAGTAGCATCTTCCTTCTTACTCTTGTCGTCGGGGTCGACAACTTGTAGCTTATGTACGACCTCATTCCTCATGATGTACTTAAGTAATTGCTTCACTGACATGCGTTGCACGATTGGAGTTACTTCCTTAACTTAAATTATAAGGTACTTGCTCTTTGGTGCTGGGATAAGTATGTCTTGCTTATGATAATCAATTATTGCCTTAGCCAGCTTTAATATTGCATGCTTATTATGAGGTCATAATTGCCAATGTACATGAGTTGGTGCCGATGCTCTACTTTGCTTCGCTTAACTTAACTCTTGTTCCGTTGGTGCTGCTAATTACTCGGCCTTGTCTTAACTACTGTCCTAGATTTAGACTTAAGAGTCTTGCTCTTAAAGATGTCCGCCATCTAGAAGGTGCAAATTTACAAGTTAAAGAACTTACATAAATCCTATGGCCACAAGTATAGTAAGCATGACATTACTTTTGGGCACACATAGAACTATATGATTAGATAATTATTCTTGTTTTAGATCTAATCTATACTCTAGGATCTGCCCTTTCTTAATTATTGCCCTCTTGAAATAGTCCCACCTTTGAGGTGATGCCATCTAAGAAGTTGGCCGGACTTATTAGATTGCTTTCCTTCATTTGGCATGACGTAAAAAATACTATCTATCTATCTATTTGGTCGGATTATTCCTTATGCTGCGGAAGTACTTGTCATATACATGGTCGACGGTTATCCTATTATTGAATCCTTCTTAGCGAGGTGATCAAGCTCACGAAGAGGTTCCAATACGTTGGATATCTGCCAGCAATGTATACAATTGTTGTACTCCATACATTTTCTTCCCAATCCTTGAAGCTTTGCTCAATTCTTGGGTACATCCCTTCTAAAAGAAATAACAAAAAAATCTACTCGAAATTTTGTCCCAATCCCATCATGGATAATATCACCCATAATTCTAAGAAACTCAACTAACTATCTGATAGGTCCTCTAGCTTGCTTAAAGCTGGTGTAGTAATTAGTCGTTGGAGTAGCAAGGCGATGATCCATAATTTGTTGAAAAGAATCTGGTATCCTTGGAGTTGCTGTATGATCATTCAAGTGCCCTGCTTTCTTTTGTCGAACTTATTCTGACTCTGCTCATCCTTAATGTTGATGCTGATTACCTTCATTAACATTATCCCTCTTAATGGATACTAAACAAATAAGGTAGCATGTGCGCTATCGGGTTGTCCAACCTAATCTGTTTTTTCTCTCAGCGATACCCTTTTGTTGCGAGGCATTAGAGGAAATTTGAGATCTCATTTCATCCCTATAAGAATCCTCCAATGGAATGGCTACCCTCTATTAACTGCAATTAATGCAGCACCAACAACTTCATTGCTGTTGTTTTTCCCCTATAACTTTTGATCCACTTGTCAAAATGTTGCGGCATTTGTTGCATTAGATGCGGAATGAAAAGATCTTTCCAATGATATATGGTTATGATGTATTTCAATATGGTCATATGCATTAACCTTAAAAAAATATGATTTTTTGCTTATTTCTTATATATTTATATCGTGAAAGATGTATGAATGGGTTATCATTAGATAGATCTTGTGAAGACGAACCCATTGCTACAAAAAGTTTTTGAATCGGAGTTCTGGATCAAAAGTTATAATGAAAAAATGATACTACAGAAGTTAGTTGCAGCTGCATTAATTACAGGCTGCCACATAATACTGGAATGAGATATACTGGAGCTCTTCTCTTATTGGACAGTTTAAAAAGCTGACATGGCATTTTAAGCATCCCTTAATGGGACAAAATATGATCTCATTTTTCCTCTAATGTATATCCACACGTAAATTGACGTCTAATCTCCTTTTCATGGCAAAACTGCATAAATTCTCCAGAAATGTATTCTCCCCCACGCCGCACCTGCTCCGTTAGTAGCGGCAGCCACAAGAACAAGAAAAAAACAATGGATCGTAATTGCTCCAACTTCCTAGAGAGCTAAATACAACTGAAATGCTTGAAATGTTTGGTCCTTTGATTTTTAGAAATAACATTTGTTATTCGAGAGAAATCATCAATAAATGTAGCATGCTCTGCATGCGCATTGGGCTACGCACACAATATGCACAATATGCCTAGAGTTTTAAAAACGAAGGCTTAAAAGACTGCATGGATTGCTTTCCAAGCATGCAAGCTCAATGGCCTCTACATTCATATGTTACTATATTATCAGGAATACCAATTACCAATTTATACTTGCTCATCATTTTGATGTAATGAACGTGAGGTTCAAATTACAGCATTATTCAGTGAGAATTAAAAGCTGTAATTGTGCTCCGGGTTTTCCAGAGCGGCGCTGCCTCCTCTGCAAGCAATATTTTTTCTTTGCCATGGCTCCTTCCAGCTGCTCTTCTTGGATAATATGTTAGCGTCAGCGTCAAGCTTCAACTTAAGCTAATTTAAGCTTCATCTTCGCATAAGCCGTCAGCTTTAGCAATCCGTCGTCGTCGCAACTTTTGATGAAGGAAATGGAAGCTTCATGCTTAAACTTGCCGCAAAGCTTGCTATGGCTTCAAAAATCCGCCGCAGTTTCTGATAACTGTAGATCAACCGGAACAGACAGAGCAAAGGGGGCCGGATGTATTGAAGCTCCAGCTTTTCTGGTGTTGTCTGGCCTACCTGAAGAGCCCTAGATTATATAAAAGGGAATCCTAGATCCGCAAGCTTTGAAGATGCTAACAAAAAGGCAGAGCACCAGAACAGAGCATGGAGGGGTAATTTGAACCTCCCGTCCATTACGCACGGGAAAATACCCCTCTCAGGGTTTTTGGGGGCAATTTGCTCGGCGGTGCCGCTCCCACGGGGGCAATTTGCTCGGCGGTGCCGCCAGTGGGAGCGGACGCACTCGCAGCTCCGCCGCTCGTGCATCGCCACCACTGGTGGCGCCGCTTCGCAAATTACCCCCCGCAAAACCTTCAAGAGGTATTTTCCCTTATACATTAGTATCATGCACATGACCAAGTCTCAGATGCCATAATTCTACTGGACTTACTCTGACAATACTTGGAAGACCATATAAGCAAATAGTTATGGTGCCCATCGTTGATGGGTGAAAATATTTTTACCCCGGTTATTGTGATTCCATCGCAAGATATTCTCTCCCGCAGAATCACCGGGCTCGTGACCCCATTATCCGTACCAGAGGCCCCATTTTCCGTACCTGACAGGATCGCTTTCAGGCGATATATACCTTCCGATGGTATCACATCCATAATTCTCCCTTGCGATGGAATCTCCCCCGAGTTATTCCACCAGACGGAATCATCCCGCAAATCTATTCCTCCAAAAGGAATCACGAAGGACCCTGTTATTCCGCCAGACGAAATCACAACCATGCTATTCCGCCAGATGGAATCACAACATTGCTATTCTGCCAGACAGAATCACAACATTGCTATTCCGCCAGATGGAATCACAACCATGCGATTCTGCCCGGTAGAATTACAAATGTAAGATTCTTCGAGATGGAATCACCACGAATGCATTCCGCTCGGCGGTATCACAACCGCACTATTCCGTGGGACGGAATCACAGTTTAGTGATTCCGTCGAATTGAATCACTCTGGAGTGATTCCGCCAGATGGAATCACTCCTCCGTGATTCCGCAGGATGGAATCACTTCTCCGTGATGCAGGTGATTCCGCAGGAACGACAGGTGGATGCATCCGGTCCGTGGGCGGGAACCGGTCGACGGCCATTGTGGCGTCGTGAGTTCGTCCGGCCTGCGGACATAAGTCTGTCCATTCCATCAAACGGAATCACCTGCCATGAGTTCTCTGCGGAGCTTGGCATAGACCTCGAAGAGAAGATTGAGGAGGCGAGTGCCTGGAACACTGTCCAGTTCCATCTCTTTGTTGTGGCTAAGTTCTAATTACGTTTCCTGTGGCAGGTGCAAGCAGAGATTTGGCAAACAAACCCGGCAGAAGGGCATTTTGACCACAGTCGGCTGCCCTGGACGGTTCTAGAGCACCAGGGTCCTGATCTGGATGGAGGAGGCATTCAATTGGTGTGGGTTTCCTATATTCCCACCTCACGGGTGTCGGATTTCATTGCTGGGGAGCAAAAAAATGGGGATGCACCTTGCAACTTCTATATAAGAAGCTCTCAAATGAATAAGGAGCTATCGAAACCAGGCAAAGATTCATATCTGTCTCTGAAAAGGTACTGGTGTAGTTTTGGGCCCCAAGACAATTCTGGGAACACCTATGTTATGGAAGATCGACGTCCTCCTCCAGGCCAAAGGAGGAGAAGGGTTCAAAGGGGGGAGAGTGTTCGAAGGGGATGCCAATGTCATTTCACTTTGAGACAGCTCTACCTTCTTCCAGATTGCACTCAAATTACCTACCACAAATGGGATCACGTGAACCAGCAAGGTGAAATTTGCCACGGTAAAGCTTTAGCTGTTGAGAAAGGGTTGAGGTATAGGTTGGCTCCGTAGCTCACGGCAGAAAAGAGAGAATGGATCAAACAAAAGCTATTGCATTACATAGCACCTAGAATGGTGATGAATATCCACCAAGAAAGAGTGAGGTTGAAGAAGGAACTACTTGGGTTGGAGGGGCTTTCGAGAGATGACATGTTAAAGATGCATGAAATCTACAACATTGAAAAGGAAGTGGCCCGAAATATTTGGAAGTTGCATGAAGATGAAGCTACAAGCACTCATATGTGGGTGCAACAATACCTTGACAGTCTATTCCACTATGAGCATAGTGACATCTTCCAATTGGGGGTTATGACTCCCACCCAAAGGGGAGCCTTGTTGAGATTTGGAAAGGATAGGGCATTGTGTCTTGACTCCACCTACAAGACAAACGAGACGAGGTAGGGTTGCTCCTCTTGTATTTTAAAGCTCATATAAAATTTTAGCTTCCTTGCTAACATTGTTAAGTTGTGTTGCTATTTTACATTAAAGGTACTACCTCTTCACTATCATTGGATTCGATGACTACTTCAATGGGATGCCTCTGGCTTGAATTATCACGAACTCCCAGAAGAAAGATGCAATAGCAAGATGGCTAGAAGCCATGAAAGTGTGAGTTGAACGCCATGACTCAACAAGGAAGCCCTCATGCTTTATCACCGATTCTTGTGATGCCGAAATACATGCAATTAAAAAGGTAACAATGTTTCCATAGCAATTTTCAGTGGTTCATTTTGCACACCATCTTGAGCATGTGGCATCTCTCTCCACTTCAGGTTTACCCTAGCGTACACTTGAACCTTTGCATCTGGCATGTGAGAAGAGATTGGTTGAAGTGGTTAGGCAAGAACGTGAAGAACAAGGAGATGAGGAACCAATTGTTTAAAGAATTGGGTGAGATCATGTATGGAATCAGGTGTCCCCCAGGTAACAATGACTATGGAGAGGATTACAATGAGGCTGTTAAAGTAGAAGCTTTGAGAAAGTTGGAGACCCTGAAAGGAAAGTATCCGCGGAATTGAATCACTGACGTGTGATTCCACGGAATTGAATCACGGACGTGTGATTCCACGGAATTGAATCACTGACGTGTGATTCCACGGAATAGAATCGAGCATATAATTGGTTCCCGCTCAAAATCTTTCAAATTCAAATTCAAAAAAGTTCATTGGAACTTCATATACAGTGATATGGATTCCTGTGAAAATAAAACCAGCAAAGCTGGGAATTCTTGTTTTCTCTTCAAAAGCGGAGTTGAAATCATGGGCCATTTCTCCTCAGACGGGTAAGCAAGCCACCCTCCTCGGTCCAATCCCCTAGGGTAGATGAAAGGTGCTTTTCCTTTGCTGGACGCAGTCAAATAACTTTGTAGCATCACTGCAAATGTCGACCTTGTCATGTCGATTTCCCTCCGCCCAAACCATTTGGATATGTCAATGACCTACAAGCGGGTGGTTTATAATGAAACATCACGAAATTAGGTAAAAATTGCACACATAACACTCACAGAATGATCTTTCGTGTTGCAAATGTCCAGCAAGAACCTCTTCACAAAACAAATTGTGTATATCCCACAATCCTGGGTGTTCTCCTGCTGGGGCACATTCAAGGGGACACAGGGGGCATTTCGACACATATTATATTGCAAAATAACATTCCCACCGAGAAAATGTTACCTTTTGGGAAGTGGCAATGTCTAAGCATTGGGTGGGTTGTTCTTTTTTTCACAACAAAAACGCGTTTTCGTTACGTAACGGTTGGCATGAAACAGTATAAATGTTTTATTTCTTCACAATAGTCATAGATTCCATATTTTTTGTTGCTTCTACTCACTTAGAAACACTGCCAAGCATTGTCGATCATTCTTTGATGAGATGTCTCAAAATCATCCAAAGCCAGCAAATCTTCACCATGCCGGAGGGACACACAACTAAACAAAGGTCAAATAAGAAATACAATTAAGTTAAATGAAGCTCTTATTCAAGTTCTAATATAAAAATGATTGAAACATCTTGTATTGCTGACTCTGAACACAAAAAGCCACGTCCCTAAAATTGCATTTGAAATGCCATTCGAGGCTTAACATTTATCCACTAACAACTTATTCCTAAAATAATTTGTAGCTCATCCATCTTGTAATGTTTTGGTTGGGTGTAACAATCCATAACAAACAGTACCTTTCTCCATACTGGAGAAATATCTTTCTATTTGCCATATACACAATGCATGTGACAATGCTCCTTTCACGTTGATATACTTGAGGGAATACCAAACAACAATCTACACGATTGAGACTGAGCTATTGCATTGAACCTGAAATCCATTCTGGATTGTATCCAATGCACTTATCCAGGCATAGGTTCGTACATGCACATACTATAAACTAGAGAGACTCTGCAGGCAAGGCATTTATTGATATTGTGAAGGGAAGATGGTCTGTTAGCAAAAATAATTTCACCATTATAGGGTTCTCTATGTAGAGTTTATGAAAGAAAGTTAATAGCTAAAGTTAACTTGGCAGCCAAAGTGTCCACCCACCAAACTTCCTCTTATCTTGTTATTCAATTGCTGAAGGCTTTATAAAACATGGATCTAGCATTGTTTTGCTTCCCTTGAATGCAAAAACTTTTGAAATCAATTTGTCTTGTGTGTTTACATAGTTGATTAATTTTGTCATTTTCAAATCTTTATAGCATTGCCTTAGTCCCTTCTCGTGTTGGATTTGCCTTGTAAATTTTAGTGTGTTGCATCTTCCAGTTCGTAATGAACCCAAAAGCAAAAGCAACAGCAAAAGCGTGTACAAAAAATTGGCAACACACTATCATAATTGACAATTTTAATGACAGATGTTTTCTTAACCTTTCCAGCATCAGAAATCTATATTTTCACCTATAAAAAACTTTATGCTGATCAACAAACAACAAAACCCCAACTATCACATATCGACTAGACTATTACTTTACAAAATCACCCGTGACCTCTATCCCCACAACCTTCATGTATTCCAAACCATTTGACTACCACCGCAGAGAGTCTATACCCCTTACACAAAGTAGTAAAAAAAATTATTAACCCAAGGCTAAACTACGACTGCAAAGAATAAAAGCTCCTATGATCAAGGGAGTAGATGTTAGTCTCTAATAAAGGGTATAATTCTGGGAAAGGACTCGCGAGAGACACAAAACCGGCCGATAGATAGGCTTGTCATTCATCACAGCAGCAGTATACAATGTGTAAGAAGAGAGAGGGGTAGCCGAACATAGGAACAATATCGGACTACCCAAAAAAAGAAAATGTGCTAAGGCATGATAAGAGGGCAATGGCGACAAGTTCTCATCGGGATAAAAAACCCCGCCCTTTCGGGTTTTCGAGGAAAACCCTAATGAGAAATGGTCGCCACCAACCTCGAATGTGTTGCCTAGAGAACAGAGAAACCGGACGAGCGCGAAGGCAAACCGAAAGCACGACCCCAAACAACCGCGAAAACCCCATGTAACAACGAGGATGACGAACGGAAACCAGCAGGACCCCAAAAGCCGGTGGAAAATAGCTTAAACTCAGAATACCAAAAACTCAAAAACACCCGTGAAGAGTCGAGAGAAACAAGCCTAGCCATAAAAAAGAATCCGCGATCAAGAAGTCGGAAGAGATAAGGCATAAAAAATTGGACGTAAAAAAGAGCGTAACAAAAAAGATAGCGCCACCGACAAGGTGGCAAAAGCATCACCCAAAGGTGGAAAACATGATATATAAAGATGCATCACCCTCAAGGTGGAAATAAACGGCCGCCGCGCGAAGCCGGAGAAAAACACAGGAAAATGCCAAGGAAACAGCAACAAGGAAAAAGCGACACCCACAAGTGAAAAACCACAAAAGAGCAAGAACTAATACTAATACAAATGAAAAAGACGCACACGCCCACACAATGTGGTGGGAAGGGGGGAAGCTACGAGAACGTAAGAAAATGTCGCTGTGAGAGAACGCCGATAACCGGGCCCGAGAATGGAACTAGCCTAATATATAGGGGCTCGCCCTTTCCCGGGAATGGCGATCCGATGGCTCGGATCGATGGGATTCTCGGGAAAGGACTCGCGAGACACAAAAACCGCCGACTACCAAAGGACTTCCTTAACTATAAACCCAGCGCTTGTGAAACCTCCGTGTGTTGAGTAGGGTCGCAAGCGACATTTGTGTGGAAGGAAGAGGGGAGAGAGCTAAGACGACAAAGAAGGTGAATCAAACCCAAATCAAAACCAAAGCGCAAGATAGAACTCAAGTCAAGAATGAGGAGAAGTGACCCAACCCTCCCGCAAGATCCGGCCCAGAGATACCGAGGAAAAACATCAAGTAGCACTACTAGATCATGACAGGAAGAGATTGTAGACTAGGTAAAGTGACGGATTAAAAATAAAGCTAGGGCCATATATAGGGTCTGAAATACTAAAGCAAAAGACAATAGTGGACATGAAGAGGTGGAAATAAACAGCATCACCCGCAGGTGGAAATAGCATCACCACCATGGTGGAAAAAAGCGGCACCCAACGGGTGGATAACAATCATGTAAAAAGAAATATGCATTGCAAAATAATGCTAGACAATGGTATTTACAACATCACCAAAGATAATAAATAGACATGAATGTCACCATCACGGTGGAAATAAACAGCACCACCCAACAAAAAACGGTCCATAAAAAAATGCGACATCTAGAGAAGGATAAAGCATCAATGTAAAACCATAAAAAAGAACATCAAGAACACGAAAACTAAAAGTGGCCATTAGAATGTGCCCAATATAACAGCTTGCGTATAACTACGTAATACACGCCATGTCTAGATAAAGAGAAGCATAAAAAGGAAAAAATGATCAAATATAAACCCATGTCGGACAACAACGTAGGACACCCCATATCTAAATAAAGAGAAGCATAAAAAATGAAAGATAATCCAATATACACCCATGTCGGAAAATCTCAATGCAGTGCCAAACGCAATATGCATCCTATCTAGATAAAGCCAAATAGCAAATATGCCAAAGATGATAAAGCCAAATAGCAAATACGCCAAAGATATATAATGAGCATACCAAATAGAAAAAGATCCGCTACAAGTGAAAAAACCCTCAATAGACAGCTAGAACCGCCAGGTGTGGAGTTCGGTCGCAAAGCACATAGCGGGAGGAGAAGAGGAGCGCCAGCGACCGTGAGCGCGCGCAGCATCATGTGGAACCCCCCGAGTGGCAGCCGCCGAGGCCCCGTCGCGACGAGTAGAATGAGCACCATACTGGAATGGATTTAAGCTGAAAGCAAGAAAATACACCCGTCACCACCTCCAAGCAATCGGATAGGATAAAGGACGTAGAGAGGAAGGAGAGGAGCGAAAAAGAGGGCACGCGGAGGTCTTTGAAGGATAATGCGGGTGGCATGCAAACGAAGGCAAGCGAAGCTAAAGAAATCGTATGAGCACGGGCAAGTGGGTCTCGTTTGGAATGGCAGGGGGAGAAAGGGAACCAGGGTCCGAAGAGTCTGGTTCAAGCGAGAGGAAAGCTGCGCGTTGACGACGAGAACCAGCAGCGCGAGCGAGCCGTGGAGAAAAAAGCGAAGTTGAAGAAGAAGAGCCGAAAAAGCACCCGCTATGGACGGTATCACCAATGACCCGAAAAAGGAAGGACATTAGAGAACAAAAACAATGAAAAGAAAAGGACGCCGCCACGATGATGAATCGAAGGAAGCGCCGCAAGATGCCAACGAACGCAGAACGGCAACAAGGCGATGAAAAAATAAACCACGCACGCGCATAATGCACATATGATATGAATGCGTGATCACTAACGATGTCCGTGGATAGTTGACTGATTTGAATACAGATTACGGACCAAGTCCGTGAATGTGGCTACTAATCAAGTCCGTGAATGTGGCTATTATTCCTTTCAACCTCGCGGGCCAATATCTAGAGGGAGATAAGTCAACAAAGGAACCCTTCATCATGGATCCCCAAAAAGAATAAACAATAACGATAAATAAGAAGGCAGAATAACAAGTAACTGAGATAATAAGGCAAAGAGGAAAAACGACGATAGGAATGTAAAATGCATAGACATAAAGATCGAACGAAAAACATGGAGATGTTGAGTAAAGTCGCACACCACGTAGCGAGCGCGAGAGGACGAGGACCGCCAGCAACCGTGAGTACGAACCTCAACATGTATACCCTGCGTATTGAGCAAAAAACGGAGGAAACGAGGAAGAATGATAAAAACTATGGGCTAAAAGAACATGAAAAGTCACCACGTCTAATAAAGCAACGTCTCGAAACTTACACAATGATTATGTAATATCATATATAGTGAACAAAGCTATGCACGAAAAAGTAAGCCTACTGCGAACATGACAAAGTGGAGCTAACGAAAACAATGAAGCTCCCAAATCCATAAAATTGGTACACCGAACAATATCACCCATGTGCAAGAACAGAAAATACAACTTCAGGAAACAACAAATAAGTGCGCTAATAAAGTGAACAAAGGAACCCACAAACACTAGAGCTCCCCGATGATCATGCCAAAAAAGAAGAAAAAATCTTAAACGCAACCCCCAAATATTCAAATCCCAGTATCGGACCAAACCAAATATAGAATATACATATAAGAAATTTAGCCACAAAGGACAAAGAGGTGAATAGCAAATATGATGTATAATGGTAGCACAATGCATAATGATAGCGAGCTAAAAATGAAGTCCCCGCAAAAGACAACAAAGTTATGCGTTAAGCCCAAGCAGAAATACGAGAAAAGAAGAATGTAAGCCAATGAACAAATCAATAAGAAAATAACCACAGACAAGAGCCCAACAGCCAGAGAAAATGTAAAACACGGTCGCCCAACAGAAAACAGAATACAAAAAATGATCGACATAGGCCAAAAGATGAAATCAAAACATCCGAATAACACAACAACCGTTGAATAGTGCAGAGCATCAAGATCCAATGGAAAAAGACAATGGCAAAAGAGAACATAAATTTTATAAGATCATGCTACATAAAAAGAAACCACGTGGGCAACTAAGACGAAAAATGAAAAAGGAACATATGAAAAGATATACACAACCAAATCAAGAACCCCATTACAACCCAAATAGTATAAATGGAGGGCCTCAGAGAATTGAAAACATCCGTATAACATGAATGCAAGTCATTAACCATATTCATCCCTGTATGTTGCAAAATAAAATACACATGTAAAAAAGCATCTCATGAAAAATATGCCAATTATCGACCCATAACCATACTCAAAAGAATTAATGCCAGGAAATATGGATAGAAAACAATAGCCTAAAGTAAGTCGATAAAATTGTGGAAAGAAGCAAACCTAGAATGGATACCTCACCTGGGACTCAACTTGTATAAAATGCGACAAAGAATGTACGCCCCAAGCCCAAAACAAACACGTCAAAAAACTCAGCCCCCATGGCAAGAGCCTGGACTAAGGAAAACATCCCCTATGGACCGAATAAAAGGAGACTTTAAAAGGCCACAAAGGAACTTCCGCTAGAAAAATGGCTCAACAAACTAATTGTCTACATTGAGGATCCGAGAATTCTGAAACGAGAACGCCCAACCCTGGAAGACCACCAACTTTCTACCAAATTTATAATTAGCAAATATACCTCATATTCAAACCCAAGGAGCAAACCCAAATGATGATAAGATAAACTGCAATTAAATACATGATTACCATTCAAGCCAGATGAGCCCGTCCAAAATCAAACCCCAAATCCATTGATATGAACTTCCGTAAATAATGGCAATAGGAAGTGGGCAAATGTATCGTCTTATTGAAAACTTCAGAAATAAAAACTCATCCATATAACACCTAGAGAAATAAATGCAGTTCTCAATCGACCTCCTGCCAAAGAAAATGCAAAAAATAAGTAAACGTCCTTTATACAATTAACAAGTCACAACAACATGATGCAATATCCAAGAAAACCCACTGTAAATGTAGGATGCAGGTGTATATGTAGACAATATGAAGATATGTGGAAAAACAAAATGCATATAGGCAAACATGAGAGCGTCACTTGGACTCCACGACCTGCAGATGCAAAGAGGCTAGATAGCTGCATGGAGTGGAAGAACCACATTGCAACAGGCAGAGCTAAAAATGGACTTGGAATTGCAAACCTGATGGTGGAAAGAAGAAAAGCAAATTCTAGACATGATCCAAGTAAACTAAAACTACACATCCAACCGTTCCCTCTGATACTGCTGGCGGAGAGCCAGAGCAAATTAAGAAAAGGAAGAACAAGAAAAGCTGAGGCTAAATGTTGCATCTCAACTCCGTTCCTGCGCATGCCCCACCAGCCTGGCCGAAAACCAACCTAACAGAGGAGAATGGAGAAAGGAAGCTCGGATCTGGATTCAAAGAAAAAACAATGGCGTAGGCTTAGGCTTAGGCCGAGGCTGAGGCTTAGGCTTAGGCTTAGGCTTAGGTGTAGTCAACGGCAAAAGTAGCAGGAGCAAGGAAATCCAAGGAAAAAGTGTTTGAACGAGGAAGCTGGAAATAGGAGAGCGCAATCATGGACCCAGGTGATGGCGCACAGCCAGCCTTCAGAGATCGAAGCCGATTTCTGCAACAACAAATAACTAATATAGGACACAGAAGAGGAAACAGTGAGCATGGCTTGCCAGTTCGCATGGCTTGCCAATTGAATCGATCACCAACAAACCAATATACCTCAACCAATAGACCGCAGATGCCATTTTGCTGCTCCAAAGTTAACTGCATGTATCAAATTCAACAGAAAAACCCATACCTTCCAAAATCTTCGATCGGATGCACATAGCCAGAATGGCCTCTACCACTACATACCGAGAGCATAAAGAAGGAGAGCATAAGAACCTGCTCCAGAACTTACTGCCACAGATGCCTGCTAAAAAGTTCTCTGGCACCCGCTATAACGCGCCCGAGAAGAAGAAGCCGTGATGTCGCTATAGATGAGCCTGAAAATGAGCAAAGGGGGCCAGGTGGACAAAAGAGTGGAGATGGTGATGTGTAGGACAATTGGGTGGAAGAGTGGAGAGAGCGAAGATGGCAGCAAGGTGAATCAAATCGAAATCCCAAGCTCAAGATAGAACTCGAATTCTAGAATGAGGAGAAGTGCGCTAACCCCTCCCGCGCATCCATCCAGAGATACCTGTAGAAAAACAGTGAAGAATCCAAAATGGATTGATAGTACCATGGCTCGAACCCTCATCCATAAGATGATAAACCTACACCCTAACACGTCAACCATCTGGAATCTGTGCAAAAGACAAAAAACAATCGAAGTATTCCACCCAAAAAAACAACCCTGAACCAGAGATGCATGCGAGAAACATTACACAAGCAATTGCCATGCATAAATCAGCCAGCATGCACAAGGCAAGTGTGCTAAGGAAGACTGAATCACGCCTGTAAAATGCATAGAACCCGGCAAAGCAAGATGAAAGCGTCTCAGATGCGGGGGCTGCCCAAATCTCTATGAATTGCTTCGATGCTGACGAATCCGCCCTGCATGCAACAAAATACCGCAAAGAAAGATACCTGGGTCGCCTGCAAACCATTAGTGGCCCTGTGAGGAAATAATCCGCATGCAATCTGTGCAAAAAACAAAACAATCGATGAGTGCCATCCAAAAAAAAAAAAAAAAAAAAAAAAATCTGGACTAGATGCATGCAACCAAGTGATGCCTTCAATTGACATGCAAAAAAATCAGCCAGCATTCACGAAGAAATTGCGCGAAGAAAGAAGAGATCACGCTCATATTTTGAATCCTCCGCGTAGCATGCAAAACAAAGAAAGTGCTTGCAAGAAACCATGAGAAAGAGCAAGCCAAAAGGGAAGGAAAGAAGAAGAGCAATCTAAAAGAGAAGAAAAGAGGAAGAGCAATCTAAAAGGAAAAGAGAGAAAGCAAATCGCCAAAGAGGAGAAAAGAGGATGGAGCCAAAGGAAGCTACGAGAACGAAGAAAATGCTGCTGTGAGAAGACGCCGATAACCGGCCTGAGAATGGAACTAGCCTAATATAGGGGCTCGTCCTTTCCCAGAATGGCGATCCGATGGCTCGGATCGATGGGATTGAAGACCAGCTTGCCGTAAGTTGCATCCAGGTTTATTAACACCATTCAAGTTCCGTGCTCACAAATTTCCTGACCTTTGCAACTGCAATCAACATGTTATTAACATTTCCAAATTCCCTTCTTACCTTTATTTACATTAAAAAGGGATGATGAAAAGGACATTTTGGCTTCACTGCTCAACACCTTCTCCAACTGCAGTACCAACTAATAACAACATATTAACTGCAACCTTCAGACGCACAGACCCAACTCATTCTGGGGAAATAATGGCTAGCAAACCAATACAAAGGCAAAAACAAATGCTTCATGCTCAAAGGTCCAATATATGACGCCATCAATTGCTGGAATGCCAGCATGATTTGTCAGCCGTGAGATGCTTCATCAGGTATGCAAGGAAAGCATAAACGAAAAAAAGTAAGTAATGATTACATAGCTCCTTTCGTCTTGGTGCAGCAATGATTCCATTAAGGATCAGAAAGATTAATAACAACACTGGGAAGATAAATGCCGAGGACACCTTATTGATAATTTTCACCCCTATAAAAATGATAAGACACAAACCAACGGTGGTAATTACACCATACAGCTGCAAATCATGCAAGTTTGAACTTTTTAGCAATTTTGGTCCTGACCTTGGTGGAGATGCCATCGTTGCAAGCTGCGTAATAGCTTCTGCACTACCCCAAGCATAAACTTGAGTATCAATTATTATCCTTTGTGTAGATACCACTTCCCAATTAAGCGAACAGGGCTACAAATGATGCCTCAAAACCATGAGACTTATTTTCCAAGTCCAGATTCATTTGAAAAAGTTGACCGCAACAAATAGTATATTGCAAGAATTATAAGAGCTAATACAATGCCATTTTGGAAATACTGCCAAACTGTGTGCGGAAACATCCCTCTGCAACATCACAAATGCCATATGATATATAAATGACACAACAAAGGAATGCAGAATCACAATTATCCATGGGAAAAAATAACAACAGTTAGCATGCCACATATCACACATTCAAGAGTCTATTACTTATTGAAGTCTAAAAAATAAGATAAAAAAAATACCTCTGTCATATGTCATATCTGGAGGTCCTTCATCTGCAAGATAAGTTCCAAATAACATGCTAATCACATATGTTGCAAATATAAAAACTATAATTGGTGAAGCTAGTAATCCAATGTAAAATACATAAGCCAATGTGGCCATGCAAGCAAATAATAAACTCGCTTGTCCATTTGAAATAGCATCTTTAAAATCTGTGCACGAATAGAGCGAGATCTTACTATCAGATTAGAGGAATCTTCATCACTTCTTCAAGGGCAATAATTTGTTCTATCAATGCATCGAAATTGTAGTTTAGCATGCTACGATGGACCTTTTAAGCAGTCCATGTCAAGAACAACTAGCCTCACTACCCATTGTAGGGTGGGCTGAGCCATCAATTAAGGTATACATGAACTGATTTTGTGAGCTCACTCTTGAAGGATAGAAACGAATAGTCGTGGAACCGTAGCATATGGCTTAAATAAGCTAAAAGAGCAATGGGAGCATACCTCGTTTACATGTTCTAAAAGCTTGTCACAACATTACTGTTGAAGAAACGAAACTCCAAATCCATCTGCTAGAAGCAGCAAAGGCAGCAAAAGCGCAGATTTCTCAAGGCCAAGAGAACCAGAATACATATACTTAAGCATTGCCTCAAAGACCTCAAAATCAGCATCTTTATAAACCTGAGTTGTACTGCTTTCACTCATGCCATTGGTAAACATCTAAAACATCATAAGTATGTTCATCAGCTAAACTCCTTTCACATATTAAGAAAAAATTAATCTATAAATAGTTTAATAAGAATAGAATAGAATAGAATTGTTTTTATCGTCCACGGAGACCAATCGGCCTATGGGACCCAATACAAAAAGGAGGTTGCCTATATACCAACCTTTGCAAATGGCAATCTCCATGCACTTAAAATAAGCTTATAGGCCCTTATGGGTTTTGTTCCATCCTCTAATAGAAGTTCAACATCACTCAATCTCCACCGGAATAGAAGTTCATTAGAATAGATCCATAAACAGGCAAATCAATGAATAGTGCAGACCGATCTTGGTGGAAATAAAATCAGAAATATTGACACATTCAACTTCAACGCAACAAAAATTTACTATGATGAAAGGCTGATACGGGCCAAAGTATAAAAGATTGAAGATACAATTGAGAAGTATGTTATTAAGAAAGATAAAGTAAACTTGTATTGCAGAAGACAAAAGATGCAACTAACTAAATGTAGAACTGTTAACTGGATTAAACATTGTATTAACACATTTGCCTAACAATGCAACTACTGACATCCATGACCATACCATGTTCACAACTCAGCTTCATGGTGTTTATGAAGAAAACACAAATGTACCTTTGCAACAGCAAATAACCCATGATTTTGGATACATTTTCTGGCTCCATCGCCTGCACTCGAGCGTAAACCATTCTCATCACCTCGTAAGGCTCCATGATGGAAAAATTATATGGAATGGCAATTTGGGTTGATCATATGCTCATGATTGAAGCCGATTTGTTCACGACTAGAACAAATTTGAAGAAAAAACCATGTGGGTTGTAAAAATCCGGCGAAAAATTCATGGATTGGGACTGTGGAAGTCCGGCAGAAGGCTGGAATCGGGCCAGAAAGGGGTATTTTTTGTGTAGCACCGCATTCGTGCCATGGAAATCCGAAGCAAGGGGCGCTAAATCCGAGAATGTGCATATTGGCACCGATTACAAAACAGCAGGCGAAGAATAGGGCTGCTTTGCCATCGATTAGACAGTTAGAATCCTTGAGCGCATCAATCAATCTAAAATCCATGTTATGCCCCAGCACAAATCACACCGCTCCTCCTGCATCATCCATGTTTATTATTAGCATTAATTTTGGATTCCCACACCCGATTTGATCCAACCCAAAATCAGAAATCCAAGCAAATTTTCAACCTTCTGAAGTTTTTCTTGAATCTTTGGCATTGGCTACTAGTCTTTCACTCGGTCAGCCATGAATCTGCAAGCCAATAAAAAACTACCATATCCAACAAGCAACAAAAATCGATTGCCTGTAGCCCCTGTACATATAAGAGCCACGGCCGAATAAGCAGGAGCAAACCTCTCTCAATGTGCGGCGCCGGCCATGAGATGAGATTCGAAGGTTGTTATTGCCAAAACACATGACTTAGTTGCAGCCTCCATGGGTGCAAGCTATAAGGTTGGGAATATGTTGGGTTAGATGCTAGAAGGAGGACACTAAGGTGTATTGCTAATGGCCATGAGCAAGGCTTTGTATATTTGTATTCGTTATAAACAAAGGTTGTTATTGCCAAGAATCTATAATGTGTATGACCATGACTTATTGCAGCTTCCATGGGTGTAAGCTGCAAAGTGGGCATATGTTGGGTTAGATGCTAGAAGAAGGATGCTAAGATGTATTGCTAATGGTCATGAGCAAGGCTTGTATATTTGTATTCATTATAAACAAAGGTTGTTATTTCCAATTGTCTCTAATATGCATGATCATGACTTAGTTGTACACGTATTTGTGAGTAGGTTGTGTTGATTGTAAAGTGTGACATCTATATTTCATACGCATGCAACAATAAGTGCTTCAAAAAAATACGTGCTACAAACGTTTGTTGACATATTATGCAAGAGTAACGTACAATATACTATCATCAACAAGGCTAGGTAACCCCTATATCTAAAATTAAGTGAACTATTGCCTATAATAGAAAAAGCACGCGGCTCGTTCAAGAAGGGGATAAACACCCCTGCGAGCCCCTTACAGCAGATAAATGGGCGAGCCCGGAGGGGCCAGCCCGTTTATCTGCTGTAAGGGGCAAGTAGGGGTGTTTATCCCCTTTAACCAGCAAACAAGTTTCCTCACCCATTCCTGCACCCACAGCTAGATTAATCATGTCCCATAGCTTGATTATCACTCCACAGCTGGATTATCACAGATTCGTCACCTTCCAAAGCTGGATTATCAGCTCCGAGGCTGAATACGGTGCTCAAAGTGCAAACAAAGATAGATGCTGCCTGTCTCCACATTTTCAGTTGCCTCTTCATCTCTGTGGGGTGGGTTGGGTGTCTGTTATGCTCTTCACAAGGCTTCAATCAATGGTGGCATCATTTGGATTGGAAAGCCTACCATAAACTTTATAAGATTTACCAAATAATTTGCTATCTATGTAAATTTAAATAAATTTATTATAGATTATGCCGGATTTTCCTACTAAATATTCTGAACTCCTCATGTATACCATGTCAATCTGCATGTCTATTTTTGCACATGGGATGCTTTGTCACTTTCATGTCTGCTGCAGCATTTTTTTATTTTGTAGTTGATCGTTTAGAATCAATGCTTCTGGACTAGCTCATGACCGTGCTCCATTTTCAAATATCCTCCCATAAAGGTATCGACCATCCTTGTACTTTAATATTGGCAAAGAATGATGAAACAACATCACCGTTTCTTTATAATTTTTGTTAATGACATTGCAGAATGCCAGGAGCTCAGGATTTGGCTATGAGAGTGACGGTATTTTAAGGTATTTTACTGCATACAAGAAGTATATTTCAAACTTAAAGGTTTTACTTTAAGTAATTGGTCTAGGATTCAATTTCTTAATGTATGATCAACTATTAAATCTTTTGCGGTATCCAATTGAGAGGGGCTGCGAAAACAAATGCCTTATAGAATAGAAAGAAACAAAAGAGACATTGTAAGTAATAAGTGATACTACAGTTCAGTTTATAGCATTATGCAATAAATGTGCCAAAAAATAGCAAGAAACTGGAATTTTCAGAGGGCCTAGCACAAGCTTGTAGCTACATTTTAAAAAACCCCGTTTCGAAGGTTTTGAAAGTCAAATTCTGGAAATGTTAAAATTGCATATATGTAATTGTAATTGTAATGTATTATCACGCCATTATAGACCCCCAGGCCCATATGGCAAAGTTTACATCAGTCAATTGTAAAATATGAGAGTTTTACGGTTACTAATCAAAAGCACCACTCGCTTCAAGAGCACCCATACTCACAAACAGCTCTACAATTTCATTCCTCTCCTTCCAAACATCTTTTATATAAGAACTCAAGATACTTGGTGGGAGGGACAGAAGTTCTAGCAAAATAGAACACTTAACATTGTACTTGTCTCTGATGTACTCATAAGCCGGGCATTCCAAAAATGTGTGATTTTCAGATTCGACTTTAGGATCGAGACAACTTGGACAATAACGCTCCTGTCTTGGAATATCACGCCACCTACCTGTCTCAATATGCAGATGGTGAGAAGATGTCCTCAACTGTGAAATCAACATCCGATTAGGCCTACTTATATCTGACAACAGGTACACCGGTTCCTTATATTCTATCATTGGGTTTATTTCAGTCTTATAGAAGTGTTTCTTGACCTCCGTGTAATCAATATTCCACATACGCTTCAAAATCTTAGGCATGACATCTTCTTTAACATCTTGTAATTTTATGGAGCTCGGCCAATGAGGCCCTTCTAACCCCCAACGTGCAGCCCACTTACATACCAAATCATACCAGCCTCGCAATTTAGAATGAAGCATAGCCTGACATGGTAGCCTGTCATCTGGTAATGTTTTCAACCTATTCACATAGGAGATGGTCCGACAAAGCGCCTCAACCTCTAAGGGTAGCATTCCAGCCTCTGCAAGCATGATATGGTATGGTGTTTGAATTTTTGCACCAAGCTCCTCCATTAAAAACCGTTTCTGAACTTTCTCAATCGTTTCCCAACTCTTTCTTGATAAGCCTGGTGCCCAAGCCTGACACCCGTACAACACAACTGTCTTAACTTGGATTCCATATAGCAATCTTCGAATCTTCCAATGCCACAAATTTCCAACTCGACATGTATGTAACATGCTATAAAGAGCTCTAAGGCCTCCCGATGCACGCTTTTCAGCAGCCATATTCCAATTATATTTGTCAGATATTTCGATCCCTAGATACTTATAATTGGATACTATTTCAAGCGGGACTTCTCCAATCTTAAAATCAGCCTTATCACGCGTGCCTATGATCATGATTTTGGACTTACTGGCATTAACTGTCATTCCTTTAGATTCGCAAAAGGTCTGTAGCACATTTAGGTGTTGTTGGAGTCCAGCTGCTGTCTTTGATATAAGCACAATGTCATCAGCAAAGAGCAATAACTGGATTATATATTTACCAAGTCTAGCACCACTGCCACCCATTCTCTCCAACCAGCCTTCCAGTTCATCGATAAAAAGCCCAAAAAGAGTGGGCGAACAGGGGCACCCTTGTTTCACACCTATTGTACTGTCAATATGCTTGTCATGATGGAATGGAAAAGAGAGATCAATAAGGACCTCCTGGTAAAGGCAAGCAACTGCTTGTCTAAGCTCCAAAGGCATCTCTAACATCTCAAGACGATCAGAAAGGGTACCTCTGTCTACACGATCAAAAGCTTTGGCCAGATCTATAAATGCAAGAAACCTTTTATTCCCCTGCCCTTTTGCTCCTTCAGCAAGTACACGCAAAGTGACCAAATGGTCGATTGTTGAATGCTCATGGCGAAAACCTGCTTGCCCATAGGCTCTTATCTCGTTTTCGTCTGCCCATTTTGTAATCTTTTTCTCAATCATAGAAGCAATTAATTTTGCGAATACGTTGCTGACAAGAATGGTGCGGTAGTTTTTGACATTGTCTTTGTCTCCTGATTTATGCACTGGCACTACTCACCGGATATCCATTCAGAAGTGCAGAGTTACATAGCACGACAAGCTTTTCACATAAAGCATTTCCACCCCATTTAAATAGCTCAGCAGTAAGCCCATTTATATCAGCAGATTTGCCATTATCCATTCCTTGCAAAGCAGCTTTAACATCGGATATCCATTCAGACACGCTTTGTTAGGATAAGACACGCTTTGTTGATTTTTGTGTAGTTAAAGATTAATCCTTCCGTATCTAAGATATTATCTCTGTTGTTTCAATCAATTTGTATTGCATAGTTTTTACAGGGATGGAAATACTAGGGTTCAAATCCCTGGGCCCTTGATGTATGCTAATTTTGTGCAGTAACATACATTTTATTGAACTTCTATGAGCACATATATGTGGTTGTAACAAAAAGTTTGATGTTTTAATATAAATGTTGCTCTTCTTATCTACCATAAAATAATAATAGGATGATCAATAAAACTATCTTAATTTGTGTTATAAACCAATAACAATTATAGACCAAAAGCATTAAGAGTTGATGGAAAAACCATAACCAATTTTTTCATAAATTTCTAGCCATTTATGCCGGCTTATTGGCAATGGTTCCCATGTCTTTGCCTAATAAACCAATAGCAATTGTGTACTCGAAACATCAATGGTTTGTGAGTAAGATCATGTAAGTTGAAGATTCAAACCTTCATTATCTTAATGAAAAGACCAATGACATTTAACCTATAGTTTTTGAACAAACACTGAGACATTTTATTGTAATGGACAACATTGATTCTTATAAAAGAATATAAACAACTTTATTAAACAACCACCATAAATTGCACAAGCATTTAAAACAAGAATCCTTACTGGTTTATATCGTACATTAATAATTGGATCACATACTTAAAATACGGTTATAAAGCACTATTAAAAACAAAGTATTAAACCATACGATCTAACTACCATAAATAACTATGATGGTGAACTGTGGTAACAAACTAGAACAATAAATCATAATTAAGAACCACACTATGTAACCATTCCTAGTTAATCAACATATTAACCCACAAAGTAACATTATTTTATTTTAATGGTTTCATGCAAAAACCGTTCTAAAAAACTGATAGCTGTTAAATTTTGGGGGCCTTGTGTTTTTGCTACCATAGTTTTTCCCTCGAAAACCCTTTTTTTTTTTTGGGGTAACCGGAACGTAAGTCATTTGCTCTTTTATTAAGTCCCATAGGCTGATTGGTCTCTATGGACGATTCGATCCGATCCGATCCGATCCGATCCGTACATGGTGGTGTAATTGTTATAGAGTAGCAGAGTTGTGCTCTTTGTGCTTTAGAGTTTATCATCATTATAACAGCAAGTGCAAAGGAGGGTAATGCTGCAACATCTATTAGAAGAATTGTTCTTGATATTCACAATGAACAAATAGTTCAAAACCTTATGGATTTGGAATTCGATGTCTTCTTCTATTTGTATAGCTGTTAAGAACGTGCGCATTTTGCAGATGCTAAATTATTTACAGGATGTTGTCATTTCGTTCGATATGGAAGAGTTGCGTGCATGTACAAGTTTTTGTATACTGTATATTAAAGTTTGCAAAATACTATAAGATTTGAAAGAATGTACTTAATGGTGTTAATTTTATACATGTATTGTAAATATCTTTTTAGGCCCTACGTAACCCCCCGTGTGAATATGCACCCAAACCAAAGGGGGTTTAAGGGGGAATTTTATTTTTAAGCATGGAATGCAATGGTTTGTATTAATTAATGTTAATGATAGTTATATGTTGGTAGTTATACTAAAAAAAATTTTTGGCCCTTCGGGCCCTAACAAAAGAAAACAAAACCAAATAAACAAGCAAGCAATTTATAACAGAACAACATATACACAGTCCAAACTCCCTTGAGTGAATATCTAGCATCTAAACAAAAAACTCTCTAATATACTCCAACACAACAAGAACATGTACCTCTCACAAATAAGTTTCGCAAATGACTTTATTGCCCTGTTGCTCCATACATCAAGTACATCCCTTAAAACCACCATTTGCAGACGTATTTATAGAGCAATTCACATCCAACAAGATGTGCTCATCAACATCATGTTGTCCAACGACATGAGATCTCTCTAGTACCTTATATGCCAATGCAGCAGAAGATGAAAGAAATGAACTCTGGACAGGCATCTTATGGGACATCTTTACAAGTCCTAGTGCCTTTACAAGTCCTAGTGCTTTTGCCAAATCAGCAAGCAGCCACCTGGGAATTGCATCAAAATACAGAAGCATATATTTCAAGGACAAGATAAGTCGAGAAGTATGCAATAGATTTGCTTATCTGCATTAGACGATGCTAATAGGGACACCACCCTTTCCACCAAACTTAATCTACCAGAGGTGTCCAGCGAATGGAAAGCCATAAACAGCACTTCCATTTGAAACCACGATGGTGAGATTATGTGCAAACTTGTCTCATTCAACTTAGCAACTTTAGCAGATCTATTGTCTAGAGAACTGAGGAAACCTCTCCAGGGATCAAATACTAACGGATCATTTGATATCTGATGGTTGGAATGATCTATTAAAATATTTGCTACGAGTACCAAAGTGCTTTCCAAAAGTCCATACGGCATTTCACCTCCCTTTAATACTTGGTTACATATGTGGATCTCCAAACTATCTGAGAGAATGCCCCGAACAACCAATGCATCCAAAATCTGAAAAGAAGGCTTCTGCAACTGCTGCAGTAAATCAGAGCCAACTGATATGGAGTGCCTGATAACATCGAATTAAAAAAACCTATGGATGGCTGGGAGAGCATGGATGGCTGCTCCATGTGCTCCAAACCCTGTTTAATCAGACAAAAACGAAGGAGAATCCATAGCTTACAGCGAAAAAGGAACAAACACAGTGTCTTCATCTCCCATCACAAACCAGTGCACATCTGGAAGCCCTAGTCTGAAGGTTTCTGATACAATTCTGGAGATTCTGATGGCAGATCTTTTGCCATTTTTATGAGAGTATTTGAAATGAGAAGTATCTTCTGAGATCTTCATAGGCGAAAATGCATTAGACCAGTTACTCCGCCACCATATCCAAAATAATTCAAAGCATAAAGGGCATAAGCATGATCTCACCAAGATTTGCTGCAAGTCTACAAACGGAACCAACATTGCCAGCATCTTGAGGACCAACCAGAACTATTCTAACACGGTCCAGAGCACCCGGCTCCAATTCAAGGCGCCATGTATTTTTTGTTCCATCACAGCCGGGGAAGATTCTGCACTGTTTCCTTCGTTTCAGGCCTGCGGAGCCTCCGTATGGGCGGAAGTGGGCAAAACCCATTTGGGGCGCAATGCAGGGCCATGCTCCCGACAAAAGAAAACTAAAGAAAAGTGGGAAGTAAGGGAAGGCTCATGCAAAGGGGAAAGGTTATGGCGCCATCATCGATTCCAGAAACCCTAACCGTGCCCTAATTCCGGCTGTCTCCAATTTCATGAGAAAAGGGCTTTCATTATAAGCCCTTGGATCTTTTTGGATTAAAAGAGGGCTTTCTTTGTAAGCCCTCTGATCTTAACCATTGAGGAGCATGAAACAAAAATTGCACAAATTGCATGCAAAAACTTGGTGCACTCTAGATATACTAATTAGTATGCCTCGTGCAATACGCCCATGAAATCATATGAAAACCATGCCAAAAAGCGTATAAAATCACAAAAAAACCCCCTGTTATAATGCTACATATAGAGGTGTGAAGCTATGTGTATATTAAAATGTAATTTTATTGTACAGTGAATAAAGAATATATATTTTCTGTTTCAATGGCTTGTTTTATTCAGAAACCATTGGAAAAAAAAAACATATTTTTTGTTCACAATAAAAGATTGTAGCAACCTGAATAAAGAAAACCATTGAAAATATAAATATTCTTTATTCACCACCATACAACAAAAAAGTACATTCCAATATACACATAGCTTCACACCTCTATATTGTACACATAAAACAAAACACAAGACATCTGAATATTTACATTGCTTCTCAGTTTTCCTCTACTCCTAATTCTTCATTCCACGTTAATGACATCACTCAAGCTCTTTATCTCTTGCAGCATTAGCAACCCTCTTGTCATATTCACTTGTGAATGAAGTATACCTCTCTCCCTCTGAGATGTATGCAAGTCTTTCATATCTAGTGAGTTGACAACCTCTATGCCTCTGACTAAGTGAGAAGCACATGTTCTTAGAGCTATACAAATAGAACGAGACATCAACTCCAAAGTCACCAAGTTTTGAGCTATTAAGAGAAGTGACTTTTCTTATCGTTTTCATAAGAGCTGGAGTTAATCTACCACTTATTTGGTAGTTCCTAAAGTGAATGGCCTTAGCAATCAGGTCTGATGGATGATGTTTTTCTTCATTCTTCAAATCACCATATGCCATTCATAACATAATCCTTAGTGATGTTATGAATGATCCTTAGTGATGTTATGAAAGGCATGCTACTAATGAGGCTTGCCTTCAGGAAGTAACTAACCATGTCCGGGAAACAATGCAATTTGAAATCTTTCGACATCTTACTCACATCACGAGCATGTACCCAATCGTTTTAGTGAAACTCCATCCAAGGAATTCCTTAACCACTCTATTAACAGAACATGCATTATTAGCCACAATCTATATGCAAATTGTCTACCTCAGAGCCTCTTCACACACACAACATCAGCTATGCATTTAATTTTGAAAAATCAATAAGGCTTCCATTAAAGAAAAAATTGATGTCAATGCCCTTGCAACATAAAGCGACAATAACATCAATACATCTGTCTGTCTTTTCACTTGTTCCCAGGCCTAGGAGGCCAGGCCTAGGAGGGTCAGGCTCATCATGGACAACCCCCTTACTAGCTCATGCCCACCAGGCCAAAAAAAATAAAAAAAGAGGGGTTGGGGATTTGGGGGGGAAACATAATCAAACCACAAAGCCATAAGAATCCTCACAAGGCGCAAAGACAAGGGCATTGGCACGACAAAAATAGATCTCAAAATTCCAATATAAGGGTAACGAGCTCCACCCCAGCAATTCCAATCTATGAAACCTTAAGAGTTCGGCCCGCCCTAAGACAATAAAAGAACCTTCCTTCCTTCCTAAGTTGGATCCACATGACAACACAAATTGTGGATTTGCAAAAGTAAATTGTTCTATATTTTAATCCAAATTCCATATGCCTCGTGTATACAAGAATTTCCTTTTACTTGCAATTTTGTTGTGGAAGATGTGCCGACACGCGTCAGCATGGAGGCATATCTGACACAACAGAATTGCAAGTAGAAAGAAATTCTTCGACTTTGAAGTTTGTGGTAGGAGCAATTCTTCGACTTCTCAAGGTAAAAGCTGAAGAACGCGGGGTAAAAACAAAAGAATCGAGGATAAAAACCACCAGAACTTGCAAAAATTCAGAGTAAAAAAATGAAGAAAGAAATTAGTTGCATTCAGGTTTAGAAGATTGTCCACGTGTCATCGCCTCGCCTGATTGACTCTCGTGCAGAATTGCTCCTACCCAAACTTTACATTACCAAAATGAAGCATTTAAAGAATGAAGCATTTAAAAGATGACACATATTCCACGATACAAGTAGCAAAAAATGGAGCTATGGCTGATACCGAATGACATAAACAACTGTGCATAATTTTGGTCTATACAAGTGCATTATTTGAAGATGGGGAATGTGTGCTACAACATTTTCCCTACACACTCGGAGGAGGAGGAGTTTTCTTACTATATAACCTTGATTATTTATTCAAATGATACATATTGTTTTCTACTTTGAATTTACATCACACTATAACAAAATAAATGTCGAACAAGACCTTGAGGTTCAGAGGTTAAACATAACCTTGATAGCGCTTCCACCATTGGCGCTCGTCTCGAAAGCTTCCATCAGCTCTCCCTCGCTGAATCCAAATCGATGTGTTATGAGGGGCCTCACGTCAATACGTTTGGTTGCTAGCAAATCAATACACAAGGGATATGTATTCTTGTATCTAAAGACCCCTAGTACGTCCACCTCCCTGCAACAACGGAGCAGCAAATTCAGTGGTTAGTAACAAAAGTTACGTTGATTTCATAGTTGCCAATCCCCTTGTTCCTCTTGTTCCTCGGATGCTATCATCAACTTCCAGATTTAACTTTTCAAGTTCTTTTAATTCTGTAAGAAATTATTTGGGCTCATTCTTAAGATGTCATCCAAAGATTAGCCTTCAGATCTCTTGGTTTCTGAAACATACTCTCGCACTTAGTTCATTTGTTACAGTGTGTTTTGTGAAGATGAATGTATATATGAATTGTTGGATTTAACAGTTCTTAGATTTATAAGAGTGCAACAAACCTTTTTTTTATATGCACTAAATAGCAGGAATTTCTTGATTTGATAGAGGGCCTTATGAGATTACCTTGCGGCAGCAGCATGTGTCAATGGTAGTTTCATTTCACTGTGTCCCATACCCACAAGGCAGACCTTTCCTCCACTTCTCGTAGCTCTTAATGCCGTGCACATTGTCTTCTCATAGCCAACACAATCTAGTGTTACATCAATATCGGTTCCCATTAGAGCTTGTAGTCCTGTAACCTCATTCTCGACATCCTGTACAAGAACATAGTTGAAATAACCTTAGTTAAATATATTTTTCCTAAATATATTTTTCCCATCATCGAAGTCAGAGTCTAGCAAAGACAACTATCGCCTATACTCCACAGACAGAAGAGCAATGTTGCCTCAACTCAATAATAGCACTTCAACATTTCAGAAGACTTTGTCAGCAAAATCCAACTATGCTATACTTTATATAATCACTTGTTCTTTCCATATACATACAATTAGACATGGCATGCTAGTTTAATCTTGATAATTTGCAAAGTCTAATAAAATATATGCCCAGTCTGCAGTTTTTATTTGCCTTCAAGTGCCCCTGCTCTACCATGCTGTAATTAAGTGTGGCATAGACAAAGTGGCGTTTTCTGGTATACTGACTTATTACTGACTTATGGGAACAATGTAAATATAGATTCATAAGAATTCTATCAAATACCAGAGAATTCGTTGACACAAGGAATGTCGCATCAGCTCCGACTTTCTTAGCAACTGCCAAGCGTTGTTCATCAACATCCGTAATGAGTACACGGGTTGCTCCAAAAGCTTTGGCAATAACCATAGTAACCAGACCAATAGGACCAGCTCCCATTATCAGAACATGAGTGTCTGGACCAACAAATGCACGTCGACACGCATGTACACCTACACTCAATGGTTCACACATTGCTCCTTCCTCTAGCGACACATTGTCAGGAAGTTTGAAGCACAAGTCAGCAGGATGCACAACCTGCAAACAAATCGAGTATCACTTATCCTATAACGAAGGATTATTTATAAAAATCCTGGAGTAATGAGCTATAAATAAAGGTTACCTGGTTTGCAAGTGACCCATGATAAGGAGGTGTTGCAAAAAATTTCATGTCCGGACAGAGGTTGTAGCGTCCATCTTTGCAAAGACCACACCTGCTACAGGAAATTCCTGGCTCCAAAGCAACCCGATCCCCAACTTTCAAGCTTTTTACACTGCTACCTATTTCTGTTACAATTCCTGCAGATTCATGCCCAATAACCATGGGTTCCTTGACTACAAATTCCGCACATCGCAGCTTCTATTGACACAAAATGGACAAGACAATATTAGGCACCACATCAAGTATGCAAAGTTAAGTTTTATCTAGTTTATAGGTTCTCTTCATGTCTAACTTCTAACAACAGAACTAAAAGGTGTCAAGACTTTGTAGACTTTCTTTGCTTTGCCTGGGCTAGAAATACCATTTTTTTCATACCATGGCCCTGTTGCTCATTGCAGTAAATTTCAGACTTTTGCTGCTTCTTGCCGTCACTACATTGGCATGATTTTCCTTACAACAATAGCCTTTTTGTTGTAGTGACATGATTTTCCTTACAACAATAGCCTTTTTGTGAACTTAATGCCGCCAGATAACTCAATCAGCCTTAATGTCTCAGGCCAAATGCCCGTCGACATCTTTTTAAGATGCGGTTCATGTCCAAGGCATGCCTGTTTTCCCTGCAGCACGTACTCCTAAAATCTATGAAATCATAGCAATGTCTATGGCTTCGGTTTTCCTGACATGATAATGATACGGTTCTAACTGTCCTATGAGCCACGCTGGTTATTGTCAACAACTTCTTCAAAGTGAAGCTACAGCTACAATTGGCATCATGGATGGTGGAACATGATTTCAGATTTACACAGCTCTACCCTTGCATGCAAAAATTACCCTATGTTCCATCTGAGTGATTTAATGGCATGCCTTTGCCGTAATCAACTAATGGTTGACCAATAAAGAAGGCACAAACCTTTAAATAGTGAACATCACTTCCACATATGCCAACAGCTTTCATTTGTATTTTCACGTCTGCAGGACCTAAATAAAAAATAAAATTGAGCAAAAATAAGTCATTTGCGAGTTCTCGATCATACTAAAAGAACAGATTGAAATTCGAAGAGCAGATTGAAATTCCAAAATAGTAGAAAGATCTAACATACCTAAAGAGGGGAGCTTGAAAGGCAAAATCTTCAACGTATTGATCCCTGTCAACCATGCTGCCAGATTTTCCTTCCCCATATCTTCATGAGCTGCTCCCATGTTTGCTACTCTGGGATTTTTCGCAACAGAGCTTCCTTTAACGTAGCAATCGGAATTCGAAATATCCGTCGATGACGCACACGTGGCAGTGTCTTGGCCGTTTATTGCAGATATACTCAAGTGGCCGATCCCCGGTTCCACATCAGCCACAATAATATCCTTATTTTATGCGCACTTTGTCTGAAAATCGAACACCAAATCTCAAGGAATAACTTTTATAAGGTATCTAAAGGTCAAGTTGCCCCACAAGGTCAAAACAACTTGTGGAATGTGGATTCTCTCTAGATTTATCCGTGTTAACGTTCGGGAAGAATAACAAAAGATGGATTCATGCATTTTGTGAAAAAGAAAAAATACCAAAATGTGCCCTGCTTTTTGCTAAAGATTTTGCTGCATGGTAAGGGTATAATATTGTATCCTCTGGAGTACAAGGCTGGAAAATCCTTTAAAGGATTATGCAATTCTAGCATTTTGCTAGTCCTATTATTGGAATTTATCTACTCGCCTATCAAGTACTATGACAACAGATGGGGCCTGTATTGATGGGGTTTTTTTTTTCCGGAAAACTACCAAGATACCTCTATGAGTTTATGTCATTACTAGAATGCCCTTATGAGTTCCAAAATTACCAAAAGGCCCCTGGCTCAAATAAATACACTGTATAGAATAAACATACAAACAAATTATCAATTTGCCCCTATACATCAAACTTAATTACCAAAATACTATTACATACTAATTTTGATCAATCTACACCAAACTAATCACCAAAATGCCCTACACATCAAACTTAATTACCAAAATGCCTCCTACGTACTAAACTTAATTATCAAGATGCCCTTACATACTTATCCTACTCAATCTATACGAAATGCAACAAAGAGATTACAGAAGTCACAATCATCACTGAATTGGAGCCCTACAACTACATGCATTGTGTCTCTTCCATTACACCTTCCATAAAGATATTCCTCTTCTCTACATCTTCTTCTCCTGTGCATATACGTTTAGGTTTTGGAGGTCTAAGAGGTCTGCATATGGCTGGTGATGACATGCCTCCAATAGCATCATCATGTGACCACAGTAAACACTGGCTCCTTGTAAGTGCCACAACAAGACTGTGTAGGGGTATTTCGGTAATTAAGTTTGATGTATCGGGCATTTTTGATAATTAAATTTGGTGTAGATTGATTATAATTAGTATGTGATGGCATTTTAGTATTTAAGTTTGGTGTGTAGGGGTATTTTGGTAATTAAGTTTGGTGTGTAGGGGCAAATTGGTAATTTATTTGTACATTTATTTGAGTCAGGGGCATTTTGGTAATTTTAAAACTCATAAGGGGGTCCAAGCACAATATTGGGGGACAATTTTTTTGTCGCCGACATAGGGTGCTGGGGGGTTGCTTTATGCCTATTTTTCTAATTTTTAGGGTCCATTAACGAAGAACAGCATTGAGCGTGAAAAAACTCGAGCAAATTAAGGAGAGATCGATAGCCCGCCAAGAATCTCTTCCCAAAATGTGGCTATCCCTCCAAATCCAGTTTGCATTTGCTGTATTTTCTTTTCTTCTTTTTTTTCCAAGAACAGATGGATTTGATTGAGCGGTATGCTGCCAAATTTCAAGCAAAGTTTGGGGATTCAGATCCGGAACTTATAGCAAAAGAGCTGGGATTCGATCTTGAAGCTGATATACCAGAAATCTTGGTACCAGAAATTGAGGCATCGAGTGTTGTGGTTGGAAAAGAATTATCAATTTTAGGAGAGCAGCCTTCAGTTCTTCCTTGTGATAATGTAGTTTCCCCACTGTTGTCCATGTATTCAAGTGAAATGCAAATGTATCTCACCAAATACAGCTTGCAGGAGAATAATGTCTGCCAAAAGAAGGATGAAGAGGAAGAGAAGAGCAGAAAGTTTAGCACTTGAATCTGCATCCAGTCCTCACAGACTGGCCACTCGAACCAAACAAAAGTTGGCAAAAAGTATTTTGGGTAATATTCGTAGTGTATGCAAGAATTCAAATCAAGATGATAGGGATGAAATCTTGGCAAGAACAGGTTAGGGATTGCCAGAAATTGGCATAATGAGACACAAGGAATTGTTTGCATTTAGGCAAGTTGTTGATAATGTGAAGAGCAGTCTTCAAACTAACAAACTAAGAAGGAACCAGGATATGACACAAGCAAGATCATCTACTCTTGTAATGGCTGTTAATAATGCTAGCAACAAGTCTCGAGTTGCAAAGACTTTAAACATAAAGAGAAGGACTGTGTATGCTGCTTTGGACAAGAGGAAAGCAGCTGTAATTGGTGGGCCCTGGTCCATGTTTAAGAGAAAGGATAGAAGTGATAAGCTCTTTTTTAAAGATCGAGAGAAGAATATATAGTTACTGGGTTTTTTTTTTTTTTTTATTATAAGGCATGTGATAGACGGTTTGACTTGCTAAAATATGCTGAGGCTCTGGGTACTGGCTTTTTACACATGAATAAATTATTGAGGACAAGGTCTAATGCTTTCATTGCCACAGTATATACCGTGGTATTGTGTTGGTTTTAATAGTTAAAGAAATTACAATGGTTTGCGGCATAAGGAATTCGTGTAGGACATGATACCATTCGGGCCATGGAAACCTAATCTTAATTTTTAGCTTTGCTCCATTTTTTGACCTTATTGAAAAAATGAAGGCAAAAATCCGATGCTCACAGACGACCACCGGGCAAAAAATCGATGCTCCTACAGGCCACTAGGCACCAAGGGAGACTGCTAGAAGCCGTAGAAATGACAGTTGGAGCACCTGACGGATCGATCTTTAGATGAAATTGGTGTTGCTTTAGGACGGTCAGTATGCTCTGCCCTAAGTTGAACCTAATCTATTTAATGAGCAAATGCAAAAATATGGAGTATCATGGCCGCCTTGCTCAAGCCTGCTCCATGGCCATCCGTCCTGAGCAAGAATCTCTTAAGGAAGATGCAGATCAGAGCAATAAGATGGCAAGTTGCATGGGATCTCAGAAGGATTTCTGTACCCAAGAATAGAGGGCAAGCTTGAAGATCTAGACAAAGCCATTGGCAGCATGCTTCTTTTTCAGGTTTGGAAAGGTTTTACATTTTTAACAGTATTTTACACTTGATATATCATGCTTGAAGTAGATTTACATTATTTGGTTGATCTACATAATTTCACGGGCTTAATTGGAGATCCAACCATCTAGTATAAGGATAATGCAATCGTGAATATTAAGACCTGCATGATTTATCCTGTAAATTTTATGTTTCTAAAAATTAAGTGTGTGCTTGACATATTATAGATCTGTGATCTGCAAAGAGCTTTGCCGTAATTATTTAACGTGCCAATGAGGATAAATGTTATATCTGAATCTCCTTTGCGCAAGCCGGTTGAGCATCGTTGGGAAGTGTTGAGCAAGAAAAGTCCTGGACAAGAACCAGATCATGGCCGAAATGATATCAGTACCATGGGATCAGAAGTGATCAGATTCCAGCAAAGGAAATAGCAAAATAGGATGCAAGCTGGATGATATCCAGGCAAAACAAAGAGTAGTACACTTCCTTTGCAGGTTTGGGAAGGGCTTCAAAATTTTAACAGTAATTTACACTTGATATGTTGTGCTTGTTGTAGACTTACATATCCTTGTTAAAATCTGGTGATAACTTGGTCGATTCACTTAATTTCAAGGGCTTATTGTAGATCCAACCATCTAGTATAAGGATCATGCCATCGTGGATTTTAGGACCTAAAAATAAGTCCAGTAGTTACAGGCTTATCTTGTAAAGTTTATGTGACTGCAGACTTATATTTCTCATGGATTTTAACTAGTCACTTTCTAGATCTGAATTTGTAAAGAGCTGGCCATGACCATTTACTAGTTTGTTACATTTGACCTCTACATTCAGGAATTGGACATGATAATACAATGATTAACATCTGAGTTTGGCATACATTAAAATAAAATGCAGAAGAACTGGGTCTACATTTTGGGAAGTTCTAGCTACTGGTTTAAGAAATAGTAAACTTAGATAGGGCCTTTGGGCATAAATACTATGCTGACTCTTTGCATGCAACATCTTGATTTTGGATCTGGTAGCGATATCTGTGGCATGATGTTATGGATGCATGCTTCGTAGCTATTTTAAATAGACCCGCTACTGCTCTATGGTACAGATGTCTTCAGCATGTAACTTGAAATGAAATTTTCCATTGTCCTTTTGGAGGAAAGTAAAGTAGTTGCAGATTTAGCAATATGATTTAGCAGTAAAGTGTTGGATCTGCAATATGATTGTTTGCTTGTTGCATTATATCTACATCTGGTAAACTTACAATTTAAACTTGCCTAGGCGCAGATCTGAGACATAAATGGCCTAGGCTAGCTATTTATTTCCTTAATCTCATTGCATTCAATGTTTAACTACACATGCATGGTGAAGGGAGATAATCTTAAAGAATCCCATGACACCTGCTACTCTCAGCATGACAACCATTCTGATGCTTGTTTTTGTTGTTTTGGGTGCAGGTAACAGGATTCTTTACTCCATGTTATGTGTTTTCGGTATATATTTTTGAAGTTCAAGATAATCAAAATGATGGGTGGATTTCTGATTTCTCCAATATGGTTGAGTATCTGAACATTATATGTGCAAAAAGGCTTACAATGATTGTATCTTTACATTTTATCTACAAAAAGGCTTGAAACAAAAATAAATATCTCAAGTTATTTATGTAAGTTATGCTATCTTGAGGTGAGTTCTCATGGAACTATGATTTACTTTGTAAATAGTGATATACACAAAAGGTGCAACCCATAGTATAGGGCTTGTAATTACTGATGTATATGATTTGTAATCCAAATAATACAGTTTTTGTACTTATTGTTTCTTACTTGAACATGTGGGAAAAATAAAATGTTGAGCAAACTTATTGGTTCTTTATATGATCTGAAATTGAGTTTATGAGGCGTGTATAACTTGTTTTTCAAATGATATAGAGTCTACTGCTCATAGGTACAATTTAAACATGATGACCGGTTCATGGCCTAAGTACTAATACACCTGGTTAGTCTTAGGGCTGCCTATTGGAACTTGTTGGTTTCTTGCAAAGAGGCATCAAGTTTAAAGTCTGGTAACAGATTTCAAAGGTTTTTTTTTTTTTTTTTTTAGAGTAAGAGTAGATTTTTCCATTAATCAAGAAAAACAATACATAGGTCTGCTTAGACCAGCAGATTAGAATTTAGTAAAGGTCTTTAACTATAATCCTCCAACATAGAGTAAGGAGGTATAGATCAAGAGTACATGAAAACGATATCCTGGAGAATACTGTATTGACCAAAGAAGAGCAATTATGTAGAGAGAGTCTTCAAAAATGTGGAGAGATCACGACCCCAACCAAAAGAGAATGTTGTTAGCACCTGAAAAAACCAACCGAAATTCTGACCATATTAGGAGGTATAATTGAGCAATTGATGCTCCGGTAGATTTGAAAATGAAGCTAGGGGCAATGAAAAGGCTACTCAGTCTGAAGGAAGAGGGAGTTGAGCTTAGAGTTAAAGTAGGCATAAAAAGAAGCAGCGGATCCAAAAGTATAGCCGTCATCAGTCCGCTCAGCAATTTTATCCAAGCAGGAGAGGTCAGTCTCACTCAAGCAAAGCAAGGAGCCATATAAATCTGCCAGCAATCTGTGTGTGTAGTATTGCTCCCTGAACCTTGAAAATTGATCCTCTGTCATGTAATAGTGATACATGGAGAGGAAATCAAACATACAGTACACTTGCACCACTTTCTTTACAAAATATTCCTGCTAAAGTTGTGTTTATGTCCAAATCTGCCTCATTCACAGAAAGTTTGCTGAAGAACAAGCTCAGATCATGGCCAACCTCTTTTTTGAGGAGATTGTCTTCCATTTCACCTAAGCTCTCCTTACATTTCTTCAAGTAAGCTAACATCATCACAAAAGGCAGAATTAGAATTGATAACATTGAAATTGGATACAAATAAATCAAAAGACCCCCTGAATAGACCAACAGAATCCCATTTTCTGTTATATTTATCAGTCAATTTCCTTTTGTGTGCTGAGGCAGTGGACTCAACATCAAGTTGAAAGTGTAACTTAATCCAAAAGATAGAGAAATTCTTTTTGCCATAAACAACTCTATTTCTTGCCTTCCAAATATTCCAAAGAGCAATAAACATGATAGTATTAGCAAAGGCACAATCATTTTGGATGTAAGACAATAAATTGCCTGAGATCTTGTTAGGGAAAAACTGACCCAGTTTTTCATCAAACCAAAACTAAAAGGGATTGAGTTTAAGACAGAGAAAAATATGCTCAAGATTTTCTTCCAAATTACATTCAAGCTGGCACAAGGCAGAGATATTAACATTCCTATTTGAAAGTAGTTGTAAATTAGGAATGTTTTTATTGGCCAGCAACCAAATAAAGAAGTTGATCTTGGGAAAGCAATAGGAGTTCCAAACTTCATGAAAGAGAGACTTGACTTCATCAACAGAAATAGACCATTTGGTACTAGCTTTGGAGGGATTATCATTACTGTTAATAACAGAGTAGATTTTACTGACTTTATAGTGGCACTTACCTTCAATGCGCCAATTGGTTGCCTTTGGGACAACATTATTTAACCAGACATGAGGAAGGATCGACTTAATATGAAAATAAACCTTTTTGTCACTTGAAGTACCATGAATAATGTTTTTCAAATTAGTCCAAGAAATTAGCTTATTGTTCATGTATAGGTCACTTAAGTATAGTAGACCAAATTCAGACCACTTTTTGTAAATCCTCGGATGTCTCAAAGCAAGGACTTTATTAGGATGATTCCTGAGAATAGGGTTCCAAAAAATAGTCATGTGCAGGTTAAGATCTTGAGGATCATCATAGTCATAAGCAGACTGAACTTTATTCCAAGCCATAATGATGTTCCTCATGAGAGGAGAAGTATTAGCACCAGCCTGGAGAACATTAAAGCAAGAATCGGGTAATATATGATCAATTGTAGGATGGCCAACCGGGTGAGAGCACGAAAGCCAATATCTAATAAACTGAGAGGATGGACTAGAGTTGTTCATGAATGACTTCCAAATGTATTTACCAGCCAGAGCACAAGCTTGCAGATGAAGATCTTTGCAACCTAAACCACCATGATTTTTAGGCTTGGTAATATACTTCCAACCTACTAAATGAGAGCCTTTCCAAACAAACCTTCTGATTGTCTTTTCAATCTCTGAGTAAACTGACTTAGGAGCCACTAAAGCAGAAGAGAAATAAATATGAGAGCTAGCAAGGACTGAATTAGCAATAATAGTTCTGCCAGCAAAGGATAATCTTCCTCTAAAATTATTTAGCTTCTTTCTAATTCTGTCAATTATAGGCTGCCATAAGCCCTTAAGGCTAGGATTGAGAGACAGAGGCATACCCAAAAGAGTGGAAGCTTGATTAGTGTTGATAACCTTAATATCAGCAAAATTTGACTGAATATTATCACCAATGATCACACATTTAGCCAAATTTAAATGGACCCCAGAAGCAGCCGAGAATTGCTTAATAATGTCAAGAAAGAATTCAATGTTTGAGATTTCAGCATCTAAGAAGGCAAAGGTATCATCAGCATATTGAGAGAGGGTGAGGAACTCCTCACTATTTGGCATTTTGAGACCCTTAATTTTCCCAAGATCCTTGAAATGAAGAACAACCTTTGTAAGCATTTCAGCTACTATCAAAAATAAGTAAGGGGCAAGAGGGGCAACCTTGTCTGACTCCCCTAGATAAAGGAAAGAATTGAGAAGGGGGTCCATTTAGAATGACAGCCGAATGAGAATAAGCATTCAAACCATGAATCAAAAGCCTTAGCTTAGGATGAAAACCAAATTTAGAGAGAGCAAGATCAAGAAAATTCCATCTCACAGTATCAAAAGCTCTCTTAAAATCTAGCTTTAAAAGCACACAATTTTGTTTGGAGGTTCTATTCCAATGAAGGCCTTCCATAACAGTGATGTAATTGTCCGAAATAAACCTGTTAGACAGAAAGGCTGACTGATAAAGAGATATGTTCTTCTGCAGATAGGTTTTGATTCTATTTGCAATTATTTTGGCACAGATTTTGTAAGAGGTATTAGTTAAGGAGATAGGCCTCCAATCCGAGAAAGCAGAGGGGTTATCTACTTTAGGAATGAAAGAGATAAAACCAGCTGAGATTGAAGGATGCAGAAAATTAACCTCCCAAAAACCTGTAACCATGGAGATGATATCAAATTTAAGAATATCCCAAAAGTGAACATAGAATTCACTTGGAAGGCCATCTGGACTAGGAGACTTGCCTCTGCCAAAGGATCTAAGCACCTTAAAGATCTCATCTTTCCCTGGAGGGGCCACAATAGAATCTTCCATCAATAGAAGATGGAATCACCATATTAAGCAGATCTAAGAAATTCCTTTCTTTGACTGAATCAATTTGCTGAGGAGGAATTTTGGAGAAAAGGGAGGCATAGCTATCTTGGAAGAAAGTTTTGATAAGCTTAGGATCTTCTAGAGACAATCCAGCATCAGTTCTAACTTGAGTGATAGCATTTCTGAGGAGTCTGACTTTGGCCATTTTAAAAAAGAAACTGGAACTACCACAGTCCATGTCTTTATTGAATTTAATCTTGCATTTAGATGAGCTTTTAGCATCAATTTCCTCAACACTTTTTAGATAATTCTCAAGCAGCTCTTCACCAATATGTAGCTTTAGGTTGTGAGGATCTTCTTGAAGGAGAGATCTGATATCCCTCATCTTGGAGAGCAGTTGCTCCTTCTCCTTGATTTTAGCCATATGTCTGCTTTTTTACCAATCCTTAATCCAGCTTTTGATCCTTTTAATTTTGCCATAAAATCTTTTCATGGAATGCTGGTTACCTTCATCAGGAAGATGAAGATAGAAATCCCTAAAATCCTTAACAAAGGAATCACTTTCGAGAAGGGCACAATTAAATTTATAAGAAACATTTCCATCCCTAGGAATTTGGGTCAACTGTTTAGTGCATAGGAATTGGGGCTGATGGTCCGAAATAATATTACCTTCATCACTAGAAACATAGCAATTATCCCAAAGAGAGGAGATAGGACTACAAACATAAAACCTATCAAGGGCACAATAGACTCTTTTGTCACCCTTTTGTTTATTTGACCAGGTAAAGGAGGCAGTAGAGGAGGGCACATAAACCAAGGAAGTATCAAAAATAAAAGATTCCCAGTTTCTTCTCTCAATAGTGGACATGTTAAGATTATTGCCAAGCTTCATATTCCAGGAGGGAGTATTATTGAAGCCCCCCACCAACAATCCAGTCTGAAATTGGATTATTATGCATCCAGATGCTAATTTCAGACCAAAGTAATTCCCTACCTTTTGGGCAAGTGGAGGCATATATATTAGTAACACCAATGATAGAGTCTTGTAATTGAAAAGTAACTGCTTGCCACATCTTAGAATAGAATAGAATAGAACAGAATAGAATTGTTTTTATCGTCCACGGAGACCAATCGGCCTATGGGACCCAATACAAAAAGCGCAGCAGTCACATTACTGCCCGGATTAAAAAACCCCCCCCGAAGGGTTTTCGAGGGAAAAACCGTGGCAGCAATAAGACTGCTGACATCAATTAAATGGTTGACTGGGGGCATATCTGAGAAGGAGGGGGGGTTAAAGAATGAGAGATGTTTCAGATTTTTCCAAATCATGATAATACCCCCACTTCTACCAGAGGCCTCAATCCAGGTGGAAGAGGCTCCAGGATAAATCCAATCTCCAAGATTGGAGATCTCAAATTTAGGAAGCTTAACTTCCTGGAGCAGAATAATATCAGCATTATAGTTTCTAACTTGGGAAATAGCTCTTCTTCTTTTGATAGGGCCTTTAATACCTCTGACATTCCAGGAAAGGATCTTCATATTTATCCTAAGATGTACAGAATGAAAAGGGTAGGAGAAAGATTAGGATCTATTGAGTTTCTTTTTCCTTTTCCCTTTCTTAATTTTACTTCTTGTGTTGGCAGCAGGAGTATTATGTAAATTGATAAGTTCAGTAAGGGGAGTATCATATTTTTTGGCTTTAGCCAATTTTTTCTCCCGAGAAGAACTAGGCCTAGAAATAACCTCATCAGAGGGACATTCAACAAGGAATTTGTCACCTTCCCAATTCTCTTTATCAATTTCTTCATCACTAGCATCAGAAACCCCTCCAGGGATGAATTCAAACATTTTATTTGTACAAGTAGGTTGATCACAATTTATTATTAGATCTATCCATATAAATAGGACAAGGAGGAGAGAAAACCTGACCTGATAATTCAACAGCCACTTCTTGAACTTCCTTTAAAATATGGCAAGAGTTCTCCAGCTTGAGTATCTCCTCACAAGGATCCTGACCATGATCATAAGCAACCAGCTCTCTTTCTGGAGTATCTTGCACAATCCCTTCATCCATAAGGTTGAACTGATAGGTTTGCTGAGGTTGAGAGCTGAGTCCCTCTTGCAAGGATGCCAATTGCTCAGCAATATCAATATCTATAAGAGATGGTGGAGGGAGAAAGGGATCAGAGGCTGGGGAGAGATCAATAATGGGGGATTGGCAATGGTTGTTTAAGCCATCAAATGAATTGCTCAATAATATATCCAAATCCAATTCAGAATTAAGGTTAGCCAATACCTGAAATTGGTTGGTATTACCATTTAAATGATTGATGCTGTCCTTTGAGTCTTCTTGAGGAGGATTACATGTAACATTACTCTTCTCATTTGGCTTGCTGTGATTATGATCACTTGCTGTAGCAGGAACTGGAGCAGGAACCACTTCCACCAGTGTATCTTTAGGATCAATTACCTCACAACGGAGCTGGTCATTGCTTTGATAGACCTGTTTTAAGACCTTGTCATGATTGTTTTTCCTGTTTAATGAACCACTCTTACCTTTGTTAGAGTTCAAAGAGTGAGAACTCTGATTATTTGTGCCAGAGCTTTTGGGATCCATAATAATCTTGTTTAAGGTATCATGTAGACTATTAACCTTGTCTATGCTTTTAGCTGAAAATCCAGCATTATGTAGCACCTTAACTTGCTGTGAACCCTTTCCAAAGTTTCCATCATGAACATAGTTTCTAACAGGAGGTGCATCAACTACAATGGCATTATGAGTCTGGGAATCTTTCAGCTTTTTCTTTCTCTGAATTCTTTTATAGCTTCCATTAACTTTGGTCCACTGGAACTTATTATCTTTAGAGATGATGCTTGGAAGGCCAATATCCCTGTTTATACTTGGAGAGCCATGATCAATAACTGAGTCACTGGAATTTTGTATTTTCTGTTGTCCATTGACTGTCCTGTTGTTGTTGTCCATGAGATTGACTTGCTGTTTGACTTGCTGATTGACTTGCTGATTGACTTCTTTATTATCAGTCAGATTTGTGATAGGACTCCCATTCTTGGCCGAACTAGGTGTAATTTCCTTGCAAGGTTCATACTGGGTTTGTAACACAAGAGTATCTCCCAACAAGAAACAAGTTCTGAACCTTAGGAGAACCAATGAAGGAGTCAAGAATTTGAAGCCATATAGGTTGCATCCCATCTACTGCTTGGAAGAATATCTTAGTTTTGAAATTCCTAGTAGTGTCAATTTACTGCTACATTTGAAGATCAGACAAATTTATTGAAGTGTAAATGTTATAAAAGTTTTTTTGTGTTGGCTTGACGTGCAGGTTGTCTTCTCCAAAAAGTTTCAGAAATAGAATTCTGACATCAAAGTAGGTTTGAGAAGGTTTGAGTGCTTGAAACCTTTGTTTGTTAGGAGACTAAAAGATCGTGAAACTTGCATGTGCATTTATCACGTGAAGATGGAATTTGTGAGACAGACATTGAATAGAATTAGAAGAGACATAAACACATATGGAACAAATTGTAAGTGCAAGTGTTCAATTTCTGGTGCTGGAGACCTTTGTGACGCAAAGGAGAAGACTTTTAATAGTGTTAGTGAACTATGGAGGTCAATGGTATGTTCTAAGGCAAATGAGGATCTTTGGCACAAAGCAAATTGTCTAGAACTTGATTGTAGCTCATGTGGAATAAGAAAATTCAAAAGATGTCCAAGGGAGAAGAGTTCGGACAATCGATTGGAAGAACTTTGAGAAGGTATGTACATGTTTAATTCATTGTGTCTGCAGGATGGAGCATCTTCTCCTTGTATGGCGCTGTTGTTGCAGTCTCTTCGCCATTGTGTGGCATTTGGGAAGCCGTCTTCTGTGCATGTGGAGTTGCCCTGGGCACTGTTGTATGGTCTCCGACCTTTCCCACATGCATCCCCTTTTCTCACGGGGGTGTTGCGGGCTTGGGATCATGTGCGTGTGCTCTTCCAGCTAGATTATGCCTCAGTTTATCACCACTCTTCTTCTTTCTTGTGGGTTCATCTACCCCCTGCACACTTGCCCTTGGCTGCCACTGTGCATGCTCGGACGCAGGCCCATTGGAGGCGAGCTGCTGTGCTCACCTTGGAGGATTGGTATTGGGGTGGTCAGCTAGCTTCGTGGGAGTTCTTTCGAACTCGCTTTAGCCTAAAGGGTAGTGACCGGGCTATCTGGGAACAAGTGGCGGGGAGTATTCCGCTACACATACCTATAGTCCCTCAGGATGATGTGGTCGTGCGGGTTTGGAAGGTTCATTCGGATGTTGTGTCTTCTTGTTTTGTGCGGTCTTGTTATCAGGTATTGGCTATTCATGATACTCTGCCCCCTTCAGGCAAGTGGTCTCTGCAGCTTCCGGGTTCTCGATGGCGCTCGGTTTGGACGTGGACATGGAGCTCACTTCCCCCACCGAAGGTTAGGGTGCTTCTGTGGCAGGTGGTGCACCGTTGTATCAGGGTGAATGTCCTTGTGAGTCAGTTTAGGCTGGGTGTGAGCCCTCTTTGCCCTTGTTGTGGCCTTCATCGTGAGACTATGGAGCATTGTCTGGTTTTATGCCCTCACTTGCAGGCTGCCTGGGATTGGGTCAGGGCTCTGTTTCAGGTGAGATTGACTAGCTAGCAGTTGTTGCTTCATGTGTATCCTGGTGCTTGGCCGCTCTTGCGGCAGCAAGCCTTGCATCTGTGCATGGCTTGGTTGGTGTGGTTGATTTGGAAGCGGCGGCGGTTGTGGATCTTTCAGGGGATTCAGCAGCCTGCAGCCTCTCTGATTCCTCGACTCAGGTACAAGCTATTTCAAATCTTTCTAGTGTTCCCGGGATTAGTAGAGCGGAAGTTTGCCATTTGGCGGGACTTCTTGGGTGTTGTAGATGGTGATGGTCGGTTTGTACAGCAGTAGAGTTGCAGTTTTTTTGTGAGTTTGTTGTGGAGTGTCGAGGTATCGTTGTCTCTTTGGGGCAGTTCTCCTTCCTCCTCACTTGCTTTGTAACATTACCATTCTTTTAATATATTGATGACACAGTTCTTCAAAAAAAAAAAAAAAATTTGAAAAAACATGCAACTGATTTAAACTAAATCTGAAACTATGAATCTGAGATTGTATTTTGTTACTGCAGGTTAAAGAGACAATAAAAAGGAATGTGGAAAAGGATGGTTCCATCAAAGAGAAGACCAAGGATATCATGAGGCTAGTCTACAAAACAATAACATTGAAAGAGTTCATGTCTCATGCTGAATCTGTCATGAAGCAGTTCATTCCACATAATTACACAAGCAGAACAATTTAAAAACTGTCTTCAAACATTTCCAAAAGGTACTATGGTTTCTGTTATAGATTTTGCCGAGAATTTCTCCTTCAAAGTTCAACAGGAAATCCAAAGCATGCATTGGTATAATGACGAATGTTCCTAGTTCATATCACTTACAGACATGCCGAAGATTCTGAAATCCCACACATCAAGATTGGTGACAGAAAAATTGTCAAAGAGACACATTTCTACATATCGGACGACAAGAAACATGACAGTTTATTTGTCCATCATTGTTTGCAAAAACATCACGAGTTTTTGTTGAGGAAAGGAGTTAATTTGTCAAAACATGTGTTCTGATCTGATGGATGTGCCTCCCAGTTCAAATCTTCTAGAGCTTTCTACTTCTTAGGCAGATTCTACAAGCTCAAGGGGCAGTGGAACTTTTTTGCTACATCACATGGTAAAGGGGAGCATGACGGGGCTGGAGCTGTCATCAAAAGAATATTGCCAAGTGCAATGCTTAAAAGGGACAGCACACCCTTAAGGAATGCTGAAGATGTTATCAACTTTCTCAATTCTTATTTCAGCTGCAAACAAACTTCAAAGGAATGCAACATACAAAGGTATTAGTTTTATTCCATAGTCTTGAGTAATTTTATATTGAAATTATTTCTTACATCCAAAATCGTTTATTTTAGGTTCTTTTGGCTTGTTAAGTTGGGTGATGTGAACAAAGATTTGCCATATGAATGTGATACTTTAGCAGGTACAAAAAAGATTCACACAATTAGGCCTTACTGCCAAGATAGGCCAACTGAAATGGCAGATAGGCATCTCTCATGCTTTTGCCGATTTTGTTGGAGAGAATTATGGTCTAAATGTAGACATGCATCTCGGCTTGGAGATTATTCATTGTCAACCCTGATTCCTATGGTCTTCGAGCAAAAGTCTCATGTCCACCATGTGCAGTATGAGGGGGGCAATCAATGGAAAGCAGAGATGGTTGAAGTAGGTGATAACTTTGTCGTGAATGCAGAGGAAGGAAATGATGAGAATGTGGATTTCTGGATAATCAAGTGCACTGAACCTAAACACATTGTGCAGCATGCATTTAAGGACTATTGGGCTCTAAGTTCAACAGGCAGGAGGTTGTCTTGTCAGGTAAGTATTACAAGTTCATCGGAGATGGTAAGTATGAGCTGTTAGACAATATGCCTGATGTAACTTGCTATACACACCTTGTAGTTTGTGCAAAGGTTGAATTACAGGCTGCACATGGTGAAAAGGGTGTGTTCTGCCTCTCAGACGATGCACATGAGCATATTATTGAATATTTGCCTCCTCCTTCGTCCGAGGCACTCACTGCCAGCCCTAGTACAGAGGAGGATTGATGCAGTGAAGTGAATCCATGCATAAATGTTAACATAACATTGTAAACTTGGGCAACTGTCTCTTCTATCTAAATAGATGTGAATAGGCTGCTGGTAACAGAACCATATGGTTCATGTGTTGTTTCAACCTTTTTCTTCTATCAATAGTAACAGAACCATATTGTAACCATTGTTTCAACCATTGTTATCAAAAATTTAAAGTATTTTAATATCAAGTGTTTCAATATTGATCAAGTGTCTTCCTTTCTCTTGCTTTTCTTGTTGGGTGCCTGGATTGTCAACTGCCTGTATGGAACAGTTGTTCAATGAAGTGAACAAGTGTTTAAGTAATGAAGTTTTACAAGTAAACAAGTCCATTATTTCCCATCATCCTAGATCAATTGTATAATGTTTAAGTGTGTTGATAAATAATGTTAAGTGTCTTCATTATTTCATCAAGTGGTGATGTTTAAATATTTCGAGTTCAATAACTTGTGTATTTGTATTGAGTTCAATAACTTGTGTATTTGTATTGTCTTGTTTGTGTTTGTAATTTAAACAGTTCAAAACTTGTGTACTTGTGTTCGATATTCAGTGTTTAAATGCATGTTCAAAGTGTTCAATTCAGTATTTGTAGTGTTTGTCTCGTGTTGAGTATTTATTTGTGTTTACATTCCAAATTGCTAAAAGCTCAAGTATTCCATTGTAAACAAGTATTCAAGTAAAAAAGGCTAACCCTCAAAGCTTCAGCACATTTAACCTGTTGCAAACCATATATTCATGAAAAAGACTGCTCACAATTTGCTAAAAGCTCAAGTATTCCATTGTACACAATTATTCAAGTAAAAAATGCTAACCCTCAAAGTTTCAGCACATTAACCTGTTGCAAACCACATATTCATGAAGAAGACTGCTCACAAATTTGAAAACCATAAATATTGCATTCATTTACAAGGCATTTATATTGTAAAAGGTTCAAGCTTTCTGCCTTTACAAAATAGGCAATAAAAAATCATTGACATAGTGTCAATGGATTGACATTCATGTTGTACAAAAAAAAACATTGTAGTTCATGTGCATTTAAAAAGGGATCTTCACTCTGCATATTCAAAACATGAAACTGAATTAACATACACATAGATGTAGTTGCAAGATCAATAAATTACAAACCTGGAAAGTGTAAAGAGATCTTCTGTTTAACAAACTGTTCCAGTGTCATGGCATCTTCATCATTGTCATCATCACGAGCATCAGCAACTTTGGCAGCAACAGATGGAATTGAAGGTACTGCAACTTGGACAGGAACAGGAAGAGATGGAATTGAAGGTGCTTGAGCTGAAGGGGCTTCAACTAACGGTTACAACTTCAAGAGGAACATGAGGAGATGCAAATGAAGGAGCTTGCACTAAAGGTATAGTATCTTCCACCTGTGCTGGAACTAAAGGTGCTGGAACTAGAGGTGCTGCAATTATAGGGGCTGTTGAAGGTGCTGGAAATGATGGTGCATCAGCAATTGAAGGTTGTATAGCAGCAATTGTAGATGCTGCTGGTTCAAACCACAAATTTGCAATCTGGCTAGAGTTGAAGGACTCAGCTTGGTTGCTTAAAGTATCATCTAACAGCAGAAAATGAGGATCAATATCTGCAAATTAATAGCACATTATTATTTGAAATGAAATGTAGCACATGTATACCTGTGGGAGCATCATGCTGTAGGTTCTTCTTAGAATCCTTTGGCACTTCTTTGGCAGGTGTATTCTGCCCACATTTTTTTTTGGTAACCACTGGCTGCTTACTTTTTGGTTCAGCCTTCTTTGTACTCTTTGGCTTATTTGTAAGGTAACTAAGTTAGAAATACAAACAAATATAACATTATTTTATAGCTAGCACACTCACCAGAAACTGCAGATACATGCTCACGTGCATTCCATTTACTAGGTCTACCTTTACGAACATTAGGGAGTTTCTTTTGTCCACCTTCTTCTACAATTGGTAAGGATTCTATTACTATTGGTGCAGGTTCAGCCTCAGAAATTCCTGGACCTGTTTGATCCTTAGCAGCTACAAGATTAGCATGTTCTTCTCCCTTCCTTTTCCTCTTAGCAGCAACTGCAAAAAGCACAAGGCTGTAAGGTTTATAAACTGCAATTAATATACACATTTATCAACATAGTAACCTTTCTTGGGTGATGTCATAGACCTTGTTATACATCTCTTGACCTTCATAGGTTCAGGTTTAGACACTTGATCATCCTCTATGTCTTCATCATCTTCTTCATGAGTAAGAGGTTCTTCCTTACTCTTGTTGCTAAGGAATCCAGGTAGCCAAGCTCAACATATAATTATGTAGGCACTTCACTCTTGCAAACTATGCAAAGAAGGTTCTCCATACAAACTTGTGTCCACAATTCAATTCAACACGTAAATAATCTGGATTGAAATCAAAACCACCTACTTGACAACTAGAAAGAAGATTAATCACTGTCAACTTACCAGAACTCGGTCTAATAATGCTTCTTCTAGCATAGTGCTCACGAAGGTGCTGCAAATTTTTAGCCTTCTTTTTGTATTCAGAAAAAACTAACATTTTGGCCTGCAAGGCATTGTTCAAATATATTAACTTCTCCTCCATTGTTTTACTATTGTCAGCCTGTTTTTTCCTTTTCAGAATTGTGAGCAAAGACAAACCAAGCTTAGATTCATCATCACGAAGCTTAGCAATAGCATTATCCTCCTCTGGAAAGTCTTCAACCAAAAGCTCAATATCAAGTTTAACATTTTTAATAGACTTGGAGACAGAAGTTGCAGCCTCATCAAAACCTGCAAGCAAGTCCTCATTTCTAATTTTCTCAACTTCAACCTCTTTGATTTGCTGCTGCAGAGATTTAATGGAATATTCAAAAGCTAAATAGTCAGCTTCTAAATAAGAAACACCCATATTAATATTCTCCAAAGTAGTGTCTACGTGATCTGTTTTATGCCTTTTGTTCCTGTTTGAAATCTCAATTCTTTCAAAAGCAAAGGTAGCCCAATCCAATAAATACTTACTTGGGTTTGATTCAGCTCTTCTAGTGTGTTGCCAAGCAAATGCACGGGCAAAAATAGTTCTGGCCTCATTGTTTTTCAAACCATATTGATAAACCCTGTTAATCAAATCCTTTAGACGATGTTCAGACTCTGGCCTAATTGCTGATACTTTTATTTTGTTGTCTTTCTTCACTTCCCCAGTCCAAACTGTCAAAAAATCATCTCTGGTGCAATCTGTCCAAGTTATAGTGCTTGGATCCTTGCCCTCCAGGGTGGTTCTCATATCCTCTTCACGCCACCCCACGCCTCCTGCACTCATATATCGAGGACAGCCTGTGGAGGTCACGCCCACCTACAAGTACCTAGGGGTGGAGTTCCCCTCCTCGCTCTGTTGTGAGACGTCCATCCGCTTGCGAGTGACAGCAGGCTGGAAAGCGCTTTATGCCATGAAGAACAACAGTCACCAGGCAGAGCTCTATGATTGGGGCCATCAGTCACATCTGTTTCGGGCGTTGGTCGAGCCTGTTCTTCTGTACGGGGTCGAGGTTTGGTGCCCGGTCGTCTCTTTGGCGACCTGAAATGACTTGGAGCAGGTGCAGAAGGCATTTTTGGCACGGGCACTTGGGGGGAAACCTTCAGTCCCCTACGGATTCTGGCTGCGAACCGGATTCTTGCGCTTCAGTGGCAGCCCTATGATAGACACATCGTCTATTTTTTAAAAGTAGTTAATATGGGTGATGCTCGGCTCCCGCACCTAGCTTACTGGCTGTGGCAATGGGCCGCAGCGGCTTTCGAGGACTTTGTGAAGATCGTGGTTCACCGGATGGAGCGTCGCGAGAACGATGGATCGTCTGGTGGTGGACCTTGTCGTGCCGACTGCGGGGAATACACGGACGCTTTGCTTCCTTGGCAAGCTCTGGGACCGGCGCTAGAGCAGGTCAAAATGGCCCATTACAAAGGAGCACATCAACCCGTGTTGGCGAGGCCCATGACTCTACACTGCGTTCCCAGTGCCCCGAAAAAACGGACTCATTGCCTCCATTCGCGCGGGTGCCCACCATCTCGCATCGAGGCAGGCGGTGGATTGGGGAGCCCCGCCGGGACGGGGCTCTGTCGTCTTTGTCAAGCGGGTGCCATTGAGGATGAGTCTCACACTTTCGAGTTGCCCGAGGGATTGGGTCGGATCGGCGGATCGTTCCCCTTAGTGCGGTCGGACTTGCCCCTACATTTGCCGATGAAACACCGCCGGTCGATGCTGCTCGGTCATTACATTCGGAGAGGTCTTGGATCTGCGAGCCCACCTTTGCCCCCGCCTAGCTGCTCGCTGATCAGGCACTATGGGTACGGTACATGTGTATATATTTGTGTGTTTTTGCATTTCGTATATTGGAATAGTTTGTCAGCAGGCTAATTGCTGCCACGGTTTTTACCTTGAAAACCCTTCGGGGCGGGGTTTTTTTAATCCGGGTAATAATCCACTTGCTGCGCTTTTGTATTGGGTCCCATAGACCGATTGGTCTCCGTGGACGATAAAAATACCTTCCTTCCTTCCTTCCTCATTGCACAAGCCACGATATTCTACAAACTGCTGGACTGTGTAAGCTTTCTTCATCTGCAAAGCAAGCATCAGAAAAGTTAGGCGATTCAACTTAAAAAAGAACAAAACAAATCAATCTTGATTCTTGAATCTTTCTTAACTTCAAAAACAAACAGAAAAATCAGGAAGCAGAACATACAGACATGGATTTTCACCTCTTGTATGGTAGGTGGCTTGCTTGGTTCTTTGCCGAGACGCTGATCTTCAACTAAATCCTCTACAGGGTTTGTACCCAGCGGCAACATCATAGCAAGCATGGCAATTATGAGAAAGTACCAGTGATTCATTGGCAGCAAAAGTTCATAGCTCTGGACTCAAATCATAGCATGAAATCATAGCTCCGGCTTCACGCAGAAAATGTGTGCCAAAAGGATTTTAGGGTAAAGCAAGAACGCAATGAAAAAAAGGGGGGGGGGGAGGGAAAACAAAAAGGAGGGCAAAAACTTCTTTGGGGGTCTTTGAAGGGGTGCTTGCCATGCGCATTTTTACCCGGCCCCAATATTGTGCTTTCACCCAAGGTCATTTAGGTAATTACATAAACTCATAGGGGCATTTTGGTAGTTTTCTTCTTCCCCTTCCTCTCCCCTTCCCTTTTTGGAGGGGGTCTATCTTGAAATTGGAATATGGAAAATACCAAACTATCCCTATTTTTTGCTAAAGATTTTGCTGCATAGTGAGGGTATATTGTATCCTCTCGAGTATAAGGTCGAGAATCCCTTTGGAGGATTATGCAATTCTAGCATTTAAGTAGCTCTATTATTGGAATTTATCTACTTGCCTACTGATAGGGCCTGCATTGAAGCATTCCTAGTGCACCGTGGTTGAAATTGGAATACAGAAGTGGCTATTATGGTTCTGGATACCACTTAAAGAAGCTATAATAAAGGATTAAAGAAGCCCAAATGATTGTACAGCTTTTTTAAGTGCCATTGAGAGGCAATGAGGATGACAAGAAGACAATGATTGTCTCCTTAGTAACTAAGGCCTTAGTTCATCTTGAGTGTCTAGCGCTTGTGGAAGAAAGAAACCCTTACTCTATTGCACCTACTTTTCATTTTCAGCCCATAAATGGCAGGGAACAAAATGTGGAGATCTTTGTAGTATAATGCGCTGAGGAGATCCCTCCAAACTAGCTACAATCCCATTGAGGAATCCATTGACATAATTTATTAGTTTTAAAATATACTCATGACCACCAAAGAATAAAAAAGGTACAATGGGGCTACTTGGGGCAAGAGCTGGGTTGTTTAACATGGATTCTCTAAAAATTTACCATTGGAAACTGGATTATTCGCTATAAAAAAAAACTATAAAAACATCATATGTCCCCCTTTTTTTTTTTTTTTTTTTTTTTTGAAGGCAAGATTCTGTATTATATTCGAATGATAAAACATTTATATACATACAATTGAGTATGGAACTGCTACCACTTCTCTGATCCATGAATAGCAGTCCATACTCTGAGCCTAGTACTCTTAGAACCCCTCTCAACTTCTTCTCCATAGGATACTACAGGAGAAGAGGACTAAGTTTCTAGACCCTAGTGATGCAACAAGGGCCAGCTACTGGACAAGAGCTACCCGGCCTCTTCTCCAGACAGATACTATGGGAGCACAGCTGGGCATAAAATTGATACTGGGTAGCAGAAATCACCGTCCGGACGTCGCTTAAAGTGCTTAAACGCAGCGATTTTTCAGCACATAATAAGCATTTAACGTGCGGTGCTTATTTAGACAAGCACCTGATGAAATATTTTTTGGTTGATTCACAATAATTCTTCACGAAAGTGACTCAAATTTGATCTCCTAATACGTTTTTGCATCTCCAATCTAATGGAAGAGACGGCATTAGATTTTATGAAGCCGTTTGTGAGATATAAACTTTTCCCTTATAGATACCAGAAATCGTTTTTTAGCTTTTTTCACTATCAATCCTCTATGGAATGATCTGAAACTTGACCTCCAAAGACATTTTTGCATCATGAATCCAATGGAATAGATGGCATCAAATTATGTATTGTAGTTTGTAAGATATTAAGCTTTTACGGTAAAATATCAGAAATCGTTTTTTGGCCTCTTGCAGTGAAAATGGATTTAACTGAAACTTGGTGTCCTAGGACGTTTTTTGTACTATGAATCCAGAGGAACTGACGGCAATCCATTTTGTCAAGTAGTTTATGAGATATTGGCTTCTACTCTATGGCAACCTTGATCGAATTTTTCATGATTGTGCTCAAAATATACACAGGTAGAAGTTGCAATTTCATAAGGATTCTTAGTTTTAGATGCCGATTCCAATGAGCCATAGCTTGCTGTATTTGGTGAAGTAGATCAAATGCCACAAATGGAGTGTCACTGCTGTTACGAAGCATCGGGCTCATATCAAGAAATTTTAGCCGTTGATTGATTTTGACGGTCCTAATGGTCCAGGTCTTCTCATAGTGTCCATTTATTTACGTGCTTAATATGTGCTTCGCCAAAAATTGTACCCCACTAGCAATTTTGTACCCAGCTCTTGTCTTTCCCTGTGCCCCAATTACATCACAGCTTTTTCTTTTTTTTCTCTCCTTTTTTTTAAGCTTAGCGAGAATGATGATCTGCAACTAGCAATTCCTTAATTTTTTTATCAATCAAGTTTACATAATGTCTTTTTAGAAGTGATTAAAATGATTTTTTTATGCAACGTGTGATTTGAAACATGTCTAAGGGTCGCTACACACCATTGGTTATATTTAGATTAAATGCCAATTTTTTAATATAACAGCATATGCACTTGCTCTGTTAGTTAATTTCGTTAGATTTAAAGTTGTTAAATTTTAACATCATTGTTTAGGTCAAATTTTACTCTAACCGTGTTTCATGACTATTTCTGTTATGCTAAACCCTAACATTATGTTAAAACCTTTAACATAAAGAATAGAAAATTTATCCGTAGGTATCGAGCACGGTTAGGACTTGTGTAATGTTGATGGACACGAAAACGTAGCTCGTCACCGACGAATATCTCCGGTGGTGTAAAGTCTTTGTTTGTCTCCTATTCTTTTCTATTCGCCTTCTATTTATCTCCAGATTTGTTCCTTATCTCTTCTTCTTTGCATTTATCTATTGTATATTTAATTACATCATCAGTAGCATTCCTATTTTGCTTTTTCTTCTTTGTTTAGATCTTTCAATCTATTATTTAGTGGTGCTACCTGCTTCTCTGTAGCCCTTTGGCTATCTCCTTCATTATCAATTACAGGCAGTTAAATACTATCCATCTTAAAGCTAGTCCATCTCTATCCATTTAGTTAATTCCATCTCTAGGCTTTGTGAGACACTGCGGCAAACTTTTAGTTATTTTCTTGACTTCATTAAGATATGATATCCTATTGTAAAAAGTCTGATAATTTACTCTTCAGTAGAGGAACGGAGGCATGGCTAGTACCGAAGAAGAAAAAGTGACAATAAATTCAGCCCCTGTTAGAGGGAAAAAACATGTGAGGTCCAGAAATTGGATTCTTGCATGACATTCTAATATTTAGTGAAAACCAAGAAACAGGAGAGGGAAATTTATGAAGTTGCTAAAAACAACAACTAGCAAGTGAAAAAAGATTTCTGAACACCTTAAGAGTAAGGGCATGGATAGGAGCACTTACAATTCTCGTACCAAGTGGGAAATTTGTCGAATTATAAAGTCATCAAGCTTTATGAGAAGGGGACTAGAGCAACTCCTTACTTCACGTTAATGAAGGCTGAAAGGAAGGATTCCATTATTTTTTAGCAATAAGTCTACAATCTTTTAGATATTTTCCAGGGGAGAAGACCATCTATTACACCCCCTTTACGATCGATACAAGCAAAGACATGTCAATGTCAGTAGATAATGCATCTATCCTAGGTAATAGAGAGGTCGGTTCTAGTGGTAGGAAGAGGAAATCTAGTCTAATTGCTGGAATGGCTAAAGTGCTTCGGAAGTTGAGGATATAAAATATGAATTAGAAAAGCAAAAGACAGAAAGCAATGAGAAGATGCATGAGCAAGTAGTTAGCTTGCAAGAGGCATGTAGAGAAGACGATCGAGCAGATAAAGAAAAACTTGGTGTAGACAGGGCAAGAGCTTGAAATACTGTTGTTTTGAAACTCTTGTGATATAGAACAATACATATCATTCCAAAAGTCATAGATTTCTTATTGAAATTTGTGTTGAATTTTTTAGTGCTATTGTAGTAAATTTTGGGCTATAATAGAATGCTGTAAATTCATGTATAAAGCTCTTTCTGGAACAAATTAAAATTTTTACAGCTTGCTGGTCATATCAACTATAATTGGCCTCCTCTTATGTGGGTAACTCCTCCCTCACTAACATGTACTTCAATGCCAAGGACCTGCAAACATTATCACGATTATTAACTATTGGAAGAAGTGGCAGGAAAACTAGTTTATGATATGCTTAAGCTGTGGCATATCTCACAGTACCTTCCCACATGTTAGGATGTAAGCAAGCACATGGCATGCTTCATGAAGATATACAGTGATTAGATTAAATGGCTTAATTAACATCGTCCTCTATAGCTGCCACTACAGGCAAAAAATGAGCAAGATGATTATGAAAGTACTTGAGATAATATGCATCTTGCAAATGCACCAACATGTCCCGAACGATCTAAAACAAGCATGAGTTTTACAGGGAAGCTCGTTTGCTTAACAACAAAGATTACAAAGATAAAGACACCAGTTGTTGCTATAAAATTTACTTCTTCTTGATTGCAACAAACTCTAAGATACCAGCCGAGAAAAAAAATTGCCTTCAAGTTAAATTGCAGGATGTTTCATTTTGCCAATATCTTGATTAAACTAGCAGCTTTATATGGGACTTGTTATCCGAGGAATGGAAACATATAGAGAGAAGACTCCAAATACATTGCTTGGCAAAGATGATCATAATTAAAGCTTTAATTTAAATCAAATCTGATAGATCAAGTTACAGGTTGCCCTTGCAATAAAATAATAAGTAATATACAGAGATTGCACTGCAACAAGAATGACCATGCAGCAGGGTCAGCAAAAGTCTAAAAGGTTGCAAAAGTTGTCCTAAAGTGCGTTATCTGAAGAGTTATAGATAGAATCATATTAATCAACAATAAACTATTCAAAAAAATGTTGTTAAAATATAACTTTTATCATTCAATTAATTTCAACCTAAAACTTTCTTAAAATAGTGGACCACCAAACTTATAGGATAAAAAATAGTACACCCCTTGAATTGGCTGGAATCTCGGATAAACAGCCAAGGCATGTGTTGTAGGATTTGTAGTAGCATCTATATGTATGATACGTTTAACAAATTTAGACTTATTCAATTCTAAATCTTCAAGGGTACCATGACAAGATTATATGTATTTTTAACTTCTTATTCACTTTGATAAATTTTTTTTTTTTTTTATTATAAGTATTGGCACCTCCCAAATAATGGGAGGAGAAAAGTAGATATGGTAAGTATCTAGCTAATGTGATTGTATGGTATGTTTAGCAAAAACATGGCTATAACTATAGTACACCCATGAGATATCTTGGCTTCAAGCTGGTTAATTATTGATTTGTCAAGCCTATTTGTGCTAAAACGATGTTTCATATTTGTTGTAAAGCCTCTTGCTCAAGTAGGCATATGGAGGCAGAATCTCACCTCCAGTATTTATTCAAAATGATGTTGTGTCATATGACGGCTTTGCCAAATCATGCTTTTAATTGTTACAATCCATGGAGAATGAAATATCTTTGGATACTATATGGACCAGGATCTTGAGTTGTCTAACTCCCATCCTAGGAGATATTTCTCAAGGCAAAAATGGGCCTCTAGTATTTATACAAAATGGCAGAAACGTCCAGGTAAGCTCTGCATTTCCATTGGTTAAATTTCTAGGTTTAAGGGTTTCTGAAAACCCTAACATGCAGCGTTTATGCTGCCGCTATGCAATACTACTAGCAGCTTGTTCTAGTTTTTTGCATATGGTCTAGAAGGCTTGCTGTCGGCAAGCACGAGATCAGACTTGATCTGTTTCTGCAAGAAAAAGGTCTCATACCCATTTTCGAGCTAGTTGCCAGCTCCGGTTTGTGTCTGCAAGCACAGTTGCATCAAAATGATTTCTTGTGCTAGATATGGACCTCTTCTCCAATTTCGAATTTTGTTTCATGGGGTACTCATGGTAATATGTCCATCGTGTTTGCTACTTGGCATAAAAGGGTTCTTTCTCTGATCAGAAAAACCTACCATAAGGCCCATTCAAATCTGTGAAGCAAACGATTTGTGAAGCAAAAGGCTGCAGTCCAGGTCTACAAACCCAGGTCTGTATATATTTAAGCAGGTTTCCAAATGGTCCCTTTATGAGACATAATAATAGGCCAATAAGATATGTTATCTGATATCTACAGGCCAATTTGATATGCTAGTTGTACTTTTCTCGCTAAATACCTTCAGTAAAATCTACTGTGATGTTTAACAGTGATCTTTAATTCATTTGAATTACTATGTTATCTGAACCATACGTTCTTAGTAGGCTCTCATTTATCAAGAGCAAGGGCGAAGAGCCAAGAATCACCTGATGTACCTTTTGGCCCTTGGGTCGTTACCGAGTCTATCGCTAACGTTCTCATGATTGGCTGCAGGTACGTGGTGATTCTTCTCCCAATGCATTTGCTTTGCTGTTATGGTGATTGGTTGCTCGAAACGGATGTATGGTCTTGGATACAAAGGCTTAAAGATATGCTGGATATAAAACTGAAATGAATACGGGTTTGAGAAAAATCTGAATTTTGTATTCGCTATAGGCAAAATCTATTACTAGGGTAAGTGCATTTACTGTTATGCATAATAAGACATAGTATACATGTTTTGTTTGAGGAAAGAACTGACTCAGAACAAAAAGATAACTCAGGTCATACATATGTGATGATCATGCATGTATATGCTGTTATAAGATCATGTTTTTGAATATATGGAAATTTTGGTACGCACAGATTCACGTGGTTGTATGATTCCTATGGTGGTAAACACTTTGCTCTGTTTAAATAGTCTATTCATGCATTTCTATATGGAAATGTCATTAGAGATCATTTGTTATTGTCACAATTATATGATGGCATAAAGACTGCTGGCCAATACCTTACAGATAGGTGGTCTTCATATGATTTATGGTTTACAAAATGTTTATAGTTTAAGAACCTGTTATCCATGGATTGATGCACCAGACTATGATCTAATTGGTCATAGGATATCTATTGGTAATAACAGGGTCGAACTATTTGATTCTATGATGTACTTAAAAACTGGTATGATATGAGTTTACTGGTGGAAAATGTTATCTACTAACTTAATGGCTTGATGCTTTAGGATGATGAGGAGGCACAAACATAAACTATTGAACTGTGGTCGCTAGTATGGAATTAAGACTTGGGCAACTAGTTATGCCATGAGCAAAGTTACGCGGTCCAAACTTGATGGCAGTTATATGTGAGAAAAACACAAAACAAGTTACATTTATGTGAATTTGGAAGCCGGTTCCAACAATATTCGCGGATAAAAGGATTAGCACATCCAATGCCACGAAGGTTCCATGTCAAAACAAACGCGGGGATGGTTTTAAGAAATGGTGATGGAGTCACCCAACAACCTGAAGTATAACAAATAGGTAATCGTGCATTTTGAAATATTCTTTTCCTTCAGAAAAAGGTAGCATATGTTTGGTGTATGCTATGCTACATTTATGCATCGAGATAATGATACTACAAATAAATAATATCTGGGCTTTCTAAGTGATGAAAGCACCTGGTGACAAAAGTAGCTAACATGCCATTGTCCATGTTAAGCTTACTCCTATATGTACCGTAATATCTTAGGTATTGGAGAAAGACAAAATATGCAAGAACTTGTTCCCAATCTACCTATCGATTGGCTATCGTATTTCCAAGCCGGGAATGTGATCATTTCGCGCAGTGATGCCATGTTTATATATGAACTCTCACCCGTGCATAGCAACAAAAGAATACGACAGTTTGTACTTAATGGATATAATGAAGCTGTTATGAAGAAAAGAAATATGCCTTCAATACTCTGCTAGAATTGATTAAAGAGTATTGGAGGTATGTCTTTGGTTCTACTATATAAATTCTATAGCATATCAGATAAAATGTATATCTTAGAGCATAATATAGGGTTGTAAAAGACCCCTACTGTAACAAGTAGGGGTCTGCTCACCCTATAAGTTACAGTGTAAAGGATTTTTTTTTAAAAAAAGAAAAAAAGAAAAAACAGGGGTCCTATATAATCCTACGGCAGGAGGTAGGGTTTTTTTTATTATAAGTATTGGCACCTCCCAAATAATGGGAGGAGAAAAGTAGATATGGTAAGTATCTAGCTAATGTGATTGTATGGTATGTTTAGCAAAAACATGGCTATAACTATAGTACACCCATGAGATATCTTGGCTTCAAGCTGGTTAATTATTGATTTGTCAAGCCTATTTGTGCTAAAACCATGTTTCATATTTGTTGTAAAGCCTCTTGCTCAAGTAGGCATATGGAGGCAGAATCTCACCTCCAGTATTCATTCAAAATGATGTTGTGTCACATGACGGCTTTGCCAAATCATGCTTTTAATTGTTACAATCCATGGAGAATGAAATATCTTTGGATACTATATGGACCAGGATCTTGAGTTGTCTAACTCCCATCCTAGGAGATATTTCTCAAGGCAAAAACGGGCCTCTAGTATTTATACAAAATGGCAGAAACGTCCAGGTAAGCTCTGCATTTCCATTGGTTAAATTTCTAGGTTTAAGGGTTTCTGAAAACCCTAACATGCAGCGTTTATGCTGCCGCTATGCAATACTACTAGCGGCTTGTTCTAGTTTTTTTGCATATGGTCTAGAAGGCTTGCTGCCGGCAAGCACGAGATCAGACTTGATCTGTTTCTGCAAGAAAAAGGTCTCTTACCCATTTTCGAGCTAGTTGCCAGCTCCGATTTGTGTCTGCAAGCACAGTTGCATCAAAATGATTTCTTGTGCTAGATATGGACCTCTTCTCCAATTTCGAATTTTGTTACAGGAGTGCTCATGGTAATATGTCCATCAGACTTGATCTGTTTCTGCAAGGAAAAGGTCTCTTACCCATTTTCGAGCTAGTTGCCAGCTCCGATTTGTGTCTGCAAGCACAGTTGCATCAAAATGATTTCTTGTGCTAGATATGAACCTCTTCTCCAATTTCGAATTTTGTTACAGGAGTGCTCATGGTAATATGTCCATCAGATCTGTTTCTGCAAGGAAAACGTCTCTTACCCATTTTCGAGCTAGTTGCCAGCTCCGATTTGTGTCTGCAAGCACAGTTGCATCAAAATGATTTCTTGTGCTAGATATGGATCTCTTCTCCAATTTCGAATTTTTTTTTCATGGAGTATTCATGGTAATATGTCCATCGTGTTTGCTACTTGGCATAAAAGGGTTCTTTCTCTGATCAGAAAAAACTACCATAAGGCCCATTCAAATCTGTGAAGCAAACGATTTGTGAAGCAAAAGGCTGCAGTCCAGGTCTACAAACCCAGGTCTGTATATATTGAAGCAGGTTTCCAAATGGTCCCTTTATGAGACATAATAATAGGCCAATAAGATATGTTATCTGATATCTACAGGCCAATTTGATATGCTAGTTGTACTTTTCTCGCTAAATACCTTCAGTAAAATCTACTGTGATGTTTGACAGTGATCTTTAATTCATTTGAATTACTATGTTATCTGAACCATACGTTCTTAGTAGGCTCTCATTTATCAAGAGCAAAGGGTACATTGGGTGAAGGGCGAAGAGCCAAGAATCACCTAATGTACCTTTTGGCCCTTGGGTCGTTACCGAGTCTATCGCTAACGTTCTCATGATTGGCTGCAGGTACGTGGTGATTCTTCTCCCAATGCATTTGCTTTGCTGTTATGGTGATTGGTTGCTCGAAACGGATGTATGGTCTTGGATACAAAAGCTTAAAGATATGCTGGATATAAAACTGAAATGAATACGGGTTTGAGAAAAATCTGAATTTTGTATTCGCTATAGGCAAAATCTATTACTAGGGTAAGTGCATTTACTGTTATGCATAATAAGACATAGTATACATGTTTTGTTTGAGGAAAGAACTGACTCAGAACAAAAAGATAACTCAGGTCATACATATGTGATGATCATGCATGTATATGCTGTTATAAGATCATGTTTTTGAATATATGGAAATTTTGGTACGCACAGATTCACGTGGTTGTATGATTCATGTGGTGGTAAACACTTTGCTCTGTTTAAATAGTCTATTCATGCATTTCTATATGGAAATGTCATTAGAGATCATTTGTTATTGTCACAATTATATGATGGCATAAAGACTGCTGGCCAATACCTTACAGATAGGTGGTCTTCATATGATTTATGGTTTACAAAATGTTTATAGTTTAAGAACCTGTTATCCATGGATTGATGCACCAGACTATGATCTAATTGGTCATAGGATGGAATGATTAAGCTATGGAGGGATTGACCGAAATAGTTTGATGTGCTAGTAGGATTGTTGTCCAAACTAGTTATGTCCGGGTTTTTTTTAGACACTTCATTTCTCTAGTTTAACTGGAGTTGCATCATATCTATTGGTAATAACAGGGTCGAACTATTTGATTCTATGATGTACTTAAAAACTGGTATGATATGAGTTTACTGGTGGAAAATGTTATCTGCTAACTTAATGGCTTGATGCTTTAGGATGATGAGGAGGCACAAACAGAAACTATTGAATCTGTGCCGCCAATATGGAATTAAGATTTCAGGCAACTAGTTATGTCATGAGCAAAGTTACGTGTCCAAACTTGATGACAGTTATATGTGAGAAAAACACAAAACAAGTTACATTTATGCTGAATTTGGAAGCTGGTTCCAACAATATTCGTGATAAAAAGATTAGCACATCCAATGCCACAGAAGGTTCCGGGTCAAAACAAACGTAGGAGGGCTTTAAGAAATGGTGATGGAGTCACCCAACAACTGAAATATAACAAATAGGTACACTGCATTTTGAAATATTCTTTTCCTTCGTAAAAAAAGTAGCATATATTTGTTGTATGCTATGCTACATTTATGCATCAGATAAAGATACTACAAATAAATAATATCTGGCCTTTCTAAGTGATGAAAGCACCTAGTGACAAAAGAAGCTAATATGCCATTCTCCATGTTAAGCTTACTCCTATATGTACCGCAATATCTTAGGAATTGGAGAAAGACAAAATATACAGAACTTGCTCCCAATCTACCTATCGGTAGCTATCGTATTTCCAAGCCAGGAATGTGGATCATTTCACAGGTGATGCCATGTTTATATGTGAACTCTCACCCAGGCACAACAACAAAAGAATACGACAGTTTGCACTTAATGGATATGATGAAGCTATTATGAAGAAAAGAAATATGCCTTCAATACTCTGCTAGAAATGATTAAAGAGTATTAAAGGTATGTCTTTGGTTCTACTATATAAATTCTATAGCGTCTCAGTTAAAATGTATATCTTAGAGCATAATATAGGGTTGTAAAAGACCCCTACTGTAACAAGTAGGGGTCTGCTCACCCTATAAGTTACAGTGTAAAGGATTTTTAAAAAGAAAAAGAAAAAACAGGGGTCCTAGATAATCCTACGGCAGGAGGTAGGGTTTTTTTTTTTATGATAAGTATTGGCACCGCTCAAATAATGGGAGAAAAGTAGATATGGTAAGTACTAGCTAATGTGATTGCATGGTGTGTTTAGCAAAAACATGACTATAACTATAGTACACCCATGAGATATCTTGACTTCAAGCTGGTTAATTATTGATTTGTCAAGCCTATTTGTGCTAGAACCATGTTTCATATTTGTTGTAAAGCCTCATGCTCAAGGAGGCATATGGAGGCAAAATCTCACCTCCAGTATTTATTCAAAATGATGGGTCACATGATGGCTTTGCCAAATCATGCTTTTAATTGTTACAATCTATGGAGGATGAAATATCTTTGGATATTATATGGACCAGGATCTTGAGTTGTCTAACTCCCATTCTAGAAGATATTTCTCAAGGAAAAAACGGGCCTCCAGTATTTATACAAAATGGCAGAAACTTCCAGGTAAGCTCTACATTTCCATTGGTTAAATTTCTAGGTTTAAGGGTTTCTGAAAACCCTAACATCAACGGCGTTTATCTTTGCCGCTATGCAATACTACTAGCGGCTTGTTCTAGTTTTTTGCATATGGTCTAGAAGGCTTCTTTGCGGCAAGCACGAGATCGACTTGATCTGTTTTACGCAAGAAAAAGGTCTCTTACCCATTTTCGAGCTAGTTGCCGACTCCGATTTGTTGCGCAAAGCGCAGTTGCATCAAAATGATTTCTTGTGCTAGATATGGACCTCTTCTCCAATTTCGAATTTTGTTACAGGAGTGCTCATGGTAATATGTCCATCGGACTTGATCTGTTTACGCAAGGAAAAGGTCTCTTACCCATTTTCGAGCTAGTTGCCAGCTCCGATTTGTGTCTGCAAGCACAGTTGCATCAAAATGATTTCTTGTGCTAGATATGAACCTCTTCTCCAATTTCGAATTTTGTTACAGGAGTGCTCATGGTAATATGTCCATCGGTCTGTTTACGCAAGGAAAACGTCTCTTACCCATTTTCGAAGCTAGTTGCCCATTTCCGATTTTGGTGTCTGCAAAGCACGGTTGCATCAAAATGATTTCTTGTGCTAGATATGGATCTCTTCTCCAATTTCGAATTTTGTTTCATGGAGTACTCATGGTAATATGTCCATCGTGTTTGCTACTTGGCATAAAAGGGTTCTTTCTCTGATCAGAAAAAACTACCATAAGGCCCATTCAAATATGTGAAGCAAACGATTTGTGAAGCAAAAGGTCAGCAAAGTCGTGTCTACAAACCCAGTGCAGTATATATATTGAAGGGGTTTCCAAATGGTCCCTTTATGAGACATAATAATAGGCCAATAAGATATGTTATCTGATATCTACAGGCCAATTTGATATGCTAGTTGTACTTTTCTCGCTAAATACCTTCAGTAAAATCTACTGTGATGTTTAACAGTGATCTTTAATTCATTTGAATTACTATGTTATCTGAACCATACGTTCTTAGGAGGCTCTCATTTATCAAGAGCAAAGGGTACATTGGGTGAAGGGCGAAGAGCCAAGAATCACCTGATGTACCTTTTGGCCCTTGGTCGATTACAAGAGTCTATCGCTAACGTTCTCATGATTGGCTGCAGGTACGTGGTGATTCTTCTCCCAATGCATTTGCTTTGCTGTTATGGTGATTGGTTGCTCGAAACGGATGTATGGTCTTGGATACAAAGGCTTAAAGATATGCTGGATATAAAACTGAAATGAATACGGGTTTGAGAAAAATCTGAATTTTGTATTCGCTATAGGCAAAATCTATTACTAGGGTAAGTGCATTTACTGTTATGCATAATAAGACATAGTATACATGTTTTGTTTGAGGAAAGAACCTGATTTCGTAACAAAAAAGATAACTCAGGTCATACATATGTGATGATCATGCATGTATATGCTGTTATAAGATCATGTTTTTGAATATATGGAAATTTTGGTACGCACAGATTCACGTGGTTGTATGATTCCTGTGGTGGTAAACACTTTGCTCTGTTTAAATAGTCTATTCATGCATTTCTATATGGAAATGTCATTAGAGATCATTTGTTATTGTCACAATTATATGATGGCATAAAGACTGCTGGCCAATACCTTACAGATAGGTGGTCTTCATATGATTTATGGTTTACAAAATGTTTATAGTTTAAGAACCTGTTATCCATGGATTGATGCACCAGACTATGATCTAATTGGTCATAGGATGGAATGATTAAGCTATGGAGGGATTGACCGAAATAGTTTGATGTGCTAGTAGGATTGTTGTCCAAACTAGTTATGTCCGGGTTTTTTTTAGACACTTCATTTCTCTAGTTTAACTGGAGTTGCATCATATCTATTGGTAATAACAGGGTCGAACTATTTGATTCTATGATGTACTTAAAAACTGGTATGATATGAGTTTACTGGTGGAAAATGTTATCTACTAACTTAATGGCTTGATGCTTTAGGATGATGAGGAGGCACAAACAGAAACTATTGAATCTGTGCCGCTAGTATGGAATTAAGACTTCGGGCAACTAGTTATGCCATGAGCAAAGTTACGTGTCCAAACTTGATGGCAATTATATGTGAGAAAAACACAAAACAAGTTACATTTATGCTGAATTTGGAAGCTGGTTCCAACAATATTCGTGATAAAAGGATTAGCACATCCAATGCCACAGAAGGTTCCATGTCGGTTTTAAGAAATGGTGATGGAGTCACCCAACAACTGAAGTATAACAAATAGGTACACTGCATTTTGAAATATTCTTTTCCTTCGTAAAAAAGTAGCATATGTTTGGTGTATGCTATGCTACATTTATGCATCAGATAATGATACTACAAATAAATAATATCTGGGCTTTCTAAGTGATGAAAGCACCTGGTGACAAAAGTAGCTAACATGCCATTGTCCATGTTAAGCTTACTCCTATATGTACCGCAATATCTTAGGTATTGGAGAAAGACAAAATATGCAGAACTTGCTCCCAATCTACCTATCGGTGGCTATTGTATTTCCAAGCCAGGAATGTGATCATTTCGCAGGTGATGCCATGTTTATATATGAACTCTCACCCAGGCATAGCAACAAAAGAATACGACAGTTTGTACTTAATGGATATGATGAAGCTGTTATGAAGAAAAGAAATATGCCTTCAATACTCTGCTAGAATTGATTAAAGAGTATTAGAGGTATGTCTTTGGTTCTACTATATAAATTCTATGGCGTCTCAGATAAAATGTATATCTTAGAGCATAATATAGGGTTGTAAAAGACCCCTACTGTAACAAGTAGGGGTCTGCTCACCCTATAAGTTACAGTGTAAAGGATTTTTTTTTTTTAAAAAGAAAAAAAGAAAAAACAGGGGTCCTATATAATCCTACGGCAGGAGGTAGGGTTTTTTTTATTATAAGTATTGGCACCTCCCAAATAATGGGAGGAGAAAAGTAGATATGGTAAGTATCTAGCTAATGTGATTGTATGGTATGTTTAGCAAAAACATGGCTATAACTATAGTACACCCATGAGATATCTTGGCTTCAAGCTGGTTAATTATTGATTTGTCAAGCCTATTTGTGCTAAAACCATGTTTCATATTTGTTGTAAAGCCTCTTGCTCAAGTAGGCATATGGAGGCAGAATCTCACCTCCAGTATTTATTCAAAATGATGTTGTGTCATATGACGGCTTTGCCAAATCATGCTTTTAATTGTTACAATCCATGGAGAATGAAATATCTTTGGATACTATATGGACCAGGATCTTGAGTTGTCTAACTCCCATCCTAGGAGATATTTCTCAAGGCAAAAATGGGCCTCTAGTATTTATACAAAATGGCGTAAACGTCCGGGTAAGCTCGCATTTCCATTGGTTAAATTTCTAGGTTTGAGGGTTTCGAAAACCCTAACATGCGGCGTTTATCTTTGCCGCTATGCAATACTACTAGCGGCTTGTTCTAGTTTTTTTGCATATGGTCTAGAAGGCTTCTTTGCCCAAGCAAGCGAGATCAGACTTGATCTGTTTACGCAAGAAAAAGGTCTCTTACCCATTTTCGAGCTAGTTGCCCACCTCCGATTTGGTTCTGCAAGCACACGGTTGCATCAAAATGATTTCTTGTGCTAGATATGGACCTCTTCTCAATTTCGAATTTTGTTCTGGGGAGTGCTCATGGTAATATGTCCATCGGACTTGATCTGTTTACGCAAGGAAAAGGTCTCTTACCATTTTCGAGCTAGTTGCCGGCTCCGATTTGTGTAATGCAAACACAGTTGCATCAAAATGATTTCTTGTGCTAGATATGAACCTCTTCTCCAATTTCGAATTTTGTTACAGGAGTGCTCATGGTAATATGTCCATCGGATCCGTTTACGCAAGGAAAACGTCTCTTACCCATTTTCGAGCTAGTTGCCAGCTCCGATTTGTGTCTGCAAGCACAGTTGCATCAAAATGATTTCTTGTGCTAGATATGGATCTCTTCTCCAATTTCGAATTTTGTTTCATGGAGTACTCATGGTAATATGTCCATCGTGTTTGCTACTTGGCATAAAAGGGTTCTTTCTCTGATCAAAAAAAACTACCATAAGGCCCATTCAAATATGTGAAACAAACGATTTGTGAAAAAAAAGGTGCGATCCAGTCTACAAACCAGTGCGTATATATATATTGAAGCAGGTTTCCAAATGGTCCCTTTATGAGACATAATAATAGGCCAATAAGATATGTTATCTGATATCTACAGGCCAATTTGATATGCTAGTTGTACTTTTCTCGCTAAATACCTTCAGTAAAATCTACTGTGATGTTTAACAGTGATCTATAATTCATTTGAATTACTATGTTATCTGAACCATACGTTCTTAGGAGGCTCTCATTTATCAAGAGCAAAGGGTACATTGGGTGAAGGGCGAAGAGCCAAGAATCACCTGATGTACCTTTTGGCCCTTGGGTCGTTACCGAGTCTATCGCTAACGTTCTCATGATTGGCTGCAGGTACGTGGTGATTCTTCTCCCAATGCATTTGCTTTGCTGTTATGGTGATTGGTTGCTCGAAACGGATGTATGGTCTTGGATACAAAGGCTTAAAGATATGCTGGATATAAAACTGAAATGAATACGGGTTTGAGAAAAATCTGAATTTTGTATTCGCTATAGGCAAAATCTATTACTAGGGTAAGTGCATTTACTGTTATGCATAATAAGACATAGTATACATGTTTTGTTTGAGGAAAGAACTGACTCAGAACAAAAAGATAACTCAGGTCATACATATGTGATGATCATGCATGTATATCTTTGTTATAAGATCATGTTTTTGAATATATGGAAATTTTGGCACGCATGCATTCACGTGGTTGTATGATTCTGTGGTGGTAAACACTTTGCTCTGTTTAAATAGTCTATTCATGCATTTCTATATGGAAATGTCATTAGAGATCATTTGTTATTGTGACAATTATATGATGGCATAAAAGATGGCGGCCAATACCTTACGGATAGGTGGTCTTCATATGATTTATGGTTTACAAAATGTTTATAGTTTAAGAACACGTTATCCATGGATTGATGCACCGACTATGATCTAATTGGTCATAGGATGGAATGATTAAACTATGGAGGGATTGACCGAAATAGTTTGATGTGCTAGTAGGATTGTTGTCCAAACTAGTTATGTCGGGTTTTTTTAGACACTTCATTTCTCTAGTTTAACCGAGTTGCATCATATCTATTGGTAATAACAGGGTCGAACTATTTGATTCTATGATGTACTTAAAAACTGGTATGATATGAGTTTACTGGTGGAAAATGTTATCTACTAACTTAATGGCTTGATGCTTTAGGATGATGAGGAGGCACAAACAGAAACTATTGAATCTGTGCCGCTAGTATGGAATTAAGACTTCGGGCAACTAGTTATGCCATGAGCAAAGTTACGTGTCCAAACTTGATGGCAATTATATGTGAGAAAAACACAAAACAAGTTACATTTATGCTGAATTTGGAAGCTGGTTCCAACAATATTCGTGATAAAAGGATTAGCACATCCAATGCCACAGAAGGTTCCATGTCAAAACAAACGCAGGATGGTTTTAAGAAATGGTGATGGAGTCACCCAACAACTGAAGTATAACAAATAGGTACACTGCATTTTGAAATATTCTTTTTCTTCGTAAAAAAGTAGCATATGTTTGGTGTATGCTATGCTACATTTATGCATCAGATAATGATACTACAAATAAATAATATCTGGGCTTTCTAAGTGATGAAAGCACCTGGTGACAAAAGTAGCTAACATGCCATTGTCCATGTTAAGCTTACTCCTATATGTACCGCAATATCTTAGGTATTGGAGAAAGACAAAATATGCAGAACTTGCTCCCAATCTACCTATCGGTGGCTATCGTATTTCCAAGCCAGGAATGTGATCATTTCGCAGGTGATGCCATGTTTATATATGAACTCTCACCCAAGCATAGCAACAAAAGAATACGACAGTTTGTACTTAATGGATATGATGAAGCTGTTATGAAGAAAAGAAATATGCCTTCAATACTCTGCTAGAATTGATTAAAGAGTATTAGAGGTATGTCTTTGGTTCTACTATATAAATTCTATGGCGTCTCAGATAAAATGTAGATCTTAGAGCATAATATAGGGTTGTAAAAGACCCCTACTGTAACAAGTAGGGGTCTGCTCATGCTATAAGTTACAGTGTAAAGGATTTTTTAAAAAAAAAAGAAAAAAAGAAAAAACAGGGGTCCTATATAATCCTACGGCAGGAGGTAGGGTTTTTTTTATTATAAGTATTGGCACCTCCCAAATAATGGGAGGAGAAAAGTAGATATGGTAAGTATCTAGATAATGTGATTGTATGGTATGTTTAGCAAAAACATGGCTATAACTATAGTACACCCATGAGATATCTTGGCTTCAAGCTGGTTAATTATTGATTTGTCAAGCCTATTTGTGCTAAAACCATGTTTCATATTTGTTGTAAAAGCCTCTTGCTCAAGTAGGCATATGGAGGCGAGAATCTCACCTCCAAAGTATTTATTCAAAATGATCTTTGTGTCACATGGCGGCTTTGCCAAATCATGCTTTTAATTGTTACAATCCATGGAGAATGAAATATCTTTGGATACTATATGGACCCGGATCTTGAGTTGTCTAACTCCCATCCTAGGAGATATTTCTCAAGGCAAAAAACGGGCCTCTAGTATTTATACAAAATGGCGTAAACGTCCGTGTAAGCTCGCATTTCCATTGGTTAAATTTCTAGGTTTAAGGGTTTAGAAAACCCTAACATGCCGTTTATGCTGCCGCTATGCAATACTACTAGCGGCTTGTTCTAGTTTTTTGCATATGGTCTAGAAGGCTTGTTGCCCGGCAAGCACGAGATCAGACTTGATCTGTTTTTACGCAAGAAAAAGGTCTCTTACCCATTTTCGAGCTAGTTGCCGGCTCCGATTTAGGTGCGCAAGCACGGTTGCATCAAAATGATTTCTTGTGCTAGATATGGACCTCTTCTCCAATTTCGAATTTTATTACAGGAGTGCTCATGGTAATATGTCCATCGGACTTGATCTGTTTTACGCAAGGAAAAGGTCTCTTACCCATTTTCGAGCTAGTTGCCGGCTCGATTTGTGTCTGCAAGCACGGTTGCATCAAAATGATTTCTTGTGCTAGATATGAACCTCTTCTCCAATTTCGAATTTTGTTACAGGAGTGCTCATGGTAATATGTCCATCGGATCTGTTTCGCAAGGAAAACGTCTCTTACCCATTTTCGAGCTAGTTGCCGCTCCGATTTTGTGTCTGCAAGCACGGTTGCATCAAAATGATTTCTTGTGCTAGATATGGATCTCTTCTCCAATTTCGAATTTTGTTTCATGGAGTACTCATGGTAATATGTCCATCGTGTTTGCTACTTGGCATAAAAGGGTTCTTTCTCTGATCAGAAAAAACTACCATAAGGCCCATTCAAATATGTGAAGCAAGCGATTTGTGAAGCAAAAGGTCGCAGCGATCGTGTCTACAAACCCATGTCGTAGATATATTTAAGCAGGTTTCCAAATGGTCCCTTTATGAGACATAATAATAGGCCAATAAGATATGTTATCTGATATCTACAGGCCAATTTGATATGCTAGTTGTACTTTTCTCGCTAAATACCTTCAAGAAAAAATCGTGATGTTTAACGGTGATCTTTAATTCATTTGAATTACTATGTTATCCGAACCATACGTTCTTAGTAGGCTCTCATTTATCAAAGAGCAAAGGGTACATTGGGTGAAGGGCGAAGAGCCAAGAATCACCGATGTACCTTTTTGCCCTTTGGTCAATAATCGAAGTCTATCGCTAACGTTCTCATGATTGGCCGCAGTGCGTGGTGATTCTTCTCCCAATGCATTTGCTTTTTAAATTATGGTGATTGGTTGCTTTCGAAACGGATGTATGGTCTTGGATACAAAGGCTTAAAGATATGCTGGATATAAAACTGAAATGAATACGGGTTTGAGAAAAATCTGAATTTTGTATTCGCTATAGGCAAAATCTATTACTAGGGTAAGTGCATTTACTGTTATGCATAATAAGACATAGTATACATGTTTTGTTTGAGGAAAGAACTAACTCAGAACAAAAAGATAACTCAGGTCATGCATATGTGATGATCATGCATGTATTTGCTTTTATAAGATCATGTTTTTGAATATATGGAAATTTTGGTACGCACAGATTCACGTGGTTGTATGATTCCTGTGGTGGTAAACACTTTGCTCTGTTTAAATAGTCTATTCATGCATTTCTATATGGAAATGTCATTAGAGATCATTTGTTATTGTCACAATTATATGATGGCATAAAGACTGCTGGCCAATACCTTACAGATAGGTGGTCTTCATATGATTTATGGTTTACAAAGTGTTTATAGTTTAAGAACCTGTTATCCATGGATTGATGCACCAGACTATGATCTAATTGGTCATAGGATGGAATGATTAAGCTATGGAGGGATTGACCGAAATAGTTTGATGTGCTAGTAGGATTGTTGTCCAAACTAGTTATGTCCGGTTTTTTTTTTTTTTTTTTTTTTTTTTTTTTTGGAGAGAAAGAAGCTTTTTAGTCATTAATTATAGAAAACAATTACATTGTGTCAATATCCAAAGTGATAAGCCATAAGTTTTAAGCTAATAGAAATTTAAAAGTAGCTTAAAATAGCAAAAAATGATCTTTTCACTTTGATAATTTTATCAATTTATCTTTAGGTCAGAAATATGATGGTTATGAGTGTAAGATTGATTTCTGGACTATTTTTCAATTTAAATTATTTAGAATTAGATTTTCATATAAGAAGAACTATTGATGATTAAAATTTTGTCTTTCCAAATATTCAAAGGAAGTTTTAGGTTAACATTAATTAAATGATTATGTTTATGTTCAAATATTAAAAAAAAATAAAAAAAAAATCACAATGTAAGTAATTTATATTATAATTTTTTATTATTTTTTGTCTCATTTGAATTTTTCTGGGCTACAATCCTTTTCTTTCTTTATCTGCCACGTTATTGATTGGTTTTCATTACCATTTATTTCATCAATAATAAGCTATACAAAAAATTGTTGTTAAAACAGAAACTTTATCATTTAATTAATTTCAACCTAAAACTTTCATATAATTTTTCGAGCCGGCTCCGCCAAACGAGGCGGTGCACGAGCGGCGGAGCCGAGAATGTACCGCCAAGTTTGGTGGCGTCACCAAGAAAATTATTGCTGAAATCTTGAGAAGCGTGCATTACCGGACGTAACGCACAGTTGGGCGAATTACGTTGCTTACTCTGTTTTGGGCGGCAAGCTCTGTTCCGGAATCAAATCTTTACACAGAGCTACATGGCTATGGCTATGGCGGCTTTATCTGATGCAACGTTGTGAATAGATGGCCTAAGCTTCAATCTAACTGCAAAATAGATGTCAAACTGCAGAACCATCGCCTCAATCAGAGAACAAGATACTCCGTTTTTCTGAAAATGCCCTTTTTTTAGTCGACATTTGAAAGCTGTGGCTATGGCTGCTTTTTGGGATGTGGATATCTGCAATATGGCCTTTTCCAATTTGGCCATTTAGTTTCATAATTATTACCCCTTGATTTGCCACCTGTAGGCAAATCTTTAATGACCAAAGCAACCATTAGCTCCATTGCACATTTATAGGGATCAAATAAACTCAAGGAGAATTTCTGTATGGTTTCTCTTTCACAAACAATAGTACCCATATGAGCAAAGTTGGCATATTTGTCTATCCATGTGGCATATGAAGATAAATATTTTTGAAAGTGCTAAAAGATTATAAATTATGAAATCCTAATAATAATTTTAGGTCAGTCTTTTATAAAACCATTAGGTTCAATTTACAAATTATCCAGATTGCCAGATTAAAAACTTATTATATCATTGAAAATTGAAATTTTATATTCTAAAAATGTTTAATTTTAAATAAACTCACGTGAAAAATTAGTATAGAAATCAATTTTATGCTTTGATAATACTTTTAATTTAAGAATGAAAATTCTATAATTAAAACTTATAAAATTATTTAGACCAAGAAAGGTCAAACAATACAATAAGGGCATTCTTCAAGTGCATATTTGATTAAGTTCAGGATTTGTTGAAGAAATTATAACTGTAATAAGGGCGGCTTCTGTTGGGGTTTTGTGTAAATGCCCTCAAAATAACTGATATCTTCTCTGAATATATATATCATTTACGTCAACTTTAATTATAAAATTCAGAAGAAATTGTGATTTAGAGTCTAGTTACGATGTACAAACATAGAACCACTTTTTATGGGAGTGGTTTGTAGTAATGTGCATGTGCTTCGAACCTCAAATTGCCTATCGGAACGGTTGTGGCATGAAGACACCATCCAGCAATCAATGCAAAAAATATTGATTTTTCTAGGCTTGAATTGAAGAGAAACAAAAAATAAAACTCTTCCATTCCGGCCAGATTAGAAACTTGTTATATCATTGAAAATTAAAATTTTATATTCTAAAAATGTTTAAATTAAAATAAACTCATGTGAAAAATTAGTATAGAAATCAATTTTATGCTTTGATAATACTTTTAATTTAAAAATGAACTTCTATAATTAAAACTTATAAAATTATTTAGATCAAGAAGGGTCAAACAATACATATAATCTTATAAGGGCATTCTGTTCAGGATTTGTTGAAGACATTATAATTGTAATAAGGGAGGCTTTTGTTGGGATTTTGTGTAGATGCCCTCAAAACAAGTGATATCTTCTCTGAGTATATATCATTTACATCAACTTCAATTATACAATTCAGAAGAAATTGTGATTTAGAGTCGAGCTACGATGTACAAACATAGAATCACTTTTTATGGGAGTGGTTTGCAGTAATGTGTGCCCATGTACTCCAAACTTCAAATTGCCTATCGGAACAGTTGTGGCATGAAGGCATCATCCAGCAATCAATGCAAAAAATATTGATCTTTCTAGGCGTGAATTGAAGAGAAACAGAAAATAAAATTTTCATCCATTTCGATGGACCCTAGTAAAGTGAAGAATGAGGATATGTATAATTAGAGCTGAGTATTAGGCCTGAGCCTTTTACAATTGTGTAATCCAATTGAGATCTGAGGCCACCTTAAAACATGAATGAGACGTCCACATTGCCATAAGGTTGGTTGCCATGCAACCAATGGCGCAATTCCTGCTACATCAACTTGCTTAGTCAGCATACTGCTGAATCAGCACGCCAAAAATAGCCGATTGAATAAGTGTGGAATCACATTACTGGACATAGAAGACTTTCATTTTAGCTTTTACGCAAGGGACTTCAGCAACGCTGCATCACACGTCAAAAAACTCCACATATCTTTATTAGCACCATATTTAGCCTTTGTCAAGCCGTGATATTACCACCATAGCTATCGACACAGTTATTTGCTATTCTCATGTATGTTCTTCAAAATTTTTTGGTCAAATTGATATTGAGACTGTTAGTGAAGCCTATAAATGTTGTTACATTTTTTTGGAATGGATGATGAGCCTCCACTAATACACAATCTTCGCATAGCATTGCTAAACGGAACAAAAATCTTTAGGAGAGGAACGTGAAGCACAACCTTGAGAGCAAAGCAAAATCAGGTGGCAATTCTTCATGATTTTGCAGCTACTGGAGCAAAATCAGCTATTACAACTACTTTTTCTGCTGTAAATTAGTGCGAAGTTCTAATTGACTGAGGAATAATGAAAGGTATACATTGTCATTCAATTTCGTTATTAATCATTTTTTTTCTGATAATTACAAGTTTGATAACAAGTACTCCTTGATCCTTTTAGTTTGAAATTTCCATGAAAATTAGTTACATCTCAGGGCAAATTGTACTCTTGGTATCTTATAATACACATTACAAATTTTTGCATATAGAATCACTTTTCTGTGGAGGGTAGTTGATTTATAAGGCTGATTTTCTATAATAACGTATTTTAGAAGCCTATTTAGAAGGGTCGTATTTGACGGCATTTATCTGTTGGGAGGTTTCTTTTGCCCCCCCCCCCCCCCCCCCCGGGGGGTCCGTCATATGTCCTCATGGACGCTGTCAATGTGGTATGTCATCATGGACGCTGTCAATGTGGTATGTGCTTTCACATTGTGATCTGCTTCCAAGTGATTATGAAAGAATTTACATTTTGGGTCCGAATTGATTTAATTCTCTTTATGATACTTTTGGTATATTGTTATTAGATTGTATCATATTTCATTCAAAAATTATGGCATTGTGGCTTATCATTACTTCAACAACAAATGGTATAAAGTTTTCTAGTTCATCAATCAATATCTTGTTCTTTCAAAGACAAAAATTGTGGTCACAGCTTTGTTTGGCCCTGCAACAATCTCATTAGCAGTGTACATAACATCAAAATATAACAAACTGAATGAGAAAAATAGGACCATCCATGTTTCAAAATCACAAAACAATTTTAAGCCAGAGGGCAACACGCTAGGCACAGTTATCTCTACAAATATTGATCATTGTATTAAAACTGATGACATTCAGGAGATGATTTACAATGTTAAGCTTGGTTTATTTCAAAATATGAATAAGTCTGCAGTTATTGTAACTGCAGATGGTAAGGTCATGCATTGGTTTCGTGTGGTTGTTTGAATAAGAAAAGTAATAACTGGCCGTTAAACATATAGTAAGGGGCTCAGACCATTAAGTTGTTGAGCAAGATGTACAGTCATGGTTGACTTCTTCAAAAATTCAAGCCAACAGTAAAGTACCTTCCCGCGCAAATCTCTATATTGCAAATCAATTAAATCAATCTCTCAAATATATTCAATGAACCTTATTCTCAAATGGTATTAAGCTCATACTCTTCATATATCATAAAATGTTGTCATTGATGTCGTGATTTTCGAGAGTGTCAAACTGATACCATAAGAGAAAAAAGAATAATGATTGATCATGAAGTCTGGAGGCCACTTACCTTCCCATTCTGGCTTCATCCTACCAATGTGCTACCCTAGCTAATAAAAAACAATCCCGATAAGAGCTCCTATGATAATATAGAGCTCAGGTAACACACAACCTGCTAGGACTAAATACACGATCTGTCAAAACATCTAAGAAGAACGCCGAGTATGAGCAATCATGGTATGGAATAGGCAGACATTTTCCCTCAAATATTTAGAGCCCAAGCTTGTTCAAACCTAAGAAAATCGAAGTAAAAAGAAAACAAATAATTCAAGGGGAAACCCTGAAACAATGACAGGATCCTGAGGCACACAAAAGGCATTGCAAGAAGCTTTAAAAGTTTGAATATACCTGTGCAGAAGATCTCTCTGCTCCGAGATGAGATGGGTCTAAAAAATTCAACCGGAATGGCACAGAGATGGCAAAGAGATGGTCAGCTCAGAAGACAAACTGCTATTTCTATCTTCTACACGTGTCTCATGCCTTGTCAAAATCCATGCGACCTTATCCATGAAAAACCAAAACCACAAATCTTATCAATGACTCTTTTCTGATTTCTGGAATATCAGAAAACTTTTCCGGTAAAAAAAACCTTTAAAACCTTGGAAAATCAACTTGAAAAAAAATTCTAAAAAGTTTTCCACTTGACGGAAAAATCAAATTTAAACAATAGGATATTCAAAAGCATTGTGCTTGCTTATTAGGCAGATCAAAGGCCATACCTTTGTTTACTCGTGAGATCTTGTATTTTCAATCCAATTGACTATGCAGGCATCACCTGTATTCTTCATTATATTTTTTGGATGATCAGTCCCTCCTCCTTACTAGGTTTGGTATGGGTCATAGGTTACGTGTCCCTTAACATCGTGCTTTTGGATTTTGGTCTTGGTTTTTGTGAAGGAGTCTAGATATGCAATTGTGCTTTAATTTTTGTAGTCTTGGGTCTTGCCTTCTTCGGTCTTGTTTGAAAAGGGGTTCTAGGGATGCTATGTTTTTAAGTTATGACTTTTCATATTTGTTGCTCACAGTCACAGCCAATTTTTCTTTCAACATGGACGTGTGTGCTCAATCTACTCTTCGAGGCCCTATTTCGTTGCATTCTTTTGTTGGATGTATTTTATACAAACTTTGTTGTGTGTTAAAATATGTGAGATGATGTTTTTCAATTGTCTTAACTTGCATGTAATTCAAATAAGTCATTTTCAATGGATAAAATCTTGCTTCCACGTGCCACATGGAGGAGTCCAATCTATGACGTATAGATTGTAGTTACACATATGTTCACAACTGACAGTTTGACTTGGATCGTAGGAATTTATGACCATCATGACCTCAAAGCCACAACATAGAGGTCAAGCGAGCTGCTTGTTGTCGATTTTGTTTTTATAAGGCTTAGTTGACTTTTAGATGCATTTTTTACTCTTGTCGAGGTGCTTTCTTGAGTCGTTCCTTAGGTTGATCGGGTTGAGTTGGTTTTGAATTCGTTGTCGATTGGGCGTTTTCCTTGTCCTTTTTGCTCTAGGCCAGGTATAAAAAGTGTGATAGACATCATTTTCCTTTTTGAACTATCCTGTTTATCGCCCACCCCTAGTTTGTATTTATTGCTTTGTGGTAGGAATTCTTGGCTAGTAGAGGTATTGGCCATGGTTGCTTCTCTAAGTTGGTTTTTTATTTTTTGGTTGCCTGTATAGTTTCTTGCTCCGTTAGGTTTATTTTTTCGATTCGTATATGCTTGTATTTCTTTTTTGGTTTTTCTCATTCTTGTATGTTGGTATTCCATTTGGCTATCCTAATGCTTGCACTATCTCCAGATGCCAGATGACGCATTCTATCGCTTACCTCATTTGTTCCAATTATTGCATTGTTTCTAATGTCTTATTCATGTTTCTCCATGGCTTTTTATAGTGGCGCCATGACCATATTATCCTGAAAATCCGTTGAAACTTGCAGGCTTATGTTCCAGGGGTGAATCGAGTCAACAAGGATTGGGATTGGTTCCAACTTTGCGACTACACAGTTCAACAAGGGATTGACTTGTTTTTGTGGTGGTTTCTTAGGGAAGATCATGTGGCTTCATGGTTTTGAACGACGTAGTTTCTGGTCCATCACATCACTTCGGTGGTTCTATCACGTTACATGGTTCTTTGGTGTGGAAAGATTCGAGCTATGGTTCTGTTGGGTGTGGCACCTCGAGTAGACGCTGGTAGGAATCGTTTTCGACTTGGCAATTATAGGGCTTAATGAGAGATTGACTTCTCAGTATTTTCCCCGCCTTGTCTAGTATTTCTCAACTCGGTCGTACACTTTCCCACATTACGGGTGGATGGTGCAATCACTAGTCGACATTGATTGGGATCATTGTCAATTTGGTCCATATAGTTTGATAAGGAACTATCTTCTTCGTATGTTGGTTTTTCTTTAAGCCATCACACATCGTTTGCCTCCTTTTGAAGTATTGGCACTTGACCTATATCATGAGGACTTTAGCACGAGTTGTCGGGTGAGTCAGATATGTCCAATGTCTTGTATATAAACTTTGTCCACCATCTCCATTAAGATATTTAGGCATTTACTCTGCTCATGAAACTTTTCTTAGCTGCATTTGTTATGAGTTGGTAATTCATGTCAGTTTATGCTATGTGGCTTTTAGTTATTCTCTAATCTTTCAAGTTTCATAGACATGGTTGTGGTCCATTACATCTTTGTTTCCTACCACAATTTCTCCTTTCAATAAGCTTTGCTTGTGTAGTTATTTGTGGTCCTTTTTTTCTTAGCATCTTAGGTTTCTCTATCATCAGTCTATTGTTACCATTTGTGGTAGTCGCTAACCTTTGATCATTTTGCATGGGTTTTACATTGGTGGTATTTGCTAGAATTTTAGTTACAGATCTTATTTTGTATTCCCTATGTGGCTTGTTCCTTATCATTGTTACGACCACCTAGCCATGTGCCCCTCCAATTCTTTTGGCTCATTAATTTCTTTCCACTACCTTTATTTGTTCCCTTTACTACGTGTCGTCCATTATTCCCTTTTATCCACTTTAGTTCCATTGTCTCATTGAGCTCTAATGGTGTTCCTTGCTAGTACTAGCTCTTGTTGTCTGTGTCGTGCTCGAGTTGCTTCCACACGTCTTGTTACACTGCTCTGCTTGTTTGAGTTGCTCCATCTGTCTGATTTGCTCTTAGCATTCTTATCTCATCATATTTCCAGTTGTAGTTTGTTCACTTGCCCAATGCCTGATCTATTCCTCTCGCCCTTGCCTTTCCCGTGGTATTCTCAGTTGTAGTTTGTTCGATTATCGAGCCTGGCATGGGTTTTGTATCCTCCATATTGGCTATAGGTTGCGTCCATGTTCAGCTTAGGCTTGGCTGCACGATAATTTTCTTTGTCCCTTGATAAAAGGCATTTCATTTGGCTTCTGCATGGATCATCTGGTCCATTTGGAAAAGAAGGAATCTTCTCATATTAAAAGATCTTGCTTGTTCAAATGCACAGATCCTTCTTGATGCCCAACAACAACGAATTGTCAAAGCATTCAGGTGCTCATCAATTCCTAATGAGGTGAAGAGCCATATCTGGGAGCACTATCTTCAGATTCACATTTATTCATGATATTTTACTTCTTCCTCATACTGTTTAGATGTTGTATTTGAGTGAGGTGGATTTCTGGTGGACATTCCCTCCACTGAATTTTTAGTTCCCATTGTATTTTATAACTTTCTCTGGATAATAAAGGCTCAAATCCTTCCAAAAAAAAAAACAATATCATAACCATCACAAATGGTAGAGCGCCATAACCTAAGTACAACGGCCATACACATAGCATTAACATGACATGGCATAGATGCTACCCAGACTTTGAATCTCAGGGAAATAATTGACGATCTAGTCCTTCGAAGATCGACAGATGGAAGATATGGCAGTGGCATGGGCTGGCATAGAAACAATAGCAATGGTAGTCCACTCCATCCGCCCCTCTTACACATACTTTGCAGAGAGATCAAAGAGCATTGAGTCTTGATTGTAGCATGCCAGAGACGTAACCATAGGGACTACTCTAGGGTTGCATCTCCTCTGGTCTAATGAGAAAGAATTGCTCTCTTCTAGGAAGCATCATGCTAGTGTAGACAGCTAGAGAGTCATCATGACGTTCCTGACTATTATATAATACATGGCTAACTCACGAGTATGTTACCAAATCATTGAGTATAATGGGGTGGTGCATAACCTTAGGTATCTTAATTAATATGGAGGGGAACATAGATGCCACGTGGCACCAATCAATTGGCCAACTTAAACTTGCCATTTCCATTAGCCTCAAACCCTAATTCGAAATTAGGGCCATGTTAAGTTAATTATTAATTAAATTTGGAAATGACTCCATGGAATTATCTCTTCAGAAGGATGCAATCACTACTCAGCATGTTTCATCCTATCTGCAAAGTGTGCGTAGGAGGGGCAGATGCAGTGGACTACCCTAGCCAATATTCTATGCCAGCCAACACCATTGCCGTGACTCTATCTGTTGTTATCCGGAGACCTTGACTGACAGTCGACCCTCTTTGAGTCGGAGCTTGGTGTAAAACCCTCATTTGCGATGCATTGTGTATGTTATGTTGATGTTCGTATTGATATCCCATGTCACGTGGCACTTTTTAATTTTAGATGGCCGTCGTTTCTTACGACAAAAATGGGCAGGTCTTTTGTAATCTTCAAATGGACGGCTCCAATATTGTATCATGTTATGGCAGTGATGTTGCATCTATATTTTGAGTCCCTTCTCGCATCACATTTATTGGGCTAACAACCGAACATAAACATCACCCTGGACTACCTCAGTTTAGGGTAAGTTCAAACTACCGAAAATGCATAGATAAGCCCGTGCAAAGGAGTGCAAAGGAGCTATAGTTAGGTTAGTCACTTCAAAGATGAATATCTATGACGAACGGAATGCTATGGCCTCAAACGATCAAAAGCGAACTACTATGGCTGTAATAATAATTGTAAGGAAATTCATATGGCAGTGCTCTCATAAAGTGGCATGGTCTGATTTAATCAAATCAAGGAAAGATGGAGGGCTACAATATAAAGTCTTGTTTGTACAAGCTCAAGCACTAGCAGCAAAAATGGTGTGGAGAGCCTTGTACATAGACAGACCTTCAGCAGCACTTAAATTAATCAGTGATTGATTACAGAACTCCCACCCAGCTGGAAGTGCCACCATAAAGCATAGTCTACCTGATTCAGCTTTTTTCCAAGTAACTCCATGCTTAAAAACATCTAGTATTATGAGAAGAATTCTTGATGTTTGGAACAATTCTGCACTATGCTATAGACCACTCTATTTGGATGCTAGGTGCAAAGATATCAAATTTTTTTGGCATCCTGCCTTAGCACCAGAAGGTATTGGATGTCTAGCCTTTCAACACCCTTAAAAATACATGCAATGGCATAATGCAGGCATCAGGAGAATTGAGGACTTAAGGACTTCTGATGGTTGGCGGATATGGGATGAGGTGAGTAGTAGAACTAAGGGTTCTGAATTAGATAACAAGATTTATCAGTTCGTGATGAGAACGGTAGACAAGAACCATGAGCTTAGTCATAATTCCAATCAATGGCAGCTAAACAATAAGGAGGTGTACTTAGTAAAGGACATATATAGAGCTCTAATTGATAAGAAACCATGCAAGGCTAGTCGACTCTGGAATTGTGGAGAGGATAAACTAATCTCAGTGTGTACAAAAGGTTGGAAGATATACACTGCACACAGAATCAAGACTTTCAAATGGATTGCAGTTCATCAGAGTTTAGCCACCAATCTAAATAGATCAAAATATGATCAAAATGTATCCAACCAATGTAAATTATGTGGTGAAGTGGAAAGCTCCAATCATGTCTTCACTTGTTCAGGGTTGCTGGATTTTTGGAGCTGGGCCTCATAGGTCAATAAAGGTGCTCCAGTTGAGAACAATTTACTCGGTTTTTGGGATGCTGAGAATAAATTGGTCAACACTCCTCGTACTCTGAGTTGTTGAGCCATTTGGTTACACTGAAACAGGGTGGTGATAGGGCACCATACTCCATCTCTGATATGGTTGAAAAAAACGTTCTTGGACCTAATTCAGATATCAGCCATAGCACATAAAATCCTTAAAGGGAAGAAATATGACACTGAATGGAATAGTATAGGGACCTTCTAGGGGCTACATGAATTCTATATTCTGAAACTAACTATTTATGATGATGTGTTACACAGATGCCACGAAGAGACTCAATAGAGCAGGGAGCTCAACCAGGGGAATGGGAATAGCAGAGAATTTGGATGATGAGAATGCCAGATTACCAAAAGCAGAGATGGAGGACCTCTTCATTCAACTAAAGCAAGAAATGATACACGCTCTAGCCATCAAAAAGCTGTTAAAGAGGAAAGAGGTCTGGAGGTATAATGGACTTAGGCCATTTTTTTTCCTGAACATGTTTCATATATGGCAGCAGAAAAGAGAGGCACATGTCCTACTCCTACTGGACTTCACTAATTTCTCCAGTGATGATTTGGATGCTGAATATATATGGGAAATGGAAAGTTGCTGATCTTACCATTCAAGATCTTCTCAATGCTGCTTAAAGAGAGGACACCAATCTGGTTTCAAACCAAAACTTATAATATCTACTCGTATGATGCTTATCTTTTATTAGATCCTTTGTTCATGTTATATAAGGATCAAGTTTTTCTCTTGAACATAATAGATCTGATCTTTCAGGATCTTATCTTCAATTCTTTGGTATATCGATTAGCAGGATATACCTATCTGATGTATTTCCTCTAATATGAAATATAAAAAAAACCTTGCCCTCAAAAATAGAGTAAAATAATAATAATAATTGTAGTCTGCTACATGGAAATGATAAATGAATGTAGCATGCTGCATGTTTAATATGATCTAAAACTTATATGGATAGATACCATAGTTTTCAATTGTTGATTGATCATTTGTTTTTGTTAACTTATTACAGCCAGCCAATTTTCCCTTCTAATTATTTATTCTCAGCAGTAGAGTGGGAGGCATGCATTTGCATAAGAGTAGCAAATGCATGAGTCTGCTTTTGCATAGGTTTTAAGTTATTTCTGAAGCAAATTGCCAATGTATTTAGTTTAAATCACTAAAATTTGCTTATCTATAATTTACTAGCATAGATAGTAGCAGATTTGATACTCCCCATATTTCGGCCAATGTTGTAGTTCAAAGTTATGAAATGGTGCAGATTTGAGAGAAATTATAATAGAAGCTCACTCTAGAACATGGCTTTTGCTTTTTTAGCAGGCTTAATTCTAGCATGTCCACGTTGATTGCCACCTAGGTCAAATTAAATCTAAGCCATTGGATCTACACATTTTTGCATCAATATTCTAGGAAATTAGAAAATAACCAAAATTCCCTTTCTCCTCTTCCACGCGCTTCTTTCACTTCCACTTCTGTGGCTGTGGCGATCTGGTTTCATGCACTGTAGCCAGATGCGATCCACAAAAGCAACTTTTAAATGCAAAGCATTTGTTTAAACTGCGAGTTTGAAGCGTGGACTTTATCAAACAGAACAATCGAGGTATAAGTCTATTTTCTTTCAATATGAGATTAAAACCTGAGTCTAAATGTAAAGTTCTGTTTATTTTTGCATGTTTTAGGCATCACAAGGCAGGATCGATCCTACAGGTTCTTTTTCTAGACGGATCTCTCTTGCATCCAAGATGGGTTGCTGTGACCTGTTGTGGCAAGTACACAGAGTGTTTTGCCTTAAATATGGTCGAATCTGTGACGGTTAAAGCTTTAGAGCAGATCGATTATCCACTCATTTGATGCAATGTTAGGCTGGAAGATTTAAGCTAAAATATAATACCAGTGTTTGGAATACCAAATGCGCATATTCAGATATTGTTTTTACATTTTAAGATTCCAAAACAGTTATGGCTTTGACGTTCGATATTATTGTGCCAGTTTATGGGCTCAAATATGATCTTTGCTGTTAGTGATTGTGGCTCATGATCATTACAAGATTGCAAGAAGGCAGACTGATAAGAGCTAGTGTATTCTTACATGAAGCTGTATGAACCTGGAGGATATGAATCATTATTAGCTGGGTAAATCTGGTATTTTCTAATACTTGAAGATGATTTCTTTTTATTTTTTGTTGTTTTAGGCCTACGGGCACTCCCAAGAGGCAGAAGAGATATTGCAACGTTTGCGCCAGTAAGTACTACCACAGCCAATCCTCCATCCTTATGTTTTTAGTGGTACCAATAGGAGTAAATTACAAGCTTCAACAGTTGTAGTTGATACTCTTTCAAGAGCATATAATAATTGCAACTTACTGTCCTGTTTTGCCATCTAGGAACATATGCAAGACTATGATGGAGCATCAAAAGTGATTTGGATACTGCCATAAGCCATGACCTTATCTATATGCATCTTCTACATGAAAATTTTATTTTGCTAGAACAGTGTTGCTACATCCTAGAAATCCCAAAGCATTATCCATTCTGATCATCATTGTTTATCATTATTTTATGTTCAATCTCTAAGATTCCTAAAGCAATTGAAGTTACTGCTGCTGAATCTGTTAGTCCTGTACCTCCAGGCACATGACTATTCTTAAGTTCCATGCAGCAGGACAGAAACAAGGGAGTAGGTCAAGCATCAGGTAGCAGACCCATGCCCATGCCAAAAGCCATGCAGAAGTCCAGGCCCCAGTCAAAGAAGAGAGCCAGAATGGATATGACGGCCTTCGGAGAGTGCTGCCTTAACTTAGCGGGATTCCAGGCACTAATGAAGGCGCTGCCAGATTCTCTGAATTCATGCGTTGATCCAAGAGTTGCTGACCGAGATCTGCCATCTATCTATTTTGGGCCCGATGCCATTGTACTATACATATCAGTCGAGATAGATCTTGAGTTTTTAGATGAAATTTTAGCCTTGTCTCGCTTTATTCCTCTCGCTTGACGAGAGTTCATGTACTTTGGTTGATATCAAGGAAGTTATATTTTCTGCATATTGTCCCTTCCAGTTCTGTTCTTTTTTTTCTTTCTTTCTGTTCTCTTTGCAAAATCCCGCATGACACTCAGCTAGGATTTCCTTGCTTGATTCAAAGGTTCTCATAAAGGACTGTCTTGCAAGTGATCCCGTACCTCGACCCCAAACACTGTCGCCATTGCCGGGACTTAGTTCTCTTTCTTCCCTCAAAGATGTCTGCTCTTGCCTTCATTCCAAACGAACTCCTCAGCCAAACAACGGCTCAGTTGGAACGCCATCAGCCTGGCATGTTGCTCGTGAAATGTATGATCCCGACTATGACATTGAAGGAGGCCGTGTCTGCTCACGTGCTCAGTCGACATTGCCTACTCCTCATGTTAGTTCCAGGCCGGGGTCTCCCTCTACCTATAAACACTGTTCTCAACCGCAGTTGCCACATCATACCCCAATGCATCCCACTCCTCATTATTTTCAAACTCCAGACAGCACTTACATTCACATTCCTTCTGGCCATACTCCTTTTCCTTCCCAGCCAACTTCCCCTCAGCATGGTATGGGCAATCCTCAGGTCTCTTTTGGCCCTCCTCATGTTCATGAATTCCAGTCTTCACCCTCCTTTCACCATTCAGTTCCAGTCTACAACATTACTGATCTCAAATTAAATGAGGATGGCACCCATGGCACTTTGCCCACTGACGCCCTTGTCTCAGGACCTCCTGTTTCACGATTTCACTTGTTCAAAATCTCAAACTTACATATCCGATCTTTGGGAATGCCAAAGGAAAGCCCCTTGATCAAAGTGCTCAAGCTCACATAGAGGACATGGTCAGAAAATCATTAGTGCCGAGAGATCTACCAAGTTTGTCATTAGTAGAATACCACTTAAGCATAAAAAGATGTCTTCTGGAGACCACATAATCCAGATAGCTTGTGGATCTGGGAAAGTCATCCGGAATATGAACTGCCAATGAAATATAAGTCTTATGCTGATTCTGAGCATCTTCAACAGATTGAACGGCCTGCTGCAACTGGTGTTCCAAGTCACAAATCTTGTTATCCTTCTCAGCAAGAAGGCGCAGTTGGTCTCTGATCTTTTTGTGAGAATGCGTGGTCTGTGATGATGATGGACCTTGAGTGGAGATCTGCAACTGAAAACTTGCGATTTCTGTATCATCAATCAACTTCTGTTTTTGAGCTTCTGCAAGTTGAATTTGCAAGGCCGTGACCTGTGTCTGAACTACTGCTAGTTGGCCTCTAAAGCTGAAATCCAAATTTCACCTTGCGTGACGATGTGTAGCTGATGGGTGTACTCATTATATAATCCCTGATATAGGGCCTGACTGTCTGCAAGGATTTTATCTTTGTCCTTAAGTTGTGTCAGAAGCTCTTGGATAGTAGCTTGAAGTTGAACTTGCTGGTCTTCAAGTGTGGCGCATGTGTCTTGTTCATGTTAGAGAGCCTCACGGGTCCCAAGCAAGTCGGCATGCTTACTCTAAAGACTTTCTTCCAGAGTCTGAACTTGAGTGGTAGCTGCCTGGAGATCACGATGAACAACATCGGTGGAATCCATACACTTTTTGACTCCATTCATGAAGTGGTCTTGAGAGTCCTGGAGTTTGATCATGAATTTTGCAACAATTTGCTCATATTGATATAAGGCGCGTCGAGATGGAGGCGGAACAAGAAGATGAAGAGGCAATGACGGTTGTGGAATGATTAGAGCTGTGTTCTGAGAAACTTGCTGAGAGGTAGAAGTTGCAACTTGTGTTGATTGAGAGGAAGGAACATTGATTACTGGAGTACGACGTTGTTCTTGTTGGCGTGGGGAGGGTTGTGTATCAGGATGTGGACGAGAGCTTTCTTCTTGAAGTTTCTGAACGGCAGGAATGACAGGAGGGATGTGACTTGAAGCAGCAGAGGTGATTTCCAGATTCTTGGTGGAGAGGCGACTAAGCTCAGGAAGGCAGTGGTTGATTATTGCCTGAAAATGGGCACCCATAGCAGATTCGGGGCCAGAGCCTGGTGATTGTCGAAGACGATCAACTTCATGGAGGAGACGCTGGAACATGATCTGAGGCCAATCAATAAAGCTGGTGGGCTATGTGAAAGAAGGGTTTGTTAATGTGGGTGTTCTTAATGGAATAAGGTGGAGTCCCCGTCAATGGTGATGCCCCCTTAAGGCCATGGTGTCACCAAGGGCTTATTTTTTGCACGCAGGAGTCACCTTAATGGTCCGCCTAAAGCCCTTAATGGTGAAATCGCATCCTCACGATGGCGAACCCTAACCCTGCAGATGGCAAACCCTACTCTTCATGACAGTTAGGCGGCTGCTCAAGATGGCGAACCCTAACCCTGCAGATGGCAAACCCTAATCTTCATGACAGTTAGGCGGCTGCTCAAGATGGTGCTGTGCCCGTCTTTAATGGCGCATCAATTTTAGCTACTGGAGTCTTGCAAAACCATGGAATCCAATGGTTCAGAGCACTATTTTGCATGGATTTTTCACAAGACAATTGCAGTTCTTTAGGATCAATGAGATGGCACCCATTTGGCATGATCCCAGCCGGAAATAGGATGGATCATTGACATGGAATCTCCTAAACCTTTGATTTTAATTAGCATCCTTTAGTGGCTTCATTCTCATGTTGTTTTTCGTATGCCTGTAGGGTATAAATAGACCCAACTGAGATGAGTGATGTGGGCTTCTATAGGTGAGTTTTAGAGTTTATTCTGGAGGTCATTTTTTCAGGATTGTTCTTTATTTTAGGGCTTGAATCAATGATGATTCTCCTTTTTTGCCATCAGGGTTGATCACTATCACTGGCATCTCTACTCATTGATCTGCTGGTAGTTCATTTATCCCATTGTTTTAATTCCATAGTCTCATATTTTTGGGTTGCCCCTAGGGGGGCAAGCCCTTGTTTATGTGGGTTTATGGCATATTTCAAGTATATGCCAGTATATACCAGAAATATACCAATGACTGCTAAAAACTTGCTATAGGGTGTAAATTGGCGGTGGCGCTGGTGTTGGGCAGCCACTTTGGAAACCGGTTAACCTGTGCTTGGCGATGGAAGGAGAGAAAACGAAGGTTTAGTTTGAATAGGGGAAATAATTCAGAATAATAACCATCACCATGCCGCTCGTTTTGATACAATCGCAGATGGTAGAGGCCAGCGGCAGTTTCATGCCGGAGAACTTGAGGTTTGAACATGTTTGCATAGATTAAATTCGTTTTTCCAGTATGAAGCTTGGGTTTTACTATGTTTCCGTAATGCAGCACATATGGGACGAGAATGGAGAAAATGAAGTAGGCCGAGATAAAATGCTTCTTCAACTTGAACAAGAATGCTTGGAAGTATTGTCAGAAGGTAAATAGTGCTAGCCATACTAGAGCTTGCCGTTGCCAAGCTCTTGCAGACTCCGAAGCCAAATTTGCAAACCTTTTCACTTCACTAGGTTATCACCCTGTTCGTCTAAGAGTAAAACTTCTTCCCTCTTCTTCATGCAATTTGAATGGTCCGTGCCAGCCTGTCCAGAGTGTATTGCTGATGCGTCTTCATTGGCTTCCTTCGGAGTTTTCTAGACTTGGATGCTCCTGAGTAACAATTTTGAAGAAATCCTTTCCCAATTCCGTGGATAATTCATGTACATTATTCACATATTTAAGGACTTTGTGTAGACGTTGGCTCTGGCAGTCTACTCAAAAGTTAGTTGCTACAATAGAAATAGTCTTAAAGCTCAAACTATATCACTCAAAAAATGTCAAAACAGGTATGCACCTTTTCTTTCATGAGACATTGGAGCTGAACTTTGTATTTTTCGAGTTTTCTAGAAGACAAATCATGTTCTCTTGATTTCTTATACAGCTCTTCATCATGAAATTCTGTGATATCAAAGATTTCTGCAGAATAATCACCATCACCATGCCGCTCATTTTTTATACAATCGCATATGGTAGAGGCCAACGGCAGTTCCATGCCGGAGAACTTCAGGTTTGAACATGTTCGCACAGATTAAATTCGTTTTTGCAGTATGAAGGTTTATGAAATGTAGTCCTTGTTTGGGCTACTGCTTTCAAACCGAGCAGAGGACATGATAACAGTCGAAAGTATGTGTAAGCGGAGGTGATGCCACCTTAGAGACACATCTTTCTCTCCTTTTGAGCATCTTCATGTTAAAGGGCAAGCATATGTATATGTATATGCTCTCATTCACATGTTTTTTCTGAGCAGGATCCTAGAGCTTGTTCGTCAAGAACTGTCTATTTCTGATCAATTGTTGAAAATGAAGGTAAGTTCAGCATTTAAATACATTTTCAAGGTCCTACTTGAAAGTAAACAAGTATTTTCTTGCTCAATTCAATAGCATTGTTCCAGGTGCCACCCAAGTTAATTCTCTACTTGAGGAAGCATTTTCTGAGCTAAATGACTTCATATGCCTATAAAGCAAGAGACCTTTGTAGAATCCACATGTCTGCCACATACATGTCCTCTAGTTCCAAATCATGCTAAATAAATTTTGTTCCCTCAAGCCAAGATATGATTAGGGGAGTGTCTGTAGGAAGTTTGGATGACATAAATGCTAGGTAGGGCAGTTTTTGCTGGTCTTGCTGCATGGCAGCACAGGATAGTAGTCAATGAAAACAAGGGTACTACCTGGTAAAATGCCTCATTATTATATGAAATACTGAAGATATTCTTCATAGTCTTTATAAATCATCACTTCTTCTGACAGCATTCTCTCCATTGAGGTTTATGAAATGTAGTCCTTGTTTGGTCTACTGCTTTCAGACTGAGCAGAGGACATGATAACAGTCGAAAGTATGTGTAAACGGAGGTGATTCCACCTTAGAGACACGTCTTTCTCTCCTTTTGAACTCCTCATGTTAAAGAACAAGCATATGGATATGTATATGCTCTCATTCACATGTTGTTTTTTAGCAGGATCCTAGAGTTTGTTCGCCAAGAACTGTCTATTTCTGACCAATTGTTGAAAATGAAGGTAAGTTCTGCATTTAATTACATTTTCAAGGTCCTACTTGAAAGTAAACATGTATTTTCTTGCTCAATTCAATAGCATTTTTCCAGGTGCCACCTAAGTTTATAAACCAACTGTTGCAGCTACCTGAACCCGTGGATGAAGGGTTAGTGCGTATAGATTTTCAATCTAACTATGTTCACTATTTGAACAATATAGAACAAGATGACATGTACCATAGATAGAGATCTAATCTCAATGAGGTGATGTGTTATAACTCCTCAAACTCAGCATCTATCTCCAGCTAGGAATATCATCTTCCATTTTTATTTCAACTCAATGCAGGACCACTTTAGTAAATACCAGGGGGGCCAGTCATTCATGGCTCCTCAGCTGCAAATTTAAGTTAATAAAATTCCAACCATGTTCAACACTTAAAAGTCAAGCAAAATTATTGCCCTCTATGGTGAGGCTTGCATTCACACACTTAACACCGATACACCATCATGCAAAGCTTATCCATTTTGCAAAGCAACATTGATGATGAGTGGATGATGTTCCAGCTCATAGATATGTGATACGTATACGGAATTTATTGGTCCCTTAAAATATGGAGCAAAACATGCAGAGGCTATTTCCCTTAAAATATGGAGCAAAACATGCAGAGGCTATTGTCACTGACAAAGACACAAAGTCAATACAATCATTTTTCAATTGTCTGGCAATGTTTGTTGTCGTGTCTTCTATTTTTGTATTTTATTTCCTGAAGTCTAACATGCTTGACTGTTTGCTTCATGATGCAGCTGCTGATGCCAGTTTTTCCAGGTCAGCTTCGGAAAAATCTTTACCATGCAGTGTGTATATTTGATCCAGCATCATCAAAGGGGCTTCAGGCAAGTATTGTTTTTGGGAATTTTAGCTAGACTTGTATGTTGCATCTTGCCTATTGCCAACACTTGTTGAGTTCAGATTATAGAGTCAATCATGCACTACTATCAAGGTAGTATGCCCATGCGATATGGTGTGATACTTCTGTTGTCCCGCATGATAAGAAGACTTGAGGGAATAGATACTAGTATGGAACTTGAAGATGATATTGAAAGCTCTCCTTTCGAGCCTCTCCTTTCGAGGTTTGATAGAACGAATTTGCATTGCCATTAATCTGCGCTAGATTCAACACATCTAGCTAGGTAAAATCAAATACGTACAACATTGATTTTGGTAATCTTGTCTCCAAAACTGGGATGCTGATTGGAAGATGATAAATGGCCCTTAGATTTGCTGCATACTCTTACAAGATGTATATTGCAAGGTTTTAATTTAATAAGATGTATATTGCAAGGTTTTAATCCTACCACTTTTGTTGCAACCATTCTTGATGGATGTGCCCCTTTACGTGCTCTATGGAATGGAGTGTCTCTCCATCAGCAAATCACCGATTCTCTACGTAGAAAAATTTGTTGGCAGATTTGTTGGTAAAAATTTTACAATCTAATATTACCAAATTAGTATTGTGGGTTTGGTATTAGACTGCGATCTATTGGAAAATACAGTGGAGGTTTTTGTATGGTTTTCATTGCCAGTGAATTGAAGGATGTCTTCGTGTTGCAATTACATTCCAATGAGGCAAAACCTAAAAGATATGTTTTATACCTAGTAAAACAAGCCTAGTATATGTGGATGGAAAAATCACAGCAGCTGTGAACTATGGACTAAAGTATTGAAATGTGGAGAAGGTGAGAGGTGGATGCCTTCAATTGATAAACCTGAAGCATTTCAGGCACACAAGGATCATATGCTGGCAAAAACATAGGGATCGATTTAAGATACAGAAGCTGAACTTTGTGCAAGGATGGACTATTAGTCAAAAGAGCTGGATTATTCAGAACTATAAAACATAATACACTCCACAACATCACACATTTCTGCCAGCTTGAAGTCCAAGTCAAACCAAATGGTTGCTCTTATTGTAACGGCCAAGTATGGCCAACCAGATAGATGCTCTCAATTGCTTAAGAACTTGATAATTATATGGTTACATGAACATTGCAATTTCTTTGCTCTTGAATTTCTATGCTTTAAAATATTACACAACAGATTGTGCTACATAACACTGAGAATAGTTATTGTTAGATATCAGGTACGTGAATAATGGTTATATTCTGTTTATTGAAAATGGTGCATAGTAATGCATAACATTTTGTAACCTGGGCCAGGGTATCTTATTCTAAATTGGAAGTTCATATGCTGGCAGCGATTACAACTGTGTCAACGTCGTAGAGATTCGCTTGTGCACATTTTGTTGTGGCCTTGCATAGGCATTTTTTCGGTCATAACAAATGCACTGTTTAAACTGCTTAGAGATTCTGACATCAACTATTGACATGGGGGATGAGACACAAGGTCAGCCTATCCAGAAAGCCAAAGTATTACTTGTTCCATAAGTTAGCCTTGCTAATCCTTGCATTAATATATCCTATAGTTAATACTAAAGTTTCTCTTTTCCAGATAGAGATCGTACTTCTAAAATTCAGCCAGTTTGATGAACTGATGGAGGCATTTCTTCCAAGAAAATGGCATGTCTCGAACATGGAGAATAACTGCATAGTTTGTATTCTATATGTATTTGTAGTAACATTCATTTTCTTGTAACATTTTTTGGCCAAAAGCTTCAATCATGTTATTCCATCTGAAATAGTAAAAGTCGCGAATAAGCTGTATTAATCATAAGTTGAAAGCTCAAGTTATATTGAGATTGTTCCCCTAAGGATAGCGATCCTCAAAAGCTGTATTTTTTGTCCGGGTTTATTTTCGTACTAATACAAGAGAGAAGGCACTAGAGGCTTCTTCTAAAACCATCTTTCACTTCTACATTATGTTGTTAAGGTGTGTGCTAACTTAACTTTGCTGCAAGCCAAATATATCATTAGAGAGCTTCTAGATGAGGTCTATAATAATGTCAGAATGCATGCTTAGTCTATTCTGTTCAGGATGCATCTTCAGAATGCATGTTCAGGTTGTTACGTCGCATCTTCTGCCTCTTGCGAGTAACTTTAACTTCTCCTTCCTAATTTCATAATCATTCTTACGAATTTTAGCATTTACATATTCTATCAAAAGTATGAATTTATTAGAGTTTGCATATTCTATCACCCAAAAAAACACCTGACGTGAAACAACAAAGTAGAAACTATAAAAACACTCCCTCGGGCCACCGAAGGGCAACCCCTCGTGCGCAGCACCTTGTTAATCTTAGTCTTTAATTCACATTTCTTTCACTGAATTCTTTAAATATTGATGCCAATAATTGTTTATATGCAGGCATAAATTTTGTCATTCTTTTGGAGAAGCGCTACATCTTTATCTCGTTGTTTTTCCCAATCTCATTTCTTTCAAAAATGAATCTGAGAAATAATAGAACTATTGCTTTTCCCCCTGATTCTAACTTAGAACATGAAGTTGCAGATCCACCTCCTCCTAGAAAAAGTAGGTCTTCCAGAATTCTGATTTCTGCCAAAAAATCTACAACTGCTAAGAAGCATGTTAGAGGTCCTACTAGGGGTTCATGGACTATGGAAGCCTTAGAGTGCCATGGAATCCATCGAAGACGGCATCTTCTCTATAAGAAAAGCTGGTTTGCACTATGGGATTCCTCAAACCACTTTGAGGAGTTACTTGTATGGTAAATCCAAATCTAAATTTGGATCTATTCCCAAAGCACTAATAGTGGACGAGGAGAAATTTCTCTTTGATTGGGCCCTCCAATTGGCTAAGGAGGGTCGTGCAATTACCCTTGACATTATGAAACAAAAGGTAGCTGCCATGACTATCCATAGGCATACTTGTTTTAAGGATGGACTCCCTGGTAAGAAGTGGTGGAAATCTTTTAGGGGGAGGCATCCAGAAATTGCTGTCAGGACTGCACAATGCATTGAACTTCAAAGGGTGAAGTCAATGACTACCAAAAACCTTGTCAATTTCTATTCCACACTTAGAAAAGTATATGATGAGCTAAATCTTGATCCAAGCAGAGTATGGAATTGCGACGAAACTGGAGTTCAGGCAGGTTGCAAAACTGGCATGAGAGTTATAGCTAGGAAGGGGCAGAAAAATGTGACTGAGCATGTGCCAAAGAATCAGGAATGGATGACCGTTCTCGTTTGTGTAAATGCATCAGGTGAGTTTGTAGCTATGAAGTATTAAATTTGCTGGTCTAATTGCTTATGTTTTATAAATTTGATTGAATAGATATGACGTATTAAATTTGCTGGTTTAATTGCTTATGTTTTATAAATTTGATTGAATAGATTAATTCATTACTTGTTTGCGTTAACAAGAACTAGGATTCCAAGTCTTTATGTTTTTAAAGGCAAAAGGATGAGAGATCGGAATCTGATAGCAGGTTGTGAAGCTGGTGCTGCCATGGGCTTTCCAAAAAAAAGCTTGGATCACAGATGAGTTATTTGAAGCATGGTTAGACCATTTCAGAAATAACGTTCCTGGGGGGAGGTAAGTAAAGACAAACCTCATTTGCTAATTTGTGGTGGTCATGGCAATGGCTACCATTCTAAAAGGGAGAGAAATAGGGCTGCAGATTGTTCAATTGCCACCACATACATCACATAGACTGCAACCATTGGACGTATCTTGTTTTAGGCCATTCAAAATCAATTTCAGAAAATTAAGAGGTCATTTCATGCATAGCAAGTATGGAGTTGAGCCTACTAAAGAAGACCTTGCTACTATTGTGTCAAATTCATTATCGCAACCTCTTAGTCCCCGGGGGGGTGCACTCAATAAAAATCGTAGAAAACATGTGAGTGTACGGGAGGGGTTTTTTTTTGGGCCAAAACCGTACTCATATATGGGAGGGGGTATTTTTCTTGCTTGAATTTCGTATATATATAAGAGAAATATGGTAGGGGTATATAAAATATGAGGTATATTTTCTTAGGAAATTTCCGTATAAGGGATAATTTCTCTTAACCCTATGCCCCGGACTTAGTCCTCGTAACATCACTGCTGGATTTTCCAAAACTGGAATATGGCCTTGGGATCCTCCTCATGTACAACTTGACCCTTTAGCAGATAGTATGGAAAGGGAAAGAGAGGTAGCAACTGCTAGGACAGAAGCCATGGTAGCACCCGTGGCTGAACCTGATGTAGATGAATATTATGATGCTAATGATAATGCAGTAGCAGGAGCAGATGAACCTGATAGTGGTCAATTTGAGATATAAGGTACAAAACACTTTAATTTTTGTAAATCCATTCAATCTTATTGTCTTTCTGCAAGGACTTCCGCCTGCTATTCATCTTATGACAGAGTATTTGCGCCCCAAGATATTGGATCAAGCCATTGAATTGGTCAATCATTCAGTCAATGTGTCTTCCAGTGGAATTCCCCTCACGGAGCTTTCCTTTATGCCTCCCATCATGGTTCCTTAAAATACTGTGCAACCTCATCAGTCTGCTCCTTCTCAACACAATCAAATTTGGTGTCACATCTGCAAGTATCAAGGCCATCTTGCCAACAAATATAATTCTACCAATGGTCCTCCTCACTGTAAGTGCTACAACATGTGTAATCACTCTACTGAAGAGTGTACTCGTGCTCATCCTATACCTTCCAGGCAAAAAATGGTCTTTCAAGTTTAAACCATGCCTCAACAGTATCCACAGCAGCAGTCATATCAGCAACAACCGTATCAACACTCTCAGCAACCACAGCAATCTAGGGATCAAAATTCACGCACTCCCTTTGATCATTCCAAAGCTCAGTGCTATCATTATCACGAATGGGGTTACACCATACAGCGTGCCCTCAACTTTCTCAGATCCAGGTTCAGCTCCCGGGCACCAATCAAACTGCTTCCGTTCATCTCACTGCTTATCAATTGTGGGTCACCAATGGTAAACAGGGCCCTAGACCGGTTTTAAAGAAACCATCTCGGCCGCCTCAACAACAGCGACTTCAACAAGCAGCTTCGCATGTAGCTCTTGATCAATAGGCTCAAGAAGAAATATATCAAGCCCTCAATCCTCCGGTTCAACAATCAAATTGGGTTGGTTTGGTCTCACGCCAAACCCGAGGCTCACGCCCCTTGACGATCATTCCCCACGATTCGCAACCTGCATTTGTCGTGGACAGTATTCCTCATGAGACACACACACAAGACGGTCCATTTTGCTCCTGATCTTGACAAGCTTATGCCTCATGTAATGCCTAAAGTACGCCTCAGTATTCTCAAACTTATGCAAGCTGCTGAAGGACGCACGCTTGCTAATGTTCATGCCACCACGAGTGCACAACAGCGTCAGGAAGCACCTTCGATGTCAAAAACCCCATGCACTCAATAGTATCCGAACATCGCTGCTGAAGTTGAACTCCTCAAGGAAGTCTCTGCATCAATGCCTCAGACTCCTGCACCGTTAAATCTCGCTGGTCCGTTTTCTCATGTCCCTTTGGAACTCCAAGAGAAGCTTGCAAAAATTAAGATTTCACTTAGCCTTGCTACCATTCTCTGTCGAGATATATGATATCGAGATCACCATCTTGCTGCTAGACGTGATGTATCAGCACTTACAGCACTTACAGCACTCAGCACATAAAGCACCTTATCAGAGTCTAGCAACGACCCACCACTTGTCATAATTAGCTACGGCATAATTAGGAGTGGTTGGTGATGGGAGCAATTAATATTGCCTGCCCCTTTCTATATCTTGTATTCTCACATACATTCAATACAATTCCTTTTTGCTTTGTTTTGGGAGCTTGCGCTCTCGGAATTCAGTGTGCATCCCTTTCTCTCCCGTTCTTGGTGCAACCTTGACATTCTCAAGCTGTGTTTTGCATTCAAGGAACTGTTGCCACTAAGCACAATTCTAGTTGGAGCGATAGCCACTTCTACTCCCATGGTACATGCTACCGTTGGAAATCAGCAAATCAATCATGTGCAGATTGATGACGGCAGCGTTGTCAACCTCATCATGGACAAACTTCGGAGACAACTGGGCATCACTCAACTTTATCATGCCCCTTATGATATTAAGCTGGCAAACGATCACATCACGTGCCCTCAAGGCGTCACTCCTCTTCTCTATATCAGTATTGGTGATCTCAAATTCCTTTGGAATTTGGAGTTTGAAAAGCTGGTGAAGATCCGGGTGATTATGAAATGCTGGTTGGAAGATCATTTCGCTGCCAAGCTAAACGCATTCATTAATTGGCTACTGATAAACTAGTCATCACTGACGGCACCTTGAATGTCACGATGGAACTTGAAACAGGTAAACTCATCTCTGTCAAACATGCTGAACTATCCCTCTCTGACAGTGATTCAGATGAGCCTCATAATACTTATCAAGTTCAGGCTTCTCCAGCATGTCTCCCTCTGTCATCCTACCATGAGTATGTTGATCCTTGGGGTGATATAAGTCTTGATCAAGATCATGATGTTGTCACCTTGCTGGATCCTTAATTTGCACCTTGCGTCGGATCCAGCGTGTCGACATTTTCCCTGAAGAAGACACTCCTCAAGGTATTGTTGATGTAGCTGCCATCATGAAGCAACCATTAATCGATGATTCTCAGTAGCCTCTCTTTTTCACTACTCAGAGTGTTGAACTACCAGTAGTATTTCAACCTCCTACTCACACAATCACGGACACAGAAGTCGTCCCACATATTCAAACTCCGGAAGTTGAAATCATTGATCTCGGAGACAACCAACCCATCCGGTTGGCTGCTAATCTCCCTAACACTTATAAAGCTCGTGCTCTAAGCCTCTTCAAGAAGTTCAAACATACCTTTGCGTGGAGCTACAAAGATTTAAGAGGTATCAAGAAAGAGTTGGGGGAACTCACCATTCCCACTAAACCAGATGCACGCCCAATCTAGCAACGATAGTATAGGCTCAACCCCAATTATCGTGACCATGTAAAAGCAGAAATAGATAAACTTCTAGCTGCTGGATTGATTTACGAGGTCAAACATTCCGAGTGGGTGAGCCCCACTGTTATTGCTCTCAAGCATAATGGTAAAATATGTGTTTGCACGGATTACCGGAAACATGATCAGGCCACAGAACGTGATCACTTTCTGCTACCCTTCACAGATCAAGTTCTTGAAGAAGTAGCAGGCCATGAGATGTACTCCTTTATGGATGGCTTCTTGGGCTATAATCAAATCTCTATCAGGGCAGAGGATCAATTGAAAACTACATTCATCACGCCGTCGGGCATTTTTGCCTACAAAGTGGTGCCCTTTGGCTTATCCAACTCTTCTTCTACTTTTCAGCGCATTATACTCTCTGTTTTTTAAGATTTCATGAAAGATAATGCCTTTTTGCAAGTTTTTTAAGACGATTTTTTTGCTTATAGCTCCGTGGATGACCATCTCGATAAATTGGAGCTCGTTTTTCAAAAATGTGATGAATCTGGTATCAGTTTAAATCCAGAAAAGTGCACTTTTTGTGTCACTTCAGGTGTCCTTCTTGGCCATGTGGTGAGCAAAGATGGCATCACTACAGAGCCTGCAAGAATCAGTTGTGTGCTGAAAGCTCCAGCACCTCCCAACATCAAGGAGACACGTTCATTCTTGGACAAAGTAAATTATTACACCACCTTCATTCCAGGGCTCGCTGCCATTGCGGATCCCATTCATAAACTCACGGGTGATCAATCCTCTTGGACTTGGAATCCCCAGGTAGATGCAACATTTCAGAAATTGAAAGTTCTGCTCACTCAAACTCCTATTCTTGTTCCACCTCAATGGGACAAACCTTTTCATGTTCATGTAGATGTCTCTGCCTTTGGCATAGGTGTTGTTCTTTCTCAAGAATACGATTCTCACACTGACAAGCCTATTCGCTATGCCAGCAAGAAACGTAATCCCGCTGGGAAGAATTATTCTGCCATGGAACGAGAAGCGCTTAGACTCATCTTCTGTGTCCAAAAGTTCCGTCATTACTTGTTGGGTAGCAAAATCAAGTTTTTTGTTGACCATCAAGCTCTCCTTTATCTGATCAACAAAACCATGCCCACAAGACGCATTGCCCGTTAGGTACTGCTTCTTTAGAAGTTTGCTCCCTTCAAAATTATTCATAAGGCTGGTAAGTCACATATCGTGTCTGATTACCTTTCACGCATTCAAACGAATGACCCCTCCTCGGGTGTTTCGGATGCTTTTTCTGATGCACAACTCTTCTTGGTCATGGCCATGCCCCATTGGTTTCATGATTATCAGCAATATCTGCTCTCTAGTGCATTCCCGTCAGAAGACCCCACATGCTCTCTTGAGAAGCTCCAGTCATGCCGTCAACAGTTTCTTCGTGAAGTCCGTGATTATTATAAGCATGGCAAGGACATACCTTTGCGTCGGTGTGTTCTTCCTCATGAAGTCCCAGAGATTGTTCGCCAAGCCCATAAAGGTCTTGGTGGAGGACATTTTAGTGGTGATACCACAACATGCAAAATTCTTCTAGCTGGCTATTTCTGGCCCACGCTCTTCAAGGACGCCCATGCTCATGCACACAACTGTGATGCCTGTCAGTGTGTGGGTCGACCCATGGCCCCTGACGCTCTTCCTTTATCACCAGTTGCCACGCCGTTACCCTTCAGCGCATGAAGATTATGCCACTAAATGGGCGAAGGCTTGTGCGCTCCCTGATAATACTGTAGCCAGCACGGCTAAAGTCCTTTACACGCATGTCATCACACGCTTCGGCTATCCCACGGAACTTCTCAGTGACCGAGGTGTTCATTTCGTAAATCAAACGATCAAAGAATTGATGGACTATTGGCACATTCAACATGGGAAGAGTACTCCTTATTATCCACAAGGAAATGACCTTGCAGAAAGCACAAATAAGACACTCATCAATATCTTGAAGAAAATTTGTGATGCTTCTCGAACTGATTGGCAGGAAAAGCTACCTACTATTTTGTGGGCTTACAACATCAGTTTCAAAATTGCAACAGGACAAACACCATTTAAATTGGTCTATGGTCAAGAAGCTCTTATGCCTTTTGAGTATGTTCTTCCATCCCTTTGCTTCCAACTTGCAACTGTGCATGATCCATATGCTGCCCTCCAGGAGCATGTTTATCAATTACAACAGTTAGATGAGCCTCGCAGAGATTCAAGGAAGGCGATTTAGTTCTTCTTTATGATTCCAGACATAAGAATTCTCCAAGAAAATTGAAATTTCGGTGGCTTGGTCCTTATAAAATTCTTAAAGTGGTGCAGCCAAGTGTGTTTCAACTGGTTGAGCTAGATGGCACTCCATTACCTACTCTGGTTAATGGCTTTCGCCTTAAACTCTTTCATACAGACACAACTGGCACAAATTCAGAACCAGAGACGCAAGAGTGAGTCCAAAAGCTTATTTATATTAAAAAAGCTGTGGGTTACAAAAACAAAGAAAAACTTGAGCCTTGCCCATATTTACTCGCAAAGGGCTCTGCCCTATGTACAAAATCCTAAATTAAAAAAGCCCGGCTACTCTGGATTAGGAGCATCACAGGCATGCAGGATCAGATAGAGGCACTGCTCCGGGTCCCAACGAAGATGCAGGACCACGTCCTGCGGGTTCATCAGCGAGTCTGGATTGTCCGCAGGCCCGGTTAGCCATCTGTCCATGGGGATTCCCCGATTCATCAGCTTCCACAGATCAAAGCTATTCATCTGGCAGGCGATCCACTCATTGCAGCTTTTGGCATAGTATTGGGCATATCCATCCTTGCAAATTCGTCCTTTCCTTTTGAACCTTGCTCGTCTTATATAGTCCAATCCAAGATTCTGCTATCTCGTTGCAAATCTAGTCACGGTACTCTCTCCCTGCACTGCTGTCTCTGCCACCACTTTTTTTTAAAACGTCTGACTCTCGAGTTGCCTATCTTTATTATGCTCATTAAACACCAAGATAGTCAAAAATCATTATTTGTACCTCACCACGGCATCCCATCAGACTATTTATTTCAGTTCATCCCCACCCTTAGTACCATTCTGGAAACCTCTTTCATCTCTGCCGCCATCTGGGATTATCAACGGTTCAGATTCTACTTCTTAGGTCGTCTATAAAAATCTTGTTGAATAGATGCGCGCCCTAAAAGCTTTTGCAAATTCTTCGCTCTCCGTCTTCTGCCTCCCCAAATCCTTCGTCGATCGCCATGGCAGCCTCTCCAAAGCTCCATCCTCTCCAAGCCACAACGCCAATGGATCCTGCTCTTTTTGAATCCATTATTTTTTCCATTGCCACTGTACGTGACCCTCTTGAAGGCGCCAATCGAGAAGTCGCTAAAAGAGCGGGGTTGTTTGAATTCTCTAAACAAGGACTTTATGTTCCTAATCCGACTCAACTAAGGTAGTTTGTTGGTCATCTTATCATGACTGATGCGGGTTATCAAACGATGGTGGATCACAACAGAATCACCCTCGATCAGAATCTTCTGGCTCAAATATTTCAATTACCTCATCGAACTCCTTCTCTGAATTGGGCTGCTTTGCAGGATCACGATGGTACAGTTTATGGCCAAACACCATATGCGGCCACTACTCACAAACTCACGAATATTGCAAAGCTCCATGAAGCCTTTGTGAAGTTTTTGTGGTGAAAGTTCTATGGTTAAGGTGGGGAAAATCTACTCTCAAATTCATATATTAATCTGAAACAATGAAATTTTTGCATAAACATGTGCTCTAAGACATGACAAAACAAACTTAATCTGCTACATTCACTAAAATTCAGTCTGCTCTTCAAAATGAACAGTTAAAGTCAGAGGGTCCAGACCCCCTAATGATGACACGTTGTATCAAATGGTGCACAAAATTCATGTGATGCAAGGGAGCCTGAATGGTGAGCATCTGCTGCAGCTATGGTGAGCCATGAAACATGAAATGGTAATGCTAGAATCAGAATATAGTGATGTGAATTGGCAACAATAGTGATATTTTGTACCTATATGGTGACAGTAATTTCATGACTTGGTCTGTACATTGCCCTGAAAGATAACAATAAGAACACAAAAATTAAGCAAGATTAGTTGCCTATCCATCTACCCATCCATCTTTCCCTTTCTTTTATCAAATCCCAACTAATACTTTGCTCTTTGCCCTAAGCCTGCGTTACTGCTAGTTTTTTTTTGTAAGCTTTTTAACTCAAGGATGTTGATTACCAGTAAAAAGATCTGCTAAAATATTTGAGATTTGATTCTAGATTTGATCCTTTGTTGGTTGTGCTTTAGATATACCAATAAAATGTATGCACCTATTTTTTTTACTCATGGCTGTTTGTTTTGTGCATTGTTCTACAACTCATTTTGAAGCGGTAGCTGGTGCTCGAGCAGGGTTAATTCCTTGTGCCCTGGTAGAACATGGTATTGAATATTCGAATATGCTGGTATTGATCTCAACCTTAAAGCATAAGGGTGAGTTAAGTAAAAAATAAACAAAGTCAACAAACTTTTAGTTTGACTATGGCCTGCGAATTTTCGAATGTTCGCTAAAATATTCTGAAACCCAAAGGCCAAAAATACATGAAGGTTACTTTTCCAATATGTCAGCAAGGGAAAACGAAAAACACATTGCTTTAAAAAATGATCTACCTTACTATCATGGAATGGAGTGCACAAATATGCTAGAAATATATCCGAAGTGCCCCTATTTGAATATGAACCAACATGTTTTTACAAGCGTATCAAGCAATCTTGCTAGATTGGCATCATTCATTTTAACGACACCATCATAAATGCACAATTTTATAGGTGGTCTATACTAGCTCTATGATAAACATAACGACATTGCAAAAAAGAAATGAAGTGAAACTTTTTACCATTATTTTTAACAACACGGTCATTTTTTTTTTAAGGACGAAAGTAAAAGGTTTATTAATCAGATATAAGAGTGTACATGTCTCATCTAACTGTGTAAGCACAAGATGATGCTACAGGAATATGAGCCTGAAGCACAATGTACTTACTCCAGAATAGGAAACTTAATACTCTAGAATAGGAGACTAATAATAAGAACTAATTTAAAGGTACTAAATCCAAATACGTTCCCTCGCTTCTTGCTCAAGGGACTTATACGCCATCAGTATCTTAGTCGGGACTATAGCAATAACACTGCAAAGAGATGAGTAGATGCCCTAAAAAAGGTGACGTCTATAATGGTCCCCGGGGGTTTCACCTACTATAAAGGGGATATGCCACGTGCGTTAATGGGCCAGACCTTCTAAACACCCCTTCCTCAGATACATATTATAATCGCCCTCCCAAAAGAAAATCCCCTAGCCAAGCCCCCTATTCGTATGTATACATATGGTTTAGGGTAAAAAAAAACCCATCCCATTCACTTACATGTTATATATGCCTTAAACTATGTGACATCCCCGGGTAATGTTCCCATGTAGACCACAGGAGCCAACCAAAACCAAGATGTAATGCCCTCTGTCTAGCTTGGGGCCATGCATTGGGATAGGAAGCCAAGAGGACATCTTGGCAATCCAGTGTGCGGTTAAATAAACCTTGCAGCTGGGACCACACCGGCTAGACCTTTGGACAAGCAAAAAGTCAGTGCTCAAGGGTCTCAACGTCTGAAAGGCAGAGCGGACATACTGCAGATATGCGAAGATCATAGCGATGCCATAAGGTATTAACATGCAGGCACCTATGGATAACCTGCTACCAAAGTACAAACACTTTAGAATGGAGCAACTTATCCCAGAGTCAGATGTACGACCCGAATTGCGCTGTGGAACTTGCAGGGGCTACCCATTTGGCAATGGAAGGGGCTGTGTGCTAAAAGGGGGTGATATACTGAGCGAACAAAGTGCTTGTAAATAGTTCCTGACAACCCCAAGGCATCCTTTATGTAACACCAACTCCCACATAAGTGGCAACTTTTCTGTGATCTTCTCCGATATAGATACATTCAAATGGAGAATAGAAAATTTAGGCCAAGACAATAGGCAACTAGCTTTATACTATGCTTGAATAAAGATGTCACCTGCAAGGATCCATTGTCTCTGTGTAAGGGGGATGAATTGATGCTGTCATGAACCTACTCAAAATACGTGGAAAATACTTGAGAAATATGCAAGAAATACGTGAAAATCTAATATATAATCAAGAACCAAGAATACAATGGCCGAAGGCAAGCAGGAACACAAGACAGATGTCTAGAAGGCTGAAGACTGGCGTTGAACTGGAATATCTATGCAAGCATCGAAGGCCCATTTATATACTGGAAAAGGAGCCTCTTTTCATGTGGGATATATGTGCCAAGCTCTGAAATGTTCCAGAACCTCCTGCACATCAGTATGCACGAAGAAAAATGCAAAGTATTTTTTCAATAAGTATTGGTAGTAGTGAACTTTGCAAAGATGCGTGACTCACAACTAGAAGGTTGCGAGTTCAAACCTCTTCTTTGTGCAAGTACCTTTTTTGCATTCGTGTGACGACCATCTTTTGTACATATGTATAATGCTCGTATGATATGAATATACATATGGTCATCATATCATCCCTCTTCTACAGCGACGACGAGTCCTCGGAGCTGGAGCCAGGGTACTCGAACTTGGTTTATCCAGGTAACATCGATGAAAATCTGCAATTTTATCGGCAAGTTTTCAGATTCTATCATTTGGTGAGTAATCTGCTCAATTGACAAAATAATACAATCGTCGACGCAAAAACTTGAAGTCCAAAATCTCGCGAACCTTTAACTCCTCACGATCATCCATTTCCACTGGTGGTGGTGGTGGTGGCGGAGGAACGCGATCCGGAAAAGGATTAATTATGTAGGGCTCTAAGAGCGAAACATGAAATACTGAATGGAGACGAACATCTGGAGGGAACTCGAGCTTAAATGCCACATCCTTGATCTCGACCGGTAAGGACTAAGATGGCAATAATCCAACTTGTTGCAGGGACGTGGGGTAAGAAGATACCTACGGAGAAGCCAGACAAGGTCACCAACATGAAAAGTAGGAGCTACCTGCCGATGTAAATCGACAAAATGCCGATAGTGCTCCTGTGCTTGGAGAAGATGGTGCTGAAGATTTAACTGAAGTGGCTGGAATTTCTCAAGTCAAGACTCGACACTAGAATTGATAGAATCACCGCCAACAACACCAAAGGACCAACGAGGATGTTGGCCAGAGTTCAGAAAGAATGGAGTATGGCCAGTGGAAGCATGTACTGAGTAGGCAAAACTCAGCAAGTGGAAGATAATGGACCGAATCATCCTGTTGATAACTGATAAAGCACCTCAAATATTGTTCCAAAGTTTGATTAGTGCGTTCTCTTGCCTATTACTCTAGATGATAGTCGGATATCAGTGATCAATATGCAATAACTCTAAAAACTGCTTCCAAAAACCTGCGACGAACTGAGATCCAATATTGTCTGGCAGTCCATGAAGTTTGACTACTTCACGAAGGAAAATATTAGTTGTTTCTTCATTGGTGATGGTGACGCCGCAGGGAATAAAATGAGCCATCTTAGAGAAGCGACTAACAATGACCATGATGGCATCATATCCCTGGAGAGTGGTAGCTCTGGAATAAAACCCACAAAAATACTCTTCCAAGGACCATTTGGAACAGGCAGTGGCTAAAGAAGACCATGAGAAAGATGTCTCGGAACCTTTGCTCGACAACAGATATCAAAGGGTTGAACAAAAACATCGACAGAGCGGCGAAGCCCAGGCCACTAATATCTCCCAACTAATAAGTTCAAGAATCTTGGATACTCCAAAATGTTCAGCCATAGGCGAGTTATGACAAGCCTGAAGAACCTAAAGTCAAAAGCCACCATCTGGAACATACAGAAGCCCATCGCAGAACAGAAGTCCATCTCGAATCTCAAAACGATCATAGTCCGACTGCAGTTGCTGAGAAGATGATGCTGAATCAAGATGTGAAAATACATCTTGAGCCAATGGATCGAAGGGCAGAGATGCCCGAACAGACTCCAACTAGGCTGTATCATGAGGCCTCTCGAACAAAGTGGTGACCATAAGCTGGAATTGATCAGGCCCTAGGATAACCTGTGATTGCTGATCAAACGCGGGATTAACTGGCTTGGGCTCAAGGTAGGAGTGTCGAGACAAAGCATCATGCTTCCCTTGGAGAGGTCCAGTGATCACGAAATCAATGCGGGATAATGCTTGAGTATGCCACGGGGCTTGGCGATGGTTGAGCACTTGAGCAGATTGAAAATATTCCAGATTTTGATGATTTTCTACAAATGCGCTGGGATTTTTGGAGAGCTCTCTCCATTACCTTAAAGTCAGACTCTCATGGGAACGATACCGGCTTGTTTTGTCATGTTAGTAAAGCATATTCAGATTCTGAAGTCTAGTCCCAAGTAAACGAACCGCGTAAATATTGGCCACCGTCGTGATTGAACCATGCCAAAATTGGAAAAAAAATGCCCTAAGTTCCCAAAAAATGCCGTGGTTTTTTTGTGGTTCGAACATGACATCGAATGTACCATGGATATGCCCACGGATATGCCGTGAATATCCAATGGTTTAGTCACGACGGTGGTCGATATATAAGGTGCTCGCGAGGTGAAATCACTCTTACACTAAAGGTCTATATAAACACATACGTTTAATAGTGGTGGGTATTTCTTTGAAGGAACATTTCCAAAACAGTTTTTTTTTTTTTTTTTTTTTTTTTTTGAGGGTAAGTATGTGTATATATATAGAAAGTAGAAAAGATATGTACAATAGGTACCCCTTAAGGGTAAGTAGAACAAAAGGGATGTTCCAGGGGGTCAAAACAAATGTACTATAGAGAGCGTCTCCTCATCTTCTCCACCTGTAGGGTACTATAAGGGAAGGCACCTTTCTTCTCCCAGGGGTGGGTACTACAGGGAGAGGCCGCTCCATTCCATAGTTAGATCCCCTTAGCGATTCTCAAACCTGAATAGTTAAGGGAAGAGATCCACAAGTCGTGGCTTCTTCGTCAACAGAGTTATCAGTATCCACCCAATGGCATTTGAAGTAGGAATAGAACCCCACCAGGGTCCCTAGTCTATCAAGCCCCTTATTGTACTCCTTGCCTTTTTTCCTATGATGTGATAAAGCCATCAAGGCAACTTCCAGGTTGAAGGAGTTTTTTAACTTCATGATAGAGACAGCTTGACCTCCCAGCGCTACATCACACCTATGCTTCCAGATCACCCAGAGAGCCAGATTTACCAAGGAGGCCTCTATACAGCACTTATCTGAACCCAGTACCAACTCTGGCCATACCAATTGGTGCATCATGAGCCCAATAATAGGGCAGACCCACTGCCAGAATTCCGCTACACATGGGCAGAGGAATAGGTGCTCTGTAGATTCTGTAGCTAGACAGCCAAGAGGACACTTATCATCCCTTACAATACCCTTGCTACATAGATTTTCTTTTGTACTGAGTCCCCCTTGCAGAGCTAACCATCTAAAAAACTGGATCTTCCTGGAACAGATAGTTTTCCATGAGTTCGCTAAAACATTCTTAGCTACTGAGTTACTCACTCCTAGTCTTTCCTCAGCTTTCAAGGGACTATCCTGGCACATGGCGCTATAGATCTTTGCCACACTATACTGTGTTTGCCCATAAGTAGCCATTTCTCACAAGGCCCCATGGTACCAGTTTCAAATGCAACGAAACTAAATGCACTTTGACGAACAATTTTTTCTAAGTTTGAGTTTGCAGTTCCGTCAAGGGCAGAATGGCGATCGTCTTATTTGTCTTTTTTCTCTCGATAATTAGCACATTAGCATTTTTGTTCTTAAGAACAACACGGTCCAAGCATTCCAAAGTGGTGGGTTTTTTCCATCCCTATACAAATGATGGAGGGGGAGGTGAGAGAGTACTCTGGTGTGCGATGAAGGCAATTCAGGAACTGCTTCCAGACTTTGATTGTGTTATTTATACCGGAGATCCTGCTACCTCAGATGGATTGGCAGCCCGTGCACTGGATCGGTTCGGAGTGCGCCTGATTTCGGCCCCAAAGGTAGGAAGTTGAAGTTTAACGTTTTTTATTAGATCTGAAGCTTTGATTATGCTTTGGGTGTTGAATTTACCAGCAGTACGATTTGATATAGGTTATTAAACTAGAAAGAAGAAAGTGGGTAGAGGCATCCTTATATCCTCACTTCACTCTCCTTGGGCAAAGTCTTGGTTCTGTGATGCTAGTCTGGGAGGCACTTAGCAAGTTGACTCCTGCACTGTTCTTTGATACAAGTGGTTATGCATTTACATATCCAGTCGCAAAAGGTTTTGGCTGTATTGTTGCATGTTACACTCACTATCCTACTATAAGTTCTGATATGATCCGCCGAGTAGTAAGTGGAGCTTCAATGTACAACAATAGCAGGCTCATTGCAAAAAGGCAAGTAACAACAATCACATCAATTTAGACACAAAAGTGTGGCCTAAAGCAAACAAAGGCCTTACTGTTTAAACACTCATGTTTATTATAAATTCCTAGTGTTTTATATGATGCTGTTTGATGAGGCGTCTTCATCTTTCTTCCTTCACCGTGTTAGGAGATAATATCTTTAATATGCTTTTATGAAAGGAAAAACTTTATGTGTAGACGTAAATTGCATTTCTTATCTTCACCCATTTCCTTCTCACTGTAATAGTTCATAACTTAATGCCACGTTTCAGTTGGTTATTATCTTCAGCAAAGGCATTATACTACAGGGTAATGGCTTCAATTTATGGGCTAGCAGGCCGTTATTCAGATTTAACACTTGTTAACTCATCCTGGACACAAGCACATATTGAAAAAATCTGGGGGGTACCTGTTGTCCGTGTCTACCCTCCATGTGATACCACATCATTACAGGTGAATTCTCAAGTTTCTTGATCCACACTCTTCTATCTTAGGTTGGACCGTTGTTATGCTAGTTTAATGTTTTGTTCCTTATGTGATTTAATCTCTAGCTTTTGAAAGCAGGAATTTCCACTCCGACGGATTGGATCAGAGTGTTACTTTGTTTCAGTTGCTCAGTTTCGTCCAGAAAAGGTAGATTTCAATTGTGTCTCTTATCTAGGAAACGTAAGAAGGTTCATAATCTTTGTGATGTACACAGGCTCATGAACTTCAATTGGAAGCATTTGCTGTTGCACTGGAGAAGATAAAAACTTATAGGCAACAATCAAATGCTCAAGTTACATCTCCGAAGCTGAAGCTAATTGGCAGTTGTCGAAATGATGAAGATGTCCGGAGATTACAAGCTCTGAGATGCAAAGCACATGAACTGGGAATTGCAGATCTTGTTGATTTTTGTGAAAATGTTTCCTATGAGTAAGTCTGTCCAACATTCTGATGTTACCCGTACCATCATAGGCCAGTGTCCAGGTCACAAACTTAAGTTAGTGTTATGTATGTATGCTCTTATGTGCAGGAAACTAGTTAATCTCCTTGGAGGTGCTGTGGCGGGAATCCATTCAATGACTGATGAGCATTTTGGTATTAGTATTGTTGAATACATGGCTGCTGGAGCTATTCCAATTGGTGAGTGAACCAAACTTGTTGGATGGTTTCCCAAAGACAAGATTACTGTATTGAATTGTCATAGTTCTCTGTTAGTATTGTAATAATCCCCCCAGCTGGGTGAAGCTACCAATCCCTTTTTTGTTGTCTAGGGCATTTCTCTGAACTCCTCACATCACTATTTCATTCACTGGTATTTTTGCCGCCATAGACCAAATCTACTATCAGGCTTGGCAATGGGTAGGGTTGGGTATTAACATTTCTTGCAACCATACGTAGCTGGAGGTGGAGGTGAGCAGTCGGCTTGCTGCTTAAAAGCTTGGTTGGTCTACGTACATGTTTTGGAACCTTACATAGCTAGAGATTTATCACCCAGGTAGTGGGCTTGTTAATTACCATATTTCTGCTTATATATGTTAACATGCTTTTAATGCTTATATCTACTGTATTATGGTTCTAATTCTAAATTTGGTGTGCCATTGTTAATATAAATTGTCTCTTTGTTCAGCGCATAATTCAGCTGGACCAAAGCAGGACATTGTAGTTGAAGAGAATGGGCAAAAGACAGGATTTCTAGCTTCCACTGTAGACGAGTTTGCAGATGCTATGTGTTCAGTGGTCCTCATGGAGGAAGACAAGCGAATGCAGATTGCTAAGATGGCCAGACAGCGTTCAACACAGTTTTCATGCGAAAGGTTTGAGAAGGATTTCAAGGCGGCTATTAGGAGATATCTAGTTCTACCTGTTCTAATCCCAAGTTGATTGATCTTTGCCTCTGGATATTCACCTTTTTCAATTCTAGAGGCAATGTCAATTCTTTGAGCTTTTACTGAAGCCATAGTTGCAGCAGATGGGCAATAAATGAAAGCAAGCAATGAGTGATGAAATGCAGCTGTTTATTAGCCAAGTAAGCAAAAGAAGCAATTGATCTACAAATCGAGTCTCTTGGCCACGGAGCCTTGTTCTTTTATTTGCTGTATAAGCATGAATACTTTATCCTTGAAGCCTGAATATTTGACAATGATGATGTTAGCCAGGGGGGAGGCAAAGGTGATGTTTGTCTGAAGACTTCAAAACAAGAAATAAGATATGTTTGTACATGTCAAAACACTGTCTATACATCTCACTAACCCACTGTCTGTCTCTACTAATGGATAAGAATGGCTTGTTACATAGTTATTACACCTGACAATCCTTTTTTGAACTGTGGATAGTTGACAAGCTTGGGATGTCCTTTATACGTTCCCAGATTGGTTGGTGAGCGAAAAAAAAGCAGCGGATGTGGCATGCCAACTGCGGTCATGTGAATTTCATTGTTATTTGTTGCACTCACAATTAATAGTTAACAGCATGCAGAACTTGAAAATTTGATAAAGCAACATCCATATCCCAAGGCCAACAAAAAATATTGGAAGTGGTCCAGCCAGGCATGTATGGTCCAATCGATCATGGTAGACTATCCAGGAGGGATTTAAGGATACCATTCGTGCCCTTTAAATTAGGTCTGCCATTTCAAAATTTCAGAACTTCAACAAGGTGGTAGAGAAAAGAGAGAACTTCAGCTATGGTAGAAAAGCACTGAATGTTTCTAAAGCAGCAAAGGAAGTTCTACCATTCATTGATAAAGGTCTTCATGAGGTTTGATCCTGTCTTTGGACATGCCACACTATGAAAAGGGTGGTTTAATGCTGATTATTATCTTTGTTGGATATAATGTGGGCCTGATGAAGAATGTTATTTTTCTTACATAAGATTTTCTAAGGTGTGTGCAGCTATTCGTATGCGTAAAAGTATTTTTCTGATGGTGGCATCACAGATGCGTTTTGGAAACCTACGTGGCAGAAGGGTCCTGAGATCCGGATGGGGTCGGTTGCAGGTGTCGTGAGCGGAGGAGGATGCTATTTTCGGGGAGACTATGTGTTGTATCAGGTGTCTATCCGGTTGATCCGGTTACATGAGATGTCGCCAGCACAGGCTTGGCTATTTTCTGGGAGGCCGTTCTCAGGTATATGAGGTTCGGTTGGGCGCCCAGGGTGGAGCGATCTGCACATACCAATGAAATCCTTTGTTTTCATCCTTTGTTCGGTCTGCTTTCATCATCTGTTCATCATGCCTTCTATGAAGAGGGCTGCCAGAAAGCCCAAAGCCAGTGGGCGTCTGCCTGCTTGTATGCTTATTGAATCTGAGTCTGGGCAGACCGAGGATTCGACCCACAATTCTGCCATGCCCTCTGGTGCCATTCCAGACCCAACACAGGCCTGGGATGCTTTAGATGGCTCTGTCACCTTGGCCTTGTCTGGCCAGGACATGCCCAGAAACATTTTTGATGCCATGTCTTCCTTTTGCAGCAGGAGGTGTATTGCTGGCGCGGTTGCTTTTGAGAGGGGATCCTCTGCTGATCATCTCCATGTCCAGGCTGTCCTTAGAGCCCATTACAAGAATCCTAAGGCCTTGAATGATGCTATCAAGAGGGAGTTTAATTGGCCCTCTAAGCCTGCGGGTGTTATCTTAGTATGATTGGCCCTCTAAGCCTGCCGGTGTTATCTTAGTATGCAAGGCCCTGAAGAACAACAAGCTGCATTGTTTCGAGGGTATGTTAGGGTACTGCATGAAGGATATAGGGAAAGTACATTACTCCTGTCACTTGCACAATATATCTGAGAGTATGATTGAGAAAGGAAAAGATTTGTACGTGAGATGGGGAGATGGGGATACGAAGAATCTTTGTGCGTTGGATAATAGAAATCTTCTGAACAGAAGGCTGCTCGCTTTGTGTTCTACCATGGTGGGCACAGATTGACCCCTAGTTTGACGTTCACAATCTGCAGGATGCTGATAAGCGGGAAATATACTCTGAGCAGCAGTTGGATAATCCCATCTAACACTGCTCATGTGAACGAACACAAGGTCCGGGCCGCTTGGAGGGTCTTGTTGGATCCCAGTCGTTGTATGCTGTCTGATGTGAGAACAATTCTGTTTGATCTCCTTGCAGGTTCTGTGCCCGTTGAACGAAATAGGCCAGGCCGCCGCCGATATTGGGATGACTCAGTCCCCCCTGTTGAGATGGACTGCAATTTCTAGGATATCCATGATCCATTGTTCAGCCTTGATATTGAACCATGGTGTTGATTATATCCCCATCCACACCGGGGATCATATGATGGCAGTTGGCTAACCTGTTGTATGTGTTGTTGCATGTATAGATTTATTTGTGTCCGTGTTTTGGTTTGTTTCAGCATGTCGTTGTATTGGTGACATGTTGTTGTAGGATAGTGATGACGACCGATGGCAATCCTCCTGGGGAGATCAGTCATCCTGCTGTGACCATAGGTCCATCTTTCATAAGCACTGTGATTCAGGATTCCCATCCAAATCCTGAGGTTTATGCTCCTGAGGGGGAGCAGATGTTTACTGCGGAGGAATTTTTGACCAGTATCATCCAGGTTGGAACGGAGGCTCATCGAATAACTGCCTCCCTCAGGATCTTGAGGAGGCAGCTGACTAGCTTTTACGTGGCGATAGATTCCGCGATGTCCAATGTGGCCTGAGAACAGCTTAGTGCTCCGTTATCTGAACTGCAGGCTTTAAGGTCTCACATGAGCTTGGCCAGATGCTTGTTGTCGCAGGAAATCCGACAACTTGATGCTGTGATCAGGGGGGCTACATCTGGACAATCCAGGAACTAGGCGTTCTTCTTTCTGTTGTGTTTCCAGTGTTTTTGTTTATGCAGTTTGATAGGCGTTCTTCTTTCTGTTGTGTTTGTAGTATTTTTGTTTATGCAGTTTGATATGCGTGGCCCCAAGCCACACGTACATTATCTGAGCCTGTGAATATATGAACTCCTGTTGCTTCATACTATGTCTTGTACATGCTTTCCATTTGCTTACTAACATCTGTAGAGTTGAAGAGGGCTTTGGCCCCTAGGCATAAGGGAAACCTCCTGCACTGGGATCTCCCTTATGCTCATATGAGCATTGGCATTGCGTTGGGGTTCAATTCCCCAAGCTCACTAACGAATTGTGTTTGTTGGTTACCAAGGAACGAATAAAGAGCCATGTATAGGATCATCGAATGCATGCCATTGACAACTGGATCTTGGAGTCGTAGTCAATGGCATGTGTTCTATGGCTCCTATGCATGGGCCGAACATGGAACACAGGTAAGGCATGGGCATTGGATATCTGGGGTTCGATCCCCCAGACTCTACTTATTGTTTTCCTACTATATTGTATCTCATTGTTGTTTTCCTACTATACTGTATTGCATTGAAAATACTCTTTTATGGAATGGTCTTTGGCTCAATAATATCCCTCTCATGGCCAGGTCAACAGAGGCAGGTTTGACTTGGAAAAGACTCACTTTGTGCGATCTAGATTTAAGGGGAGGGAATATGTTCCCACATGTGCTGCAATCTAATGGCCAAAAAGCCATAATACACGATTTAGCCATAATACACGATTTAGCATTCTGTGGTCCCTACAACAAAAAACAAAGAAAGGAAATTCCTTACGATGGATAAAATTTCAACTTTTCCATAAATTGAGGAGCGCCCAATGTGCAGCTGATTGGGCAGCAGGTGAATCAACTTATTGTCATGGTCTGGAACAACTTTATGTTATCAAACACTTAGCTAATACGAGGAGAATTTTTTAGACATTCCAGCTGATGGCTTCATTGTTGGACCTGCTTATCTTGTTATTGACCTCCCATATAAGGTAAGATTCCAATGGGACAATTTAGGTTCTCATCAGCTAGAAAATTGAACTGGGTCGTGCTAAATATATTAGCTGGGAAGATAGGAAATACACTTTGGTGGAGTTTATGGAACATTTCATCTTTACCTGGTCTGTCTATTATATTATAAGAGGAAAATAACAATGCCTTTTAGACACCCAATATCCTTACAGCATCTCATGAGCTTGTTTAGAAACGAAGCAGTGTCCTCAAGGATAGAAACTGCATCGACTCAAATGGCCTAAAGCAAACAAAAATTTCATAATTTTTTTCCTTGGCGAAACGAAGTGGAAAGATGCACCACAACGCTTGAAGAGTTTATGTGGCTTCTGCTAAAACTTAAAGGATTTTGATTTGGGCTATGTATGCCCCTTGTTTATATACTGTGCATGCCTCGTGGGAACACCATTTTCTTGATGCAGATATCATGTCCAAGAAAGACACAAGGTGCATGATAAATCATTACATGAGCAAGCTACTGCAGTAGTGACAGAGTAATATAAGACTAGATTTCCAGGTTTCCATTGTAAAGAATGCAATCTTCCAGCGTAGTATCCAAATTCAAGGAGGGATCGAGCTATATTGCAGTTCTACCAAGTGGGTTTTACCGAAAGTAATTTTGACATCACAATAGCGTGGAAGAGAATTTGGCCTTAAACTATCAAATACTTGATAGATCATTTCTCTTTTGAGTGGTGGTATGTTTCTAAACTCTAAGCTCGTCTCTAGATCTTTGGCATGATATACTCTTTTCTTCACATTCGTATTCTATGTTTATAAGTGCGAGCGGAATCACCACCACCACCACCACCACCACCACCACCACCACCACCACCACCACCACCACCACCACCACCACCACCACCACCACCACCACCATCATCATCATCATCGTCCATGTCCTCCTCTCAAAGGCATATAATAACCTATGAGGGCCTAGAGTGACGGATGAATCGATTAGTTCAAGTAAAGGAGCTCGCTTTGGCTTATGATATACACTTCTTTAGTGTATTCCCAAGCAAATATATTATGCTTGAGTGTGTTTTAGGGCACTTTCACACTATGGGTTATGTTATCTTAAAATTTAGATTTTAACTCCATTTAAGTTACCTTAAACTAAGGTTAACATTATGGCGCACCAGTTGTTACCTTAATATTAAACTAACAGAATCCATTAAGATTGGGTACACACATGAATTGTTATGTTAATTTTTAGCGTAACAGAATCCGTTAAGATGCATGTGCATGTAATTAATTATGTTCTCAACATAATATAATTTGTTAAAAATGCATGAACATATGACCAACAAGTGCAATATTAAAAAAACTTAACCATGCAATATCGAAAATCACTGTTCATGCAGTGCACAATAGCATTCACCTTAGATTGCTGAGAGCCCAAGCCGAATTAGCAATTGGACTTCCAAAACGGATTCAATTGCTCATTCTGATACCACTTGTATATTCCGACTGATTTTGTCCACAGATCTTCAATGTCTGTTGCCTTCAAATTTTATAGTCCGAGTCTCCTATTGAGATGGCTAGAAAATTGCTTCTTTCTATTTTCCTTCATAACACATGTTGAGATCCAATAACCATTGCCTAAAAGAAGCCTGGGCATTTTAATCTCAACTATATCCATTGCTTCCCAAGAATTTTAAATAATCATTTTCAAAATTTACAACCTAGATATCCATTGCTCCAAGAACCTAGATCTTTGCCGTAAAAATCAATTTCCAATAGTTCTCTGTCTGAGGGACATGCCAAAACAAGACGAAAGAAAAATTACAGCAGAGAAGGACAATTTGTGCATCCACAAAGGCAACGAATATGCAATTTCTGCGTATTCCTGAAATTACAATAGCAAATAGGCAATTTGTGCATATTCCAAAACAAAAGGAGTGGAACTCTGGCACCTACATTTGCCAACAATATAAATCCTATTGTTTAAATTTGGTTTTTCCGGGGTTCCGAAAAGTTTTTGGAATTTTGCTTTAATTTGATTTCCTAAGGTTTCGTGGGTTTTAGCAGCCGGAAAACAATTTCGATTTGCCAAAAATCGGGAGAATTTCCTTAGGCTTGATTGGGGTTCAATTTTGCCCCTTTCTGATTTTGAGCCTTCCAATCGAGCCTTCCAATCCGGCATGGATATGCCACGAGCCTTCCAAGCCGGCATGATGCCACGATGAACGGCATGGAGGACGGGTAGAAGACTTTGGACCTGCCGTAATCGTCTCACATTTCTGTTTGCCTAAATGATGCTTTAAATGGGACTCTTATGTTGTTTCCAAAGCCTCTAGGGTAAAATTTGCAAAGAAGCGATGATCAAATCAATGATCAGCATAACCTGAATGCAATCGAAGGTATGCAGCTTTTCTACATTTTGTGCTTTTCTTTGAGACCTTATGTTATCAGAGGTCTTCATGGATTAGGTTGCATCCTTTTTTTTTATAGGAAGTTCCTTATCAACTGATGTTGGAGTATATTGAGTCGTCTACAAACATACTTAAGAACTCCGATTCAGTTCAGATATATAAGTAGTAAGTGTTTTGCATCTGATCTTTACATTTGCTGCAGTACTTTTTTATTTTTTGAAGCTTGATAGCTCGACATAAGGGATGCAAAAATGTAATACTGATGCAGTAAGTTCCACATCCTTGATTGCTGCCATCCGAGGAAGATAAATACGTTTCTTTTGAGTATGAACGTAATAGGTAAAATTTGCAGGTCTTATTGCTTTTGTAGATTATATTTCTTCTTTATTTATGTCTATTATCTGTATCCTCTTACCTCTGCTAGGTGTGCTTATTATATAGCATGTGAGCAGCGAGGTGATTGCAAGTCTTTTCCATAGAATTATAAGCAAATATGATCCAGTAGCTTTCTTTTTCAATGAAATGCTCTTGACCTATCAATTTGGTGTTACCACATCTCTAAACTTGCTGTCAGATCTCTTTTGATATGCTAAGTTCTACTTTAAATTTATTTCCCGACCAGACATCACACTATAATCCTTTTTGAACCATAGGCACGAGCCATATCCACGTTGTCAGCTGCTATCATTGCTTGGAATGATGGAGTAGTATTTTGTTAGTTGCATCATTGCTCATTCTAGATAGACATTATAGTAGCACATCTTATATTACCAATGTCTAATTCTACAAGAAAGTTCTATTCCTATTTTTCACTGTAAGAAGTGGTGATATATCAATACAACCACAAATTGATATCGCTTTCCTATGCAGATATTGCATGGTCCTCCCAATGTTGTAGTTAGTTTAATTAGACGAAGATGCTATATTTAGTTTAATCAGACAAAGATGCTGCGCATAAGAAGAGATCTAATGCAATGCTAGGATTGATAGATACCTATTGATTAATATGAATATGGTTCAGAATGCCTATTGGTGCATATATAATTAACATACATTCATTTAAAAGATATTGGACTGACAATTGCTTTGACCAACTCATGTTCAGCATTCTGTGCTATGGCTTTAGTAGAACATGGTGGTCACAATTGCTTTTCATACCAATGAAGCCATATTGCAGGCCCTTTTTCTGAAGGTTACAAGCATCAGAACAAATGTGTTTGGAAGCTCTTCTCTTTTGTCATGCATAAGCAGTTCTCTTTAGCAAGAAATTGCTAAGTTCGATGCATTTATGTCCTTTATTTGGTGTATTGCATTCTATCTTTCTCTTTACTCTTAAGCTTTCATTCCACTCCGTACTTTTCCAAATCTAAAATTATGCCTAATCCTTCAACCCATATATTTAAGATACAGGTACATATAATATTTGACATGGGTGTGGAAGTTTCGCTTGCTGCAGGACTTGGAGGATCTTCTCAGGTATTTTATGGCCTTATCATGATGCAGAACTAAGGCTCAGAGCCAACAACATTTTCAGAAAGTTCTCTGAGGTAAATCTTATAGTATATGTATGTCATTATCTGTAAGATGTCTTTCCTATGGCAATGTATAAGTACTAGACAATGATAAAGCAGGACCCAGTTGACGTTTAGAGTCTTCTCCAACTGGCACTGCCATATTATAAGATGTGTAAGTTTCTTTTGCATAAGCTCTGAAATTGGATAAATTAGTCATCCTTCCTCACATAGTGCAGAATTTTAAAATGTAATAATAATATGAAGGAATCTTTTTGTGGTGCTCTCTTTCGATGTTTAATATTCAACCCACATGTTTAAGATGCAGATGGATACAATATTTATCGTGGGTTGGTATTTTCACTTGCTACTGGACTTGCACGATCTCAAGTATTTGTATGACCTTATCATTCTTCGTTATTTATGAGATAAATAAATGTTACATGCTTTGAAGGTAAGCTTGCCATGACATCTTCTACATGATGTCTTTTCTGTTGAAAACTGAGCCAATCAATATATTCGTGCGTTTTGTTTTAAATTGTGATCTCCACCTGGATCTTTATTCACGATTTCCAGCATGAAGACCTCAAAGGCGCATAGTATATCTACAGCGGAGCGAGAAATATTTCCTACTAAAAATGAAGTTGTTGCAATGGAAAGAGGTAGGCAATTATGTTACGATCTCTGTTTTGAACACTTGGTATGCCTTATCTCCTTACGTTTTTTCATCCCAGGGTTTCAAGACATGCATTCCATGCCAATCTCAACGATTGATCACAGTATGTATGGGCTGCTACTGTATGATATGCCAGAAACATGGGTATTGCTTGGGTTGTATGTATCCTTAGCTGCTTCTTTGACAGTCCAGGCTTCGCATATTGGATGATCATATTGTTTACCAGTACAAATCATATCATAACAGATCTATACTGTAAGATTTTGGGGAATGGGAATCACTAAAGGGCCTCACGACCCAACTATAGAAGGTGAGCCTTGCTTCTGATTATGCAAGAATCAGACTAGAGTTGGTGACATAATATGTATCTGGAATTTCTCTTCTAGCAGACTCCTAGAAGATGTTATGGCAGTAGCACGTGCTCAAGTTTGTCGAGTTAATGTGCTGCAGCAAATCAGATGTTATGGCAGTAGCACGTGCTCAAGTTTGTCGAGTTAATGTGCTGCAGCAAATCATCTGTCCCTGATCCGTTACAGATTTCATTTTCTTTTACTTTTTGTGACATTGTCATCTTCCTTGGCGGAATTGAGATGGTACAGCAAAAGTCACAAATACCTAGGATATCCCTTTTGCCATTTCTAGATGGAAAGCAACAGAGAAGCAGTTCGAACAAGTTAGTGCAAGTTGCTCTGGGCATAGAACCTTTTTATTTAGGGTAGCCTAAAGAAGTTCTGATGTTGTAGTACCTGTCATGATTCTAGCAATCCAAGGCACATAGTTCCAGCCTGATTCATAGAAGCAAATCACATATGCAGCACCGATTATTTTCTCCAGCTGTTAGAACTTATTGCATGTCTGAACCTTAGAATGGTTGTGCCTAACATTTTCAGGTATGAATAAATTAATTTGACAGGTGCTAGCATTGTATCAAAGGAGAATCTTGCTAAGTCTAAACTAGAAGTTATGTGGAAAGAGGAGGAAGGCCATTCCCATGACTAAAAATAAGAAGAGCTATGGCAATGGAAGAATTGCAGTTTCTATGGAATTAATTATAGGCGTTCATGCAGGTACCTCATTTTGTTGAAGGCGTGCTAAGCATCTATTTTTCGTGGCTGGATGCATGTGCAAATGCATCTCACAAAATCACTATTTCCTTGATGTCCAGTTCTAGCAGTGGGCTAGGTGTGTCTGTATTTTATGCAAACCAGTAGATTTGTCATTTATGATAAAACCCTGTAGTATACAACAGTGGGATAACTTGATTTGAATCTGTCTGTTGTCTTTAACAGCTTGGTTTATCAGGTATTCCGAACTGCAATATTTTCAGTTATATGCAGCATGGTGAAGGCTAGCTATGTCCAGCATGGTGAAGGCTAACTCTTCCGATACAATATGATTGTAATCTTTAAATCTGAGCTTGGTTGCTACATCTGACCAACGATGTGAAATACTGAATTTGACTTAAAACCATACTGCTAGATTTGGGTCAAACGCTGCATCAAACCCTGGCAATGTAAAATGTGTGTTCATGTCATCCAGATATTGCATTTAAGCATTTACAATGAAAATTGGAGACCTAGATCTGCACATCAAACACAATAAGCTTTCTTGCATCTATTCTACAAGTCCGAAAAATGCTTTAATGGTTTGATTATAGATGTGTAGTTACAATGTAGTTTTCCTTATTGCATTGGCTCAAATTTCTTTTGCACACAGAGTGCATCAGGAAGAAACTATAGCTGCAATACTTTTGTGGAAAGTTAGTGGTGACACATCCCATGCAAAGAGATGATACTTCTCCATTGCACAAAGTAAAACTAATAGACAAAGCATTATATGGTGTGTCATAGAGCCTTTTGTTCGGCCTTGGTTTCATTTTTATTAGACATAAATATGTTGCACCCATACTAATTCGAATCATGGTTGGCGTCCCAACTATATGCTTCTCACGACGTCTTATTTTCAACTCCGCGAGTAACAATGTTCTCTTTAATATGTTGCTTCCAAGCTTATTTGAAGGAAAGAGCAACTTGGCTTTGGCAACTGTAAGATTCTTAAGTGTCTAAATATAGTTTCATTATACATCCGTGTACACATGTCTTCATGGTACATCTGTTTTCATTGTACACCTATGTCTTGATCTAATATTCTCTCTAATTTATTTCTTGCTGGATTATTATAAACAAGGAGTAAATTTTTAAGAGCAATACATGGATTAGATAAGTGTGCCTTTTGTTATCAGTTGCATATCACCAGCCAATTGCCCCCCATCTCTATCCAGCTGCTATGGGATTTCACAATCATGACCTTGGGCATGCTTATTGCAATTTCAAAATATCTTTCTAAGAGTCTTCATCTTATATACATTAGGATCAACTATTTGAAGCAATTATATAGTGCATTCAAATTCGACACTAGGTTGTGAGTACTTACTTGGTCCAATATAATATAATCAAGTCTAAATTTTTAAATACCACATACATAGAATAGCCAACTATAAAACAACCACGTCTTCAGATTATTACTAAGCCCGGCAACGCCGGGCACCATAACTAGTTAGAGTTAATACCGTAGTATGCTACTGGATTGCATGTGTTGACTTGCTATCACTGCCAGCACATTGCATGTTCATTTATGGTACTAGTAAAGAAAAGAAGTAAATGTAAAATTCATAAGAAAGAAGTAAAGTTCAGGTACCATAGAATATCTAAGAATTTTGATCTATATCTATATTTAAATCATGCAACAGAATGAAAATATGATTGGGAGTAATATTTATAGGTGGATTACATTACGTTGATTTATCTAAGGACATAGAGAGAAGATAGAAAAACATGTGCAAATGTGATAAAAAATTTTCTTTATAATTTCTCATCCAATAATAGAAGATTAAAAGTCCCCAGCTTACTGATGTAAGCACGTGCAGAATACAGTTCATAGAATACAATAGTTCACCTTCACACCCATTTTTCCTATCAACCTACAAAGCTTCATATAGCACCAATTGTTGCACTCCATGGGTCAAAAATAGAAGCCTATATTACCATAAACCCCTTCAACCCACATCATAGTACAAAGTACCAGAATATTCCCGTACTGCCTAAACCAGCAAGCAATATTCTCTAAAACCTAATACAATACAACCCTAGAGCTAACCCCTTTTGGTTGCCAGCACTTAATTGCAAAAAATCAACACTAACAACCCGCTATTTTAGCAACTATTATGACATGTCCTAAACAACACGATCACAAAACTAGGCCTATTTTAGCAACACAACTACAATAGCAAATCCAACCTAGGCCTATTCTAGCAAAACAACTACGTTAGACTGGTCAACTACATTAGAGTACACAAACCTAGGCATCAACAATCCAACTACTACATTAGATTGGTCAACTACATTAGAGTACACAAACCTAGGCATCAGCAATACAACTACATTAACATGAAATTAGCTGCAACAAACTAGCAACCAATCAACCCAACCCTACTTATTCATGGCAGACTAAACTGACCTAGCCTGCTGATTGTTTGCTAGCAGTTTTGTGCAAAGTGTTTGGTAGCAACCTATGTGTAAATTGTTTCTAGTCTTATATGCAGACTGTTTGCTAGCAGTTTGGAAGAACTATAGTTTGATATGAGAAAACTGACGTCATGCATTAGAAACAAGATATTGCACTAAGCCGGATCATATGGCTTCTACATCATCCACTTGTTGAACCTCTTGCGCCTCTTCCTCCTCATCATCTTCCTCTTCCTCCTCCTCTTCGGCCAATCGTCGAAGCTCTTCAAGCTCAAATTCAACACCAATCTCTCCTGTCTCAAGCAATAGGTTGTGAAGTAAAAAACATGAAAATATAAGATGCGGTACAAAGTCAATGTCCATTAGCAAAGTAGAAGCAAGCATTTAAAAACCCTCTTCAAAATGCCAAAGGCTTGCTCAATTATCTTGCTTGAGAGAAGTATATAAACATGAGAGAAACTCAAAAGAAAAAATGGAAAATTTTCCTCATGTCAACAACAAGTTAATGCAATATAAACACGAGAGAAACTCAAAAGAAAAAATGGGAAATTTTCTAAATGAGACTGCATATCTTCTGGAGTGTCGGCCAGGGGGTCGACATCATCCGCATAGATGAGCTGCATGATGACTTGATGCAAAAGCTGGGTGCCATCCCCTCCCCCTCCTCCCCCTCCCCCGGCCCCCAACTGTTAGCGAGCCAGGTTTCCAACTGGTCAATGTAAAGGCCAAATAGCATTGGAGAGAGAGGACATCCCTGTCGGACCCTGATACCATGAGTAAATCATTGCCCCGTCAGCTGCATTCAGCCAGAACAGCTCTCACACAGCCTGTACACTGCATTCTGCATCTATACATGAAGCCCTATTTGGCGCAGTCTTGCCCACAGCTTTTTCCCAAGCACAGTGTCAAAAAGCCTTTGCGAAGTCAACAAAGTCCCAATCCAATGCTATCTTTTATGTATTTTGATATGAATACATATAGAGAACCTTAAATTATGGTTGCTCCTTTTCACAATTGCACAAAGGTTATATTGCATTTCCATTTGATGTTGGTATCATCGAAATTGTTAGATTCTTACTTCATTAACTATAAATAAACTTTAGAATGCTTAGGAGCCAATAACCAACAACAAATTATACTAAAATCAATAATTCAAAATAATGGCAGGTGTCATGAAACTACAGGCCCTAGTCAGTCGCTTAAAAAAAAAAAAAAAAAAAAAAAAAAAAAAAACCACACATGTCCATGTCAATATGGTCGAAGTTACGCAAGTTTTGACACACACACAACTACGGGATTTCACGTCTTTAAGCATTAAACAAATCTTGAAACATGAGCCACCGTTATAGTATTTAAGTATTACTTCATTTCCCTCTAGCAGATGCATAGGAACCCAAGTGCACAAGTTTTATTAAGATAATGGTTAGTTATGAATAAATCTTCCATCCAACTGCATGTTTGCAAAGAATGCTTGAATCAAATCACTGTGTCATTCAGATATCTTGCACAACTAAGATGACCAAGACATTCCACAAATAGGGAGAACTGATAAAACCTTTTGTGTGCCTCCTGACGACTCCAGACTTGGTATATATATTGATTAGCATATTGCCCAAAACAAAGACTAACTTGTTTTTTTTTTTATGATAACATCTTCAAGAATAAGCCTGCCATGGCCAATCCCATACATTAACATGCTTTTTAGAATAGATTCAATTCTAGGAGTATGTGGTTTGAGTAATCTATGTTTCACATAATATGAAATCATTAACATTTCAAGATATGTAATTGAAATCATGCATTTATTTGAAGAGCTTAAAAGATGTTCTTAGCTTCCCATTTTCAGCATATGCTACAAGCATGGAGTAGTGAGAACCACATCCTTCTCAAGCATCAGTTCAAAATGTTGGAGTGCATTGCAGAATTCCCTTGTTCTAAATAAGTTGCAAGCATGATGTTCTATATAAAAGAAGTGGAAAAATTTATATTGTCAAACATTGAACGAGGGCAACTCTAAGAGCTGCCATAGATTTGGACAAGAAGATTACCCAAAAAAGACTCGTAAAATCAAATTGCTACTTGGATCCTTTTCTACCACAAAATTCATGGGCCTTCCATGTTTACCTATTTCAATTCCCTGCTTTAATGTTTCTTTATCTAATTGTCTGCGACGTGTCCTTGTATAACCGCTTGTCATAAGTACATATGAAGCAACATCTTTTGGATTTTGCTGGTGTATTTGCTGAAAACATATGAGTCCTAGATTTTATTCCTGAAAAGTTTTGCATACACTAAGCAAAATAATCCATGTTTCTTTAGACAATGAACATTGTGCACTTTCAAGAAAGTTGGTTGCTTCGTATAAGTGTCCTGACCTTGCAAGAAGATTGACTATGCATCTATTCAACGCACTCAATGCCTTTCATGTTCTCTCCATTTTCAGAATATCCTATAGTAAGCATATTCAACACCTCCATGTCTTGACCATTTTTAGCATAGCCTTTCAACAATGCATTCCATGACACAACGTCACGAATGAGATGTCCGAATACTTCCTTTGCTTCTTCAATTAAATGACATTTTATGTACATACTGAAGGTGTTGTTTACAAGAAGATCTCTTTTAAGTCCAGCCTAGACAATGCCAAGATGTACTTTACGACCATTACGTATGGCGCCTATGTTGTCACAAGACTTCAAGCGGAAAATGAATCAGAATCAGCTAGCACTCGAATGCACTTCCCCAAGCTGCATTTGGGACAAACACTTGAGTGTGGCTATGTAAATTCCATTTTTAGTATAGCCTGAAATGAGCATCTTCCATATCACAACATTCCAAATTGGCAGCTAACCAAAGACCTCCTCTGCCTGTACAAGTGATCCACATTTTATATGCATCTCAATCAAAGCCTTACCATGCAAGGCATCTCTTTGAAATCCTTGCTGTATAATTTAGCAGTATAATTTGCCCCCTGTTTACCATGCTTCAAAAGTGAAGCAAATGTGATAGCATTAGGTGATATCCCTTGCATCTCATCAAGATGTTTAAGCACTTGATAACCAATACCATTCTCAACGTACCATGTAATCATTGCAGTCCAGGAAACAACATCTCTATTTGACAGCCTATCAAAGACTTTCTGAACATCTGCAAGCAATCTAAAAGTTGTCGTACATGTGGACTAAGGAATTGCAAATACGAGAATCCCATTCGAATTGCCTCTCTAAAATCTGGGCATGTACTTCTCTTTCCCTTATTGCAATGACATTACTACATGCATTCAAACAGCAAAATGTAGGTCCAACTGGAGACAAGCCTTCTACTTGCATCTGTTCAAAGCAGTATAAGGCTTCCTTGCAAAATCCATCTTCAGCATATCCTGCAATCAGCATGGTCGAGAATACTATGTCATGAACTTCTAACTTGTCAAAAAGCTTCTGTTCATCAGTTATTGAGCCACACATTGTATACAGATCGACCAAACTGCTACTAATTGAAAGATCTGCCTCGAATCCCTTTTGTACAATCTCAGTATATAGTCATCGACCCTTTGATATGGCCTTTGTGCTAATATTGCTATCAATTAAATCATCTAAAGTGCCACATCTCCAAGGTAAAGCTGCAATAAAGGGTGTCTCCAAGTCATAATTCACTGATAAAGCATGTTGGTTATCTTTCATAGGCTTGCAGATTGCTTGGGATAATGCCTGTGTATAATTTAACCAGAAACAACATACTTCACAGAAATTTTCTGCCGTTCTTTGTAGAGCCCAGTTTAGTAGGAGTAGAAACTCCATACACTCAGATCGCCCATCGCTTACAGCATTAAGGGTTGAGCTTAGATAATTAAACTATCAAAGAACCAGAGATTATTTTCCAGAGGGTTTTTAACTTTCCTAGACGTGGATGGATAAATTAGTTCCATCGATCCGAGCCCTTGGATCGAGATTCTAGAGGGGGCGAGCATGCATGTCTCGCATGCATGCATTGCGTGCCTTCTCTGGTTGGGAGATCGCTATATTAGGCGAGGTTCTTCATCAACGTCTCAACGACACTTCCTCTTCTCTCTCAGCAGTACCTTATTTTCTATTCTTTGAAACCATGCAGGGGAGGGGCTTCTCCCTGCTTGGATTGACCAATTTGGCATTTCTTTCATGCTGTGGCATGCCCTTTCTTGGCCTTGCCTCTTCTTTAACCATAATCCTTTGACCTTCATCCTCGACCCCGTTTTTGATAAGGAAGTTCTCTTCTATTTGGGAGGTTTTTGTCGTTTTTATGCGAGCCCCATTCTAGAATTCCATCGATCTGAGCCCTCGGATCGAGATTCTAGAGGGGGCGAGCATGCATGTCTCGCATGCATGCATTGCATACCTTCTCTGGTTGGGAGATCGCTATATTAGGGGAGGTTCTTCATCAATGTCTCATCGGCGCTTCCTCTTCTCTCTCAGCAGTACCTTATTTTCTATTCTTTGAAGCCCACCCTCCCCCCTTAATTGTTTAATATATTTGTCGCCTGGCACGCATGACCAGCCCCTCTATTTGAAGAGGTTTTTGTTTTGTTCTGGCGTGGCACGCGTGATCAGCCCCTCAACTTTGGGAGGTTTGTTTTATCACATTTGTTGTAGTGTTGGTGATGTGCAGGTACAGGTTGGCAAGCGGCAGCAGCCTCGATTTCTCCATTCGTGGGTTTTTTGGGAGCGAATTCAGCCCCTTGCTGAAGGTTTATCACTAGGATTTTTCCTCGAAAACCCGAAAGGGCGGGGTTTTTTAATCCCGGTGATAAGCTTTCAGCATGTACACAGACCACACATCTATTAGCATTGTATTTCATAGGGTCCAAGTTGTATAATTGGACATTCCCTTTATTTTTCTTTGTGGGTAGTTCGCATGTGTGCGGCTATCCACTATCCACCATTGTAGAAAATCTGCTGAGATGAATGAGAAGCCTATCTATCTATCGGGAGGTTTTTGTCGTTTTTATGCGAACCCCATTCTAGAATAGATATAACGGCCAATATTGAATTTAGGTGATATGTACAACCACGTGGATAGGCTAGTAGAAATTGTTGTTGGGGGAGTTAGGCAAGCCTGCCAAAGAAAACATATATTCAATAGAAACAATAAACATGCTTGCCACCTGGTTGCATTCTTAAAGCATTCTTATTTAGAGGTTGAATTATTTTGGTAGAGGTTTGATATTCTAAAACCTTAGGCGACCCATAAAATTTTAAATCAACTTGTATTTCCTATTTCAAAATCATAGGCGTCCCCAATCATAAATGACCATAATTGAATCGAGTGGCGTTCAGAGGCCTCAAATACGATTTGGGTTGTAGGATGGACAGATCCGTTGACCCAAGTAGTCTAGGGCGCACCTGATTTAAACTATGTTTTATGTGATAGCATTGTATGTAACAAGTGGTATATATGTTTCTTGAACCGATGATATTTTATTTATATAAGCACACCGATCCGAGCCATCAGAACAGCATTCTGGGAAGGGACGAGCAGCTATATATGCATTATTCATTCTAGTGGTTGGTTATCGGTGTCTTCTCACAGCAGCATCTCTTCCTTGCCCATTGCTTCCCTCGGTTCCATCCATCCTCTTTTCTTCCCTTTTTCGATTGATCTTCCTCTTTACTATTCTAGACTATGTAGGGATATTATATGTCCTATGTTTCTAAAGTGGGTTTCACATAGTTTTAGAGCTTTCCTGGCTAACAGAGTCTCAAACCTATTTACTTCCATGTATTCCAGGGTTCTTTGACAAATACTGTAGATATATTTTACAGTTGCCTTTACAGAGACATCATCTAAGGTTATATTCCGCACAATTTATTTTTGCTTGTTCTATTTTTCAGCTAGCGTTGGGACTGCTCTTTTATTTTTTCCACGCTTGGTGTCTTGTCTTGGTAAAAATTCATCTTATCTTATCTTATCTTATCTTATCTTATCTTATCTTATCTTATCTTATCTTATCTTATCTTATCTTATCTTTCTCCACTCGAGTTTAACATTGACATTCCATTTCATGTTTACATTGATTAACTGTCGTGGATTTCATCTTAAGGCCTTGCACTTCTTTTGCGTCTATGCTTGCCCTTGGATTTGCAGTTTGTGGGATTTGAATCTAGATGCGGCTCATCATGCTATTTTATTTTGCATTTTTGCTCCGCTTTCTTTGCATATAAATTCTATTAAGTTTACTCCACATTATTAGAACTGCCAGGAATTTTTGTGGCTTGGAGTTTAGGATGATGGGGGGCATTTATTCCTAACTTTTAAGGCATTTTTGCATTATTCTAAATTACTTTGGAAAGTGTTCTGGATATGTAGTTTGGAATTTCTTTCGGATGATGCGCGAGCATTTGCCTTTTTAACTTATGGGTGCATTCGCATGGTTTTAACTTGATAATTAGGGGCCATAAGGTATGTTTTTGCACGCGTATATTGCTTTTAGAATATGGGGTGAATATGGTTCTTGTGGCATGTTAATCTATGTCTCCTGTTTTTTTCTTCTCTGGAACATTATATTTTCTTCATTCTTGTCGTTTACCTTAAATATTCTGAATGTGTGTCCCTATATTGCATTTTCTTACATCTCCTATGATCCATCTCCTATGTATATTGCTTTTAGAATATGGGGTGAATATAGTTCTTGTGGCATGTTAATCTATATCTATTGTTTTTTTCTTCTCTGGAACATTATATTTTCGTCATTCCTGTCGTTTACCTTAAATATTCTGAATGTGTGATCCATCTCCTATGACTGCCTATGCGCCATTTAACTATTTGGTTCGACCGCAACTTTACGTGGACCCTCGTTTATCAGGTTCTGTATTATCTTTCCAGGCTTGTTTGAGCATAGCCACACTCATTTGCATCGTTGATTTACCATGTTTTATCACTCTCTCGCTCGTTTTACGTTACTCCTTAGCACCTCTCTCCCTCCCTCCCTCCCTCCCTCCCTCCCTCCCTCTTGTGAACGTTGGAGATCTGCACCGTTTCGCCGAGTCATGGAAGGATCAACCACTGAGGAAGGGATCATTTTGTTCGGCCCTGTTACCTTTTTATTAAAGCCAGGAAAAATTGTCGGCCGGCTAGCCCCCGGGCTTGGATCCGGCTAGAGCTCTTGCATCCGTATAATCGAGCTCATGCATGACAATGCCTCTCAAAGGTCGCACCAAGCGGACCTCTCCCCAAAAAAAATCGTGCGCCATGGCGGATCCACAGTTCCTCACTTGCTATGGCCTGCGTGCTATCGCGGATCACAGTTCCTCCTTGCATTTGCACTTATCACTGGATCCGGCTATGGCATGCAAAGCGGGCCCGAACGAGAGCAAAAGCTAAAGCGAGGGAAAAGGCCATGCAAGATCCAGAGGAGAGGATTGCTTCCAGAGCAAGAAATCCAGAGCCCTCAAATTTTCTTTCTTATTTTCATTTTTTCTTTTTTCAAAAACACGTGTCGCCCCCAAATGTTTTGCTGGCGAAAAAATATTAGGTTCAAACAAAAAACCCAACTGCTTTATATATGTTTAGATATTAGAATCTCAACACATATTTCTAAGCACATTTGTATGGTTTGTATGGTTTGATGCTTATTTGTCCATTCGAGAAATAATATCGATAAATACACACTCTCCTCAAAAACACATGCTACTAAAATGTTCGAGAACACATGTAAAAGGGTTGGCGATTGCGATAAATACACTATCTCCTCGAAAATACATGGACTAATGGAGAATACATGTAAAGGGCCAATGTATACTTCCGTGACTAACACATGGAGTCTTTCTAGAACTACTAGAAATGGGAAAACCACGGAAAAGAACCACCCTCATGGGCATCTCTTAAACAACTCAAAACAGAATACATGCTGAAAGAACCACCCTCATGGGCATCTCTTAAACAACTCAAAACAGAATACATGCTTGCTGAAATCAATGAAACCATTATAATCGGGATTAAAAAACCTCGCCCTTCCGGGTTTTCGAGGAAAAACCCTGATCATAATAGGATCATTAACCAGACTAAGTTTCTAACAATGTAACAAGTTTCCCTCAGGCCTACTAGCCTTGTTGGGATGAGTACATAGGTATAGAACATGCTAACTGACATGAAGAATAGAACAAAGTTCACGCATAAATTGTAACAATCTTTAGATAGGAACTAGGATCCACTCTCAACTTGACAGATCAATTACCGCATCCTCCCAGCTTGGTATCTGCAAAAACAAAAGAAAAAATAAGCTAAAAAGGCCCCTCGGGCTCATCCAGGCTCTAGGGTCTCCCCATAGGCACAAGGGCCCACAAGACTCTAGGTTCTCCAACTAAGCAGCTTGGTATCTGCAAAACAAAAGAAAAAATAAGCTAAAAAAGGCCCCTCGGGCTCATCCAGGCTCTAGGGCCTCCCCATAGGCACAAAGGCCCACAAGACTCAAGGGTCTCCAACTAAGCACAAGGGCTTCCATCCAGGCGCTAAGGCCAACAACTGGCATGAAAGCCTCCAACTGGCACTAGGGCCAACAACCAAGGAAAGTACCTTTATGACAAAAGAAAACAAGGGCGGGCGGGTGGGGCTTGAAACTCCAAGAAGAAGAGATGCACGTTGAGGAGCTGATGAAGGAAATAGACGAGAATAGGAACCTAAAATAGGAGCGATCTCGCATAGGACAAAATAACTGTCAAGGAACTACCTAGTAGTTCAAGAAACAGGTAAATGTCATTTATATTTCAAGTATAAATAACATATTTCTTTTTCATGGAGGTCCAGTACATAGTATCTTAAGGCTTTTCTCTCCAGCTACATATAAAGTTTTAAAGGCAGGTCAAGGCCATCAGTGAAGGGAAAAGCTTGCCCTGAAATAGATTGAATACCTGGGCAAAGGTTCAAGGAAAGGTACAGAGAACATGGATATCATCGATAGTTTTCGCTGGGAGGTCAGGCAGTGGTTTGGGGACAAGTTGACTAGTAGGGCCATCAAGGTGTGTTACATTTTTGTCGGGGAGCGGATACTTTAACAAATTGGCTAGGCAATTGGAGCTGGAGTGGACAGAGGTGAAGAAGAGGGCGTGCCTAGAGACCGAGAAAACAGGTATGTCAATGGATGCATGGTCAACTTTCTTTGTTAGTGTCTAGAGGCTAAAAATTTGAAGAACGGCACTAAAAAAACAGCATTTTGAGCACGTGAAATGGTGACGGGGATGCTGACTAGGACTGAGAGGTGAGTCAGACAGGCCGATCACGTGGGTCGATATCAGCCAGCAGCGGATAAACCGTACAGGAGCAAATCATGTGTTGCAGGGCACGGCTAAGCTATGGGCTCGGATTTGCGCATCGTTGGGTAGAGATCCTAAAACCGGCCTTGTCAAGCTCCATATCCCGTGACCTGTTCCCCCGTGCCTCGTCCCTTTCTCATTTAACAAAACATAACCCCACTTATGGCTGCATTGCTCTGGCCGAAACAGGACACCAAAAACGCTAAATTGCCTAATATCCAGCTGGCCTGAGGCACAGATCCTGATTCAAAATCCATTCGCAAGAACTGCTTTGAAAAACTAAGGTGCTTTCAAAATAGGACACGTGTCCTTCGGCGACTTACATGTGTCTTGAGAAGAGTCATCACGAAAATATGCTAAAATCCTTAAAGCACTGCTCCTTGGTTTTATAGGCTAAGATCTAATCTCAGCCGTCGATTAGAAAGCTGTTACTATAGGTGAAATTTTACAGTATTTCTTATAACATCTTAGGGTTTTAAACTAGAATCCTTATAAAATCCTAGAACATTACAATGATTACGGCAGGTCGATGGTATTCAAAAGTTTCTGGAATAGGAAGCTATGGCGGTTCCATTCGAAGTTGAGCTATGGCACCAACCAAAAGAGGTCTAGCCCTGCTATTGGAATGTTGGAGTATGTGTAATGGGCACACATGAAGAATGACTCAGTGGAAGAGTACTGGAAGCCCATCAAAGGGTAGCTCAGTGGTAGAGTACTTGGCTTGCAAACAAGAGCATCTGCTTCAGCGCCTTAAGATGTTGATTCTGCTTTCGGCCCTAAGATGCCATCTGCATACGAGTCTAAACTGATTATGGCCCATGCCATTGCCCTTGCTTCATTCCGGCACATGCCATTGCCCCTACTTCATTCCGGCGCCAAGCTCCTCGAACCAAACCCTCAGAATAGCAAACCCTCGGACCAGTGCATTAAGGGAGATAACGCCTGGCACTCAGGCGGCATGGCCAAAATACTCGGGTGTCCATGCCTCAATTTTTTTTTTCGGTAACGCCCTTTGGCCAGGGTGTTATCTACACCTTAACAGCCTGTCTCGAGATTTTCATTCTAGGAATGAATCTTAGACGTTGATTCAAGCATGAAGAAGGCATGTATGGGCCGTAACAGCTTGGCTAGAATTGTTATCGCCATAACAGTTTTGTTATCACCATAACAGTCTTCTTGAACCCCTATCGGAATAAAAATCTCTTGGCATGCTGTTAAGGCTAGTAGCAACCTCTATACGGATCGAGCCTCTACACGGGCCGTTATGGGCCAGGAAACGCCCGAGGCCGTACTGCGTGTTGGGTACGGCCTCGGGCGTTTCCTGGCCCATAACGGCCTATGTAGAGGCTATTATCTAGCCCATATGATCAAAGGTCTTATCCAGTTAGCAGCTAGTTTCCATTTTATAGTTCCATCTAACGTGGCATGCATCTCGACCTTTTTATTTTTAGATTGTATAGTTTGGATTTGTCCCAAGTTAAGAAGGGAGCTGTAAAATAAAAGTGTGTCCAGTTGCTTTGGCAAAATAGGACACGAGTCATTGCACACACTTGTCATGTTTTGTCCTTGCATACCCAATTTATGTCATCATGTCCTTTGGTTTTTGTGGTTTTGTGCCATGTTTTTCCATCATCCACATTTTTTCCCCTTTTTACTTTCATATGCACACATTTCAAGAACTAGGCATAGAGACAAACTATAGTTCAGACACCAATATACCTTGCCCTTGTCACCCCAGAAAATAATAGAATATCTCCTTCCTCTCTGTTTCAGAATTTGGGGCGCGCACAAAGATAGGGACCTATAGATCATCCCAATTACAGATTTTCCTTTAGAATCTACAAACACCGCCTTCCATAACACACTACTTGTCAATAAAGGATTTTGTTTGTTGCGGGTGTTTGCCAAGTGGATCTACTGATACACCATTACATCAGTATGACCAAATGGGAAAAACGACGAATATAACACTATCTATACCATGGAGAGCCAACTGCCTAATATCTAGTGATGTTATGATATATGCATAGCACTACTGACAAGATCGCACTGTCAAGCACAAAGGCTTTAATGGTTGCCTGCGGAGATTACTATGTAAGTCAATTATGACCAAAATTTGAAGGATCAAGCAAATCACAACTTATAGAGCTAGTATTGTAAAAGTGATGACGTTATGGTTTAACGAAACTCACATTAGGCTTCTTTACCAAATTTTCTTATTATTACGTATTTCATCGATTATGCAATATTAAGTACAACTCACACAACATCAAGTACATTGGCCAATCTTGAGCTCCTGACCTCGAGCGTGGCACGCACATCAAGTACATTGGCCAATCTTGAGTTACTCAGATGTGGCAAGTTTAATGTCCTACCACTGTAGCAAAGTGCACAAACTATGATTTGCCACAAGACATTTAAAGAGGCTACAAGAAGTGGCAATTTCTCCACCATCAAAAAGGTTTTTAGACGATAATGAAGAGCAAGAGAAATAATATGGCGCATGGTTTTGTTCTTTCTTTGTTTGGGTAAGATCTAACAAATAAGAACATGGAAATGACATAGCTCTTTTTAGAAAACTAAGCGTTCTTTCAAGCATGACGATGGCCATGCTCGAATTAGCAAATGGATCATAACCCTCCACATGATCTTCATCAAAAACACTATGCATATTTGGGCAGCAAACTTGGTTATAATTATGACAAACATCAACTAGATTTGAATAATAGCAATTACGTTGCATTAAGTTTCTCTTCAATTTTATTAAGAGTTTGTGAAATGTTATGACTTGAGACAACATCTGTCGTCTAACAAATTAAGCATTGTTGTTAATTGACAACAAGTGTTGATTATGTTTTACCTTATCGTTTGGAACAATAGCATTGTAAGCTATTGATGTGCCATGTTTCAAATATGTTAAAATATGAAGATGTGTGACTTTATACGCAAGTATTAACATATTTTATATTGCATAGTAGTTAAGTTTATTGAGAAGCCTATGGTTGGACTTGATCCTAATTGGCCTACCATTAGATGAAGACCTCTAACATGCTCCGTGTGACAATTTTGTAATACTTATGCACATGATTTGGGAATGCCTTTAAGAAGATAATGATGAGAAGCTGGTCTTCCTCTTCCTGCTAATTCCACATTCTTTGGATTGGACGTGGAAGTTTATGGCGCTATTTTTAGTGTATTTTGATCTAGAATATTGTAATCTATAATAGGGAAGGCACATGCAAATGATTCCACTAACTAGACAAATCAAATGGCTAGAATATTATTAGTAATATATTTTTGTCTCCCACCAACCATCCATTAACAGAATAAATTGGATTTTTACCTCTAAAATTGAACATAATAACAGATGGTTCCCACCAAGTAGAAAGTATCAAAATTGGTAGTTAGTGTAGGCCATGAATCTAGTATTTTTTTTTTCCTGTGTTCCTTCTTGTCCTCCAATGATTATAGGCTTTATTTCCATTTTTCTTGTCTTATTTTGTACAGATTGTCCATTAGTGACGTCGTGGGTGAAACATCTCAATCTGATCTGATGGCAACTTCTATCCCAATATCAGGTGCTGGAATTCATATAATCTAAGTTAAAAACCTATAATTTGTAGTACTCAATATTAATTAACATTAAGTAAGCACCCCAAGATAGCATTAATCATCCACAATATTACAATACTTTGGTACCCCACTTGAATTGGAGAGCTTTTATAATACTTTGGCCCAAAGTAACAGCTCTGCCCTCCACATCATTTTCATTAGCAATAGTTATTCACAGCAAGAGCTTCCAATGATGTATGACTCACTTTTCTAAAAGGAAAAAAGAGTCTGGTACTTGTTTTTTCTCTGATGGTAGAAATAAGACATCCTTGTCTTGTCGCACGATCTTCTATTGCTGCAATAGATATGACTTTCTCTATGTTTCTGGAGATCATGAAAAAAATTGCATATTCACAGCATCATGTACAGCAGCTGTCTTCAGGGGTTCATCATACTCTTAAGAGATAACGAAAAGTAAAATCATAAGGCATCACTTCAAGCACAGTCGAAATTGCTTCATCTGTTTTTTTAAGGCATTCCTGCACAGCTTCTTGTAATGGTTTAGATAGATGTCCCATTAGCCAGTTCATCAAAGATTCTGCATCCTTTGCAAATTTCCCAAGATTCCAATCCAGAAGCTTGGGTATTAAAATTTTCTTCTTTCTTGTCACTCCAACAGCAGCTTCCAAGTATTCCCTTTTTGCAGTTTCAAGTTCCCCTTCTACCTTTGGGGCTGTATAGATCCTAACAGCTGGTGATGACTGGGTGCCACAGCTCAATGCAAAATTAACAAGTGGCTCTGACCACTTTAGGCATAAGCTGCTTTGAATTTGTTTTTCAACTCTCTCATTTGTACAAGTCTGTAAACACAAACGGATTCAAGATTGTTGTCACAAAAGCAATGTGAAAAGCAGAAGCCCTTACCTGCTTTGAGCTCGGGGGAAGACGCAATATCACATGTTCAATAGCTAAAGGATTTAGCATATGCCCCCCAACATTTAACGTTGCCTGGAAGTTCATACTTCTTAGAAACATATCCTTCTAGTAACGTGTGCAATGTATGCAAAATATATCATTTGCTTACCTTTCGAGCAAGTGTTAATACTTGACGAGCATTACCTGGAACTCCATACTCAAGAAAGGCCTGACTTCACAGACACGTCTATTAGAGTAGATTCTTTCCACAAAAAACCTAACACAAATCTTGAAAGTGCTTTCTAAACTTACATGCATCATAGAAGCATTATAAATATTGATCCAAAAAGCTAGTTTCTGTCGATGTGACATCCCTCTCAGGTCAATAAGACCAAGCCTTGTAATTAAAGACCTGTAAAGCCATAACATTTAGCAAAATAAATATTTCCAAACTTGCTCATCTATGCCCAGTCAGCCTCAGAACATTACTTTAGTCTCTGCTGAAAGAATGCTGTGTGTGGAGCACAACTTGATGCAATTGAATCTGCTTTAATGCTGATAAAGTTCCTGTAGGTTCCAGTATCTTTTAATTCTGAGTCTTCACGCACTCCATATGGATCTGGCCAATCAATCTCTGATGCACATTCAGAGAGACCTTGAATACTGCTATTGCTTTTTGAATCAACGCTTTGAAGACTAGAAGTTGAAAGAGTAGAGGTGGAACCAGCAGTTGGTGAATCACATTCAGGCACTGAATGTGACTTTATCATCAACACAAATATGTTGAGAAGGCATCTCACCATTTCCTCAGATAGTCTGTTAGGTTTGGCTATTTGATAATCATCAAGCACGCCAAAAGGTGATGGAATGTTGGGTATCTGAGCAGTTAAATCTTCATCAGATTGCACCTGGCAACATGCACGTACACAACGGTAAGAAAATGGATTAAGCATGGTTAATATGGTTCCTGCAGGTTGGAAATTGTATACCTTACATGCCGCCTTTCTGTTAGCTGTTGCTTCAATTGAGGAGCCATTTACATGTTTCTTTTGTCTAATAGGTAGCCTCTGTTTACGCACCTCCTCCTTGCAATTTTGTGAATTTCTTATTACTCTAGCAGCAGGTGACTTGCTTCTCAATCGAATTGTATTATTTCTCGGGTTATAAACAGTTGAAGCTCTATTCTTCCTGGGAGTCTTTGGTTTATTTGGTTGTGAAAAAGTATCCTTTTGCTGCCCTTCAGATAACACTTTCTTACATGGAACCACAGAAGAGGGTGGTTGTGATTTTTGGCTCTGCACAGCAGCATCTGTAGGAACCTCTTTGAATGAGTTAGAAGAAACACTTTTCCCTAGGTGTTTCTTTTTTGTCGTGATGGAATTTGTCTTCTTCTGGCATTCACTTTTCTCTATTTCTAAAGGAGCTGAATGGATTTCTGCAAGATCCTGCTGTAAGCAACCAACCTGATCCTCGAGGTGGAAGATCTCCTCTTCCAGCAAAGCAACTTCTGCAAGGAGTTCTCTGATCTGCCAGTTAATGAAAAGAAATTGGTTATCCATCTAGACTCATTATCAAAAGGAGGACAAAAAAAAAAATCTGCCAGCGCGCATAATGAGGAAAAACAACTAACTTCCAACCTCATAAAACCCTAGTCTTAAGATGGTGGAAGGAATGTTTTTTCAGGTCTTAATGTCTAGAGCTCATACAGGTATAAGCAGAAACATAATTCTAGTGCAAATGCAGGATGAATTTACAAAGCCTGAGAGAAGAGATAGTCATACCTTCTGTGGAAGATAAGGCGAGAGGCGTGGAAGAGAACCAACAGGTCGGTTTAATCCTCTTTCCAAAGCTCTTCGCACGCTGACTTCCTTTTGCAGCTTGATCTTCAGCTGTGCAACCTGGATGAAAGGAAAATCTTTGATCAGTTGAATTTCTGAAGCAAGAACACAGAGAGACTCATGCAGTGTATGACCCACATCTTTCTCAAGCAGGATCCGCTCCTCTTTCTTCTGTGATTCCTTCTTCTCTGGCTTGGATGGTTTAGAGTTGGGAGTAACCTGAATTCCGTTTAGCACAAAGTATACAAATTATCAAACTAATGCATCCCGAACAGAACAACATGGCGAACAGATAATATGAAGAAACACAAAATCATACCTCATTTTTGGGATTTCTAGTAGCAGGGGAACCACGCCAACCGGTTTGTGGCATGGATGTTTTGTCTGATGAATGCGGCCCAAATAAGCTGCAAGCATAAGAAATTAGTTAGATTTTGCTCCTAGTACTAAATCGAGGAATCATAGCGGGAAAATTTAACAGCGACAATTGGGCTCTTTACCTTTTCTTCACAGCTCTAATTCCACTAATGTTATTGAGCTGGGCATCTAATACAGATCCTGGCACAGCCATTCTGATAAGAAATCTGTCCTTTGTAAGGCGCCAGCAAGTGTTGACATCATCTCCTTATTCTTTGGCACGGAGGCACATTCTCGTTTCGCATTTTCCACTATCCTCAAATAATGGTGCATTGATTGCAGCCCCTCAAAAAATAAAAAAGAAAGGGATTCCAGTAGTGCAGATAGCAGAAACTTCACTTATTGATGGATGAATCAAGCTTTCCAGTTCTGTCGCACAAGCAATTTGTCAGAACCCAACCAACTGCCTATCTTCTTGAAACGCAAAGGGGTACCGGTTTTACTAAACAGGTGAAGCAGAAGATTGGTATAGGCCAAGCCCACATAGCGCCACGCCTTGGTTTATCATTTTGCAGCTTTTATAATTGCATATATGGCTTTTTCCTGCCTTGTGCCGATCATACAGCACAATCTTTAACACATCAACCATTTATAACCTGGATCTACCTGCTTTGAAATTGCCCCATTAATGTAAAGATTCTCTGGTAAGCGCTTCCATGCCCCAGGGTTCGAAAAACTTTCTAAGCCTTACCAGACAATTTGCCGCCTATAGATAATACGTACCGGATTTAATATAGAACAAGACTCGGATATACCGGATTTTACACTAAACTATGTTATTTTGTACTGGAATTTTGCGGGCATCCAAAAATCTAAACTGGAAATTTTGAATTCCAACCGGAATTTTAAGGGCCTAACCCCCACTTTTTCGAACCCTGCCATGCCCCCGCAGAAAAGAGGGCTCCAGTTGGGCCCCCGCAGATCATAAAGGCAAGTATACAGAACGAAATTGCAAGCAATCTAACAGATATGATCAAGTTTTAAAAGCTGCATACATAAACTCCGGCGAAGAGTAAGGTGCATTCAAAGAATAAACTTTAAACTCCAGAAAATCCACTTGCATTGACATTTGGCCAAAACTTGAAGAGTAAGCAAATCCAATCTGGGAATGCCATTCTCCCTCCAATTTTTTATTCAAGCTTCGACCAACTAAACGGATCAAAAACCCGAGGTTGCTGGAATTGCGAGGCAAAGAAAAAGCACGATTCGAGACTGCCGGAATCAGGATCAATGATGGAACCCAACTTTTTCCTTCTTTTGCTGGAAAAGCAAGGCCTGGGGATTGAAAAGATGGATGGGTTTGGGATGGATCGATGAAAAGAAGCTGCAGCGGCAAATAAAACGAGCTAGGATTAAGATTTGGGAATATGACAATAAGAAGCTGCCAATGTAGGCAGGCAAAGCAAGCAAGAGATGGGTTGGCTTGAAGAATAGTACCTAACACTTTTACCAGTTCCCCCCCTTTCTTTACCACAGGTTAACTTTTTTTTAATACACTGCCTTATACTTCCTTTGTACTTTTCACACATTTTCAAGCTTATTTTTGGGAACAGATGCACCCATGTGTATATTTGTGTGCGTATTTTTTTTGTATATCTTTTTCTTCTTAGCTTCTTGCTTCATGGAGAATAACCTTTCTTTCCACTTGCTTGCTCATCAACGTGTAGGTTGTCACACACACCTCCCTTGCTCTTTCCATCTCTTCCTCTTCTCTTTTCTAATCACTATTTGATTTCATTGCCTCCCTATTACCTTCCCTTTCGCTTTCTAAGTGCATTTAGTTCTGTTGTCGTCAAATCGATTCGTAGGACCTATTCTTCTTGGTCTCATGTAATAGAAGGTTGCAGTTCGTAGGACCTTTTCTTCTTGGTCTGATGAAATGGAAGGTTGTTCGTAGTATCATAATGTCACGTATCAATAGATATGCAAACACAGCACGACCATAATCTTTGGCCCCATAATAAGACGTTTGATCTTCATCCTCCTCCTAACAAGTTCACGTGACTTAAAGGACTCACATGTAGGGTATCATTTCTTCCACTGTAACATTTCAGTCTAATTACACATAACTTTCTTGATCTTTCCATTTGTTCTTCCCATTTACCATCTATCTTTGCTCTTTTCTAATTACTACTTGATTTCCCTGCCTCCCTATTACTTTCCCTTTCGCTTTCTAGGCGCATTTAGTTCCAATGTCCTCAATTGGTTCATAGGACATATTCTTCTTTGTTTGATGAAATGTCTAGTATCATAACTCAGATATCAGTATCAACAGATACGCTAACACTTCATGAGCATGACTTTTGGCTAACACGTCTGATCTTCATCCTTCTCCTAACAAATTCACGTGACATAAAGGACTCACAGGTAGGGTATCACTTCTTTCAGTGTAGCATTCAGTCTGATTCTTTTCTAATCAATAATAATAATTGATCTCGATGCCTCATTCAGTCTCATTCTTTTCAAATCAATAATAATAATTCTTCTTCTCAATGCCTCTAGATCGCTTCCTTTTTTGTCTCTTAAGAGCATCTTAGGTATGATGTCTCAACCACTCGTAGTTGAACCTACTGATATTCCATAAATTCATCCTAGATTAATGAAAGTAGGAAGTCGGCATTGTGTGGCATTATTATAATCATAATCTCCCACATCAATAGATTAATAAAATAGTTTCACAATTGAGCTCTTTCCTAACTATTTAGCTATATTTTACCTATGGTGTATGGTCGTGAGTCAGTTTCTTGACAAGAACTAATATTAGACCTCAGAGAACTTTATGCAAGCATGTTGGCATTGCAAGTTGTTAGCCACTAGTTAGCTCCAAATGAGCCAAAAACTTATTTTAAAGTAGGTTGGCGAATGAGAGTCAAAAGCTTGAAAAGCCATTCTTGAAGATGACATGTTAAGACTCTTAATGATGGAAAGACCCCCCACATTAGAAAAATACTTGTGAGAGCAACGTCTTATAGACTAATGCAAAAATTAGAACTACCTTACTAATTTATATGAGAAATCACTGTTGCGAGAAATGGATGTTTCAAAGGTAAACCTACAATAATGTATGGGGACGAGTGGACATTTAAGATGCAAAGAACATAACGCAAGCTCTAGTTACTATGCATGTACCTAAACTATGAGAACCCTAGTTACAATGCATTCAATAAAGAGGTCTAATTGTCGTTGGCATATTTTTATATGCCTAGATTGAAGGTTGGGAAGGTGTATTTCATAAGAATTGAGTATAATTGATTTGATTTTCATCATTATCAAATACGAAAAATAGTCTATGGGACCCAATACCATAAACACAATACAGCCATTACCATGTAAAAAAAAAAATAAGGTGCCAAAGCACTACGGATCGCCCCAATGCAAAGTGTTGTTGCTTTGCGGTATTGGCGATGATCCCCCAAAGATCTTCTTTGTTTACGCCCTTTAATATGTACACCACCTTTGGGGCCAAATTTTTTTTAGTTAATGCAAATCATTACATCTAACAATAAAATTACATCCCCCTAGAACCCCCTTTGGTTTGGATATATATTCACACGGGGGATGACTCCGGGCATCGAGAGCTGTCGGATTGGCATATTCACAAGTTATTCCTCAATTTAGGCCGTAGATAGCAATCCCCATTCGTGGGGTATGCTCGCACAAATTTTTTTGTATTGTATAGCAAGGCTTGCAATATACTATAAGGTTTGAGGCAATGTACTAAATATTGTTGATTTCGTACATATATTATACGATTTTGGGGAGTACAAAAGGGGCTCTTGCTGCCCTACATCATCCTCTATGTGAATATGCACCCAAACCAAAGGGGGGTTTAATTTTATTTGTTAGATGTAATGATTTGCGTTTAACTCAAAAAACATTTGGCCCCGTTGGGGCCTAGGGAAAGGTGGTGTACATATTAGAGGGCATAAACAAAGAATATTTCTGGAGGAATTTCATTAGAATTGTAAGGACTAATGGTTTGTATCTGTGTAAAAAACTTTTGCCCCCTTCGGGGCATTTAAAAGACCAAAAAATAAATCATATAACAATTAGGATATATAATGGTTATAAAATGGCTAAAGGCCCCAGGAATCGAACCAGGGTTACTCCAATGTGCATATTACCTCTGGCGTGCCTACAACAATATTATCCAGCAATATACAAACATATAATGATGGATATATGAAGATGGAATTTCTTGTTTTGCACGCAAGCCAATCACATTATCTGTGCAAGCAAAGGGACGAGACCATTGAGCATTGTTTCTTTTTATGTGATCATCTCCAGCCTGTTTGGTCTTGGTTGCTTTCTCTTTTTCATGTGGCATTGACAAGTCAGCAAGTGCTTCTGGCTATTTATCTGGATACTTGGAATAAGTTGCGGAGCCAAGCATTTCATTTAGCATCAGGATGGTTGTTGTGTGCAGAAGATTATATATCTTTCAGGGTTTGGATATTCCTCCTGCAGTTGTCCTCCAGGACGCACAAGCTAGAATCACTAAGGCCTACCATTATTCTTCGCTTGCTCCTGCCAAGCGACAATTGATATTTGAGTCCTATTTGAGTGTGTTGTCTTGTGCATAGGCTGGTGGTTCTACTCAGTGGATCATGATTATCCTCTGAGATTTTATCCCCGCCTTTGCATTTGCATCTGGCTTTTGGCTTGGAGTTTCAATAAAGTTTGTCGTTCTTTAAAAAAAAAAAAAAAATATCAGTTAATAACTTACTTTAATTTATTAACTAGCTCATTTAGGGCCCTGATGGCCATGGAGCTTGATTACAAAGATTAGATTTTCAACAGAAAAGAACGGTGAGCTTCCACCGCCTTAATGTATAATGCCATTTTCAATAGTGGTAAAGAAAATAAAGACTAGAAATTATGTACATACATAAATATCAAATTGCATATGTATATTTGTATATGTTGCACATGTTGTGAAAACATGGTCTTCATCTTCTATAGACTTTATGTCACATAGCTTGCATACCCTGTCATCTACTGGAATCTTATGCCATCTACATGTCTCAATTTCTAGTCTATGCGAGTTGTTTATTATCTGTTAATAAATAGCATGGATGTTTGCACATTATGAATCATAAAATTGGATTGACAACATAATTGATGGATAACAACATAAACTTATGCATAAACACATGAGACTATTCCTCATCATAATATAATTCCTGCCATGCCATAGAGTGTCACATACACAAACATGGAGTTTAATTCATACTTAAATCTAAACATTTTGTAAAAGTAGAGACTAGCTGATAGGATCTAGAAAAAAAGCAATCTATTTTCATAGCTCCATCTATGGACACAATCAAGATTTGGAGTCCAACTTTTAGTCTTGAATGCTTTGAACAGATTAAAGAAATGGATCCGAGAAGGTAACTTAGCAGTGTATCGTGCGCCGTTCAAAGACGATATCACGGTCCCAAGGCATTATCTTTATCTTGCCTCAATCCGCAGCGTACCGCCACCCCGGCGGCGTGTACGCCAACGTGTAGCCAAGTGGGTAGCCCTAGGGGGCAACTTGCTAGGTATGTGCATGTGTTAATGTGCACATTTACCAATGTGCACATTTATTAAGGTGCACACCTTTCCATGTAGATGCCTTTATGCCACCTAGGCCATTTTAGATGAGTGGACCATTCCCAATTATCCCACATGCCTAAAGGGATAATTGGAAACCCTAAGCCCCAACCCTTGCCTATTTAAGTAGTAGAACCCTAACTTGCCCATTTTTCGTTCCTAGGGTTTTAGAGCTCTGTTTTGGCTGCCCCAGGAGCCAAAACCGCCTCCCAGACTCTGCCCAAGAGAATGGCACCATTAGTTTCCCTTGATTCGAGCAGTTCAGTAGGATGGTCGAACTCAGGTCAGGAGGAGCAACTCATGGATCAGGTATGTAGTCGATTTAATGGTCTAAACCGTTTTTCCGGTCATTGTATCGAGTAGGTTTAGCCTATTAAATCGCTTTTTAGCTGCTATCTAGATCTCTAGATACCGGACTCTAACTAAAGAACCTAACTCTATGATATAGATTAGATCTAGTTCTTTAGTTCTTACGATGATGTATATGGATGATGTATCTCTGTGAACTCCTTGTATTGGGAAGGGGTAGAGACTTCAAGCTTGGTAGTAGATGCTCCTAGATTAGCCTCTCTAGCACACCATAGATTCGCGCTTTGGTACAAGAACCACACGGTTGTGGGTGAAGGGGCCGGGACCGGCTAAGAAGGAGGTTCATGTTCGACTCTTGAGCGATCCCTATGGTGTGTTAGTGCTCAGGGGATCATTGTGACTAGGTCTAATGGCTTGCCACCGAGTGCGGGCAAGGCATGGGCTCGACACCGTGGGGTGGGGTTCACCTTCCGGTGGGTTGGTCGAATAAGGGCGGTGGCCCTCTAGTCACCTTGAGTCGGCATGTAGATCTCTGGAGGGAGTGATCCCTACACGCCCCATCTGGGTGGGGAGATGTAACCCGGTGAGGCGTAGCCCTTTGGCTATGCACGTGAGGCCTCTGATCGGGTCCCAACACTTTTCAGCCTACTCGCAAAGTGTGGTATGGGAGGGGGGATGGAGTGGACAACCCAATGCCATGTTCTTATGCCGGCCAAATCCATTGCCATGAATTGCATGCGCAATGAACTCTGGAGACCAAGCCGTCAGTCATCCCTTTGAGTCGAGCCTTGGATAGGATTCCCTATGTGATGTGCGATCTTTGTCTATGCAGAGATATGTGGAGGACCATCCCATTGATGGTCATATGATGTTGATGTATGTACTCTTACGACATCTATGTTTTACGCTTCTAGCCTAGGTAGGCCACGAGGGAGGCGGGGTAAATGACCCCTTCATTCTTTAATGGAACTCTTCAAGGTTGCAGTGATACGTGGAGGGCCCTATATTAGCATGGAGCTGGTATGGGGGATGAACTCCTGTTTGTATACGGTGAGTGCACCGTATATGAGTAGGGGATGTCACAGTGGTATCAGAGCAATGTTCTTGGAGACCAAGAGCAAAGCACTGACCATGCTCCCAGTAGTACTAACTTGATAGGCTCCTCAAACCTCGAAAAGTGGGAAATTTTTTGCTCATTTTTGTAGTTTATGCTAAGCTAGTAATAGTTAAGTGAATTGGAACTTAATATTAGCACAGTTAAGTGAATTGGAACTTAATAAGACTAAAAAAAGAAAGTGAATTGGAACTTAATAAGACTAAAAAAAGAATGAGCCAGAACCTCCCCAGGCAAGATGGTCTCACAGCTCGCGCCTGGTCAAAGAACTGCATTTTAGTTTTTGAGCAGGGCGCAAGCTGTGAGACATTGATCTTAAAACATCTTGAAAAGTCATAAAATTTAAAAAAGTAGCTTGGTAGCTAGATTAGTCTAGTTTTTCAATCTATTTGAACCTCATCTTAAAAGGATTCCCGCGGTAACAAGAATTGAACCTCCCACCCATAGGGTTGAACCCCCCCAAACCCCCCCGTGCCAACCACTGAGGGCGGGCATCGTTTATGTTTGATTTATAATTCTTAATTAGATTTAAGCTTTAATAATGTTAGATAATATTAATGGCTAAGCCTTAGACTTAGAACCAAGACCCTTAAGCTAGATAGAGACAGCATCTTGATAGACACCAGGACTCCGATCGACATGATGCGCACCAAACGTAATCGCTTCGACTTTTCGACAAAGGCGAAAAACAGCCCGAGGAGGCCAAGGAGGCCGAAGGAGATACAAGAAGAGGAGAGGGCGAGAGCGAGGGGCGGGAGGCCAAGGCTCAAAAGCGGCGTAAGGTCGGGTCCAACATTTTGAAGACTCAACAGCTTGCACTGTTCATGCAAAGCGAGTAACCCTCATGAGGAAGGACATGCAATTAGCTAATTTAATTAAGGGAGATCCCCAGTAGATATGTTGTAAATAATCAATAATTTTGTTAATACATGATAATTTTGAGTAGTTTATGTGTCAAATCTTGCTTAATTAGGACGAGTTAGCAAGTAGTAGTTTTTATTTTAGTAAAATAGGATATTCTCAGACCAAAAAGTGTGATGTCTCAGCATTTCTGGCCTTGTCAAGAAACTAAAGTTTAGTTTTTGAACGAGGCGCAACCTGTGAGACCTTCATACCTAGACCATGTCCAAACTAGACCAAAACACCTCCAAATTGACCAAGTAAGGGGCCCATTCTGCCTAACTCGAGGAGACTAGTATGAATAGACCCTTAGATCACCCAAATTGGACAAGTTTAACCTAATTTACAGCCAATGTCTCACAGCTCGCGCCTGGTCAAAGAACTAAACTTTAGTTTTTGAGCAGGGCGCAACCTGTGAGACCTCCAAACTTTGAACTTCCATAACTTGAGCTACAGAGCTCCAAATCGCCTGAAATTTGTTGCAATAGGACCGTTAGACAGCCTAGAATCCATTTATGACCTCAAATTAGGCTAGAAATGTCAAACCCTAGCTCAAAATAACCAAAATCGCTCAAACCCTTGAATTGTTTTTCCAAACTGTAGTTGTTTGTAGATAGAAGTATACCCCATTAGTAGCTCGCAGGTATTGCTCTCGGCTCAAAGCTGATGCCTTACTCCTAGATAGAAGTGCCCAAGAACCCCCCTTTTGTTATAGTCATCTAGACCTCAGCATACCAACCCAAGTCCAACTGTTGGTACATCACCTCGGGTCATGCCAAAAGCATAAACCTTGACCTAATTCTGTGTCCTTCTAATAGAGTTTGACTTATATAGCCGCCACATTGACACTCCCTATTGCCAGGATACCTAGAAAGGAGCTAGAGTCTAGAGCTGCCCAAGTCACCTCATGTGTAGAGATTGGACTCCCCCAAACCAACTTTGTTAGGACCTTAGAGTATGCCTCAAACATCATGGAGGTTTTGCAAAACAACCCTCATGTCATGCCATACCACACGTCCTAATATCCATAGACTTGGAGATTATAGATATGTCCCCAGTAATGCTGCTCGAGCCATCTTGCTTGCTTATAGAGCCCAAAATGTTGTAGGAGAGACCTTCAAGTAGACCCTTAGACTCTAGAATATACGAGCGTTACTTTCGAAGGACGGGGCTAGAGCCACAGAAGAGGTAGAGGCGCAACTCCTTGAAGACATCAAGGTCCCAACCGATGTACAGACAGATAAGGAGAGGAGACCGAAAAGGCAGACCCAAGAGAGGGAAGCACAACGACAAACACCTAAACTGACAAACGAGTAGAACAGGACACCACCGGCCTAGCATCAATCTTCATTAAATGGGAAGGATATTTGGTAACCAGCGGCATCAAGAATTTTTCTAGATGTCAACCTCTCGGCTACCACGTCCACGAGCTCACATCAGAAAGAGGATCTCAATGCCTTCACCAACTCGACGCACATGAGTTCAAATGGAAGGACGCAAGGCAGCAAAATACAGGTGCAGGAAGACGTTAGACATCGACGCCACGTTAGCATCACGAGCTAGGGCCAGAGGGCATAAGCTTCCGTCGAGGAGAGAAGTAATGGCGACACAGGAGCGTATAAAAACCAGAGGGAAGATCACCATGACCTTGCAGCCCAGCAGCTCAAGTGAATGTCATGCAACGTCAACAAAAGGAGTAACCAAGCTAGGCAACCACAAAGCACCTAAGGCTGACCAAGATGAGCTTCCAGCTCCCTTGCACCAGCAGGAGACCACGAGGGGAGGAGACGCATATCAGGGAACATCTCCGACTTGAAGACCTATATCAGCATTAGGGGCAAGATCAAGGAGGAGAATATTCTGCTCGAACAAGAATTCGGGACCCAGAAACACATAGAAACCAAAGGAAGGACGACCTTACTACGTCAGCCAAGGAGTGCGAGAATCGAATGGATGGGACCCAAGGGACGGAGGAGACGACCTGGCCAACAGGTACAAATCACACAAAGGCGACCAGAAGGAGCCATGGTAGGGGCAATGGAGATGACCACACTTCCAGGCACAGGAGAGGCACCTCGGAATGAAGCAAAGCCCAAGCTTAGCGAGTCGCTTTCGAGAAATTCAACTGCGGAGAAATGACATTGCACGCCTACAGACCACGATCTCGAGGCGAAGACATTCAAGAATGCCCAACCGCAACAGCCGGTGATCCTACTCAGCGATCAAAGGCACCGCACATCGGCAACCTTGCAAGCGACACATCGCATATAGGGACGTTGGCGGTCCACCGCATTCCTTACGCCGGACACACACATTAAGGAGGAGCATCTTTTCAAGGGATCACATCGACAAACACTCTTCCATAACTTGGGGTGACGAGCTCGGATCAGACATGAAGCTCAACAATGGTAGCAGACATCTCAAGGAATCACCGGAGTCAAGCGAGCTAAGAAGATGCAGCAAACCAGGAAGGATCAAATGCGATAGGAGGAGGGAAAACCTAGAGGAGTATAAACATTTAAGTAGATCTTGTGGTTGTTTTGAAAAAAGTGGATGAATTAAAATCCCAATGTAAATGCATTATATATCTATTGTATATCTCGGATCCTCACATATATAGTGGAGAAACATGAGTTTAGAGTCATGTTTTCTGGTTAAGCGCTTAGATCGGGAAGCTCCTTCGCCCGACTACCAAAGGAGGAAGCAAGGAAGCACAACTATAGCCAAGATCAAAATGGAAGAGCAAAGTCAGGAGAAGCGACCCGGAGGCCAAGCAAACCTTGACTCAAACACTTCGGAAGTGCCCTCAAGTAGAAGACCGCTCGTCCACCCAATGTCGAGAATAAGAGACAACACCGGTCATGTCAAGAGCATCGGTGAGGCACGGGACATCGTCGGCGCAGCACTACATCTTGTGGCGATGGCAACACTTGATGGACTTATGACACGAGTGGCCTCAACAATAGGAGGAAAGGCCCGAGCATCAACGAGCCAACTAAGAAGGCAACATCTCGGCGACCATAATTCCACCTTGTGGTAATATAGGGTGATGCGCTATGACACGGGTATTAGATGGAGGCACTTTTACGAAAAAGCAACTGCGACGGCGAGATATGCCTTCAACAACTAGGTGATGGCTTCGTCGGAAATACTCCTACCAGTAATTAGAAGAAAAAAGCCGATCATTACCTCGACGGGTGGGACATCAAACGCCAAGTAGAAGCATTCGACACCTTAACGACAAGGATAGCAAGCTGAAGCACCTTCGGCAAAGAGAGTTCAAGATAATAGCCGGGCTATTCAACGACAAGAGTATATCTAAAGGCAGGTACTTCTTCAACTCAAGGGTCAACCTGCACTTACCGGATATAAGGATCCATCAACCCAACAATATAGCCCGGCGGGGAGGAGATCCATGATGCTTTACTTGCCGAAGAGACCGACATGCATAGAGGGACAAAGGTCAAGAACCGAAAAGTCGGAGAAGTGCTAGCAATCGACTTCTTCCACGTAGCGCCCTAGAGGCAACGGGAGGATCAAACCGGCGAGCACAATCAACCACTAAGGAGGGTACCTCAAGACAAGAAGGCGGCATAGCGTGGGCGTGACAACGTCAAGCCATGTGATCGAGGGGATCAAACAAAGGAAGTTTGGAAGCTTCGATGGAGAAGCATCTAGGCGGCGAGCCGATGACTTACCGCAGCGGACTTGCATGCAACTTGGTGAACCCAAGGATGGATGATTCAAATAATAGCGCAGAAGAGAACAACTCCGGAAGAGTATAGCCAAAAGGAATCACGAGAACTGACCTCAAGAGGCGCCTCCAAATAGCTTCAAGTAGAAGGGAGGAACAATTATCACCCAAAAACAGGATCGAGGAAGGTACCAAAGCGTCAAAGCATCAGCGACAAAGAAAGCGTGTGTGCCATAGCCGACAAACATCGGAGGGCCCAAGCATATCAACAAGTTACCGGGGTATGAGCTGGCCGCACAAATAGGAGGATATAGATCATCAACACCATTGCACCGGGAGGAACACCAATGACATTGCCAAAGGAGTAGGTGTGCAATTGAAGGGAGGCACAAGGGGACCTAATAGCTCTAGTAGTAATTGTAATTATATAAGCTATATATTTTGCATGTATAGTTCCCTTGTTATTCCTTCCCTCCCATAGCGTAATGAGATCAAAGGAAGAGATGTCGGGCAATTTGCGGGGGTGAAGCAATCAACATCCTCAACACTCTTGAGCAACACGATAACGACAAGAGGACTTCGGCGTATGAGGCAGCCGATGGAGTCGAAGAAACAATATCGGATCTGAGTCCTCCCTTAGGCTGCCAAGACAAAGAGTCAAGATGAAAGATCTCTTTTCGGCGCCACCGAGGAGCTTTTGAAAAGCGGCATGGAAGATTTCAAGTGATCAACTACACCCGGCAAGCCACCCGGCAATGAGAGGCTTCTAGCGAACAAAGTCAACCTCTACATCAAAGAGGATCCACCATCAAAGGAGCCCTGAAGTATCGGCGACTTCGGAAGAGCGTTACCTTGCTATTTCAAAGCGGGCAGCGAGTGGATGAGCTTCTAGCAAGCTCAAGCAGCTAAGGCCATGGGGCCTAGTAGGTTAAATGTAGGGATGGTAACATCCATATTGGGATTAGAAGGCATTTCGGATATTACGGCTAAAGGATTGCCCCAATATTGAGCTAAAGCGTCAAGGATTGGGAAGGAAATGCATAGGAGTAACTATAATTATACGATTGTTAACGGACATCCAGCGTATTGAAACCACTTGGTGAGATTGATCTCCTCGCTAAGAAGGAATCATTACTAGGATAATTGTTGACCATGTATAAATCTAGTACCTCAAAGAATAATCAACGAAAGAAAGAAGTAATCTAACAAGTTAAGGCCAACTTGTTACGATGGCATCAATTCGATTGGTAGGAATATTCCAAGAGTTTAAATAACTAAGAAAGGGGAATCTCTAGAATATAAAAGAATAATACATGTAAGGTACATCTAAAATAAGAATTATAGTAATCAAATAGTCTTTTTGAGACAAAAGGAATTGTCGTCATGACAAAATCTTGTGGGTTAGAATCGTTCTAACTAAGTAGGTAACACATAAGTATATTGAAATAAATGATAACATAATATGTATATCCATCTTAGATGGTTATATATGTTAGCTAAGGCTAGTAAATTAATCGCTAAGTAAGCATTATAACCTCTTAAGGGGAGAGAATAAAAATGGCGTTGTGTACAACGCCATTGAAGAGTCTTGGGGACCATTTTCTTTTGAAGAAGAAAGTGGGAGGGCTCAATCTTATGATTGAGCGTACTTGCATCGAATTGGTGACCCATTAGAATAGAGTTCACTCCGGCAATGGCGAAGCGAATAAAGCGTAAGATAGATAGATAGATAGCTTTCGGGGAGGTCTTCGGCGATGCGAGGCCCGGCGTAGTAGCTAACTACACCAATAGAAGTGGAGCAAAACTATGGGAGCAATGCAGCGACCAAGTCATCTCCAAAATTACTCGGCCTTGGCTCAATGGGTGGATGCATTCTAGCCTAGGTAAAGGCGTGCATGCATTATAAGCTTTAATGTGTCTTATAGATAAGTTAAATATAGATCCTAATAATTGCATGGAATTAAATGCGTATATGTATCATCACGGAAATAAGTTAAATAACAACGATAATGTGAGGTAGCATGTTAATTAATCCTTCCAAAGGATGCAATTCCTTCAAGGATAGCCATATGACTTTGGGGTCCTTATAAATATAGATAGAAAATAGAATTAGGATATACTTAAATGCATCTTAGGGATATACTTCCAAGGGTATCACGAGAACCCAAGGAAGAGAATAAGCACATCTAATCCTTGTGTATGATAATTGAAACCTTGTCTATGTAACAATAGGTCTAAATTAGGGTTATTGTTTAAATAAATTTGCAAAGCTTAGAGTAAATATAATTGTACTATCGGATAATGTATAGATACTATGATAATGTTAATTCATAAATATTACCTTAGGGTAATTATGTTAATCACATCGTTAAAGGAGCCCGGCAAAATCGGCTCGGGGCATGTAAACTTGTGTGTAGATTAAATGCTTGTATAGTTAAGACTAATCACGCATGCAACCTATGCTAAGTATGGGTTGCATGCGTTGATACCCGATGATGAGACTTCACGGTGATCTCTAGAAGCGTGGTGTAATGTCAATGTAGGCATGGCCAGCGTTTCGCTTTGGACGAAAGTGGAAGGTAGATTAGAAAAGTCTATACGTCCTACACACATAAATTCCACTTTGGCACCGGGGCCCCAAGCTTATTTGCTTGCTTCATTGTCGGGGAACAAGCTTGTAGCTATTGCATCAATTCATACGGGGTCCCACAGTCTCAGGTATTGAGGCAATTAGATGGGGCGGACTTAATTGCCTTGGCGAGACTATGTGCTGTTGCCCGATTCTGAGGTTATTGAAGATGAAAGCCATACTCTTACGAGTTGCCCTGCTTTTGAGATAGTCAGGAATCATTTTTTCGACCTTAGCATTCCATTCCACGCTTCCACAACTTCCGGTAGCACCATCATTGCATGACTTGGCATTATACATACTTGAGGTTCTAGATAAACGTCGGCAATTATTGAGCCCTCAGTAGTCATTATCTAAGCTTGTCTAGTATCATCATTACTGCAAAGGTTTTTCCCTTGAAAACCTTTCGAGGCAGGGGTTTTTTAATCCTAGTAGTAATGATTGTACTAGCCCATTGTATGGGTCCCATGACCTATTGGTCTCCGTGGACGTTAAAAAACTATTCTATTCTATTCTATTCCTACGGAAGTAGACGACCTCGAGAGAAAGGAGGTCATTGAGGAATGCATTGATAGGAAAGGCACCTTTAGCCCCATATATGCTTTGATAGGAGGAATTTATCCTTCACGCCCCATATACGGGAAGGATATCCTCCACGCTGGGCAACTAGAGGTGTAGGCATGAGCGGCATATAGGCATATAGGTGTTGTCTCCGCGGCCACGATGGAAGAATCATCCTCTTCCTACGCCGGGAGATTAGCCATGCATTCATGTAGATAGGTGGGGTGGTCACCATATAACCAAAATTTTATTAATAATTAAAATGGTAGTAACGTAGGTCGACCTGCAGGCCAATAGAGTGCTCCGGAGGGCAAGGAGGTCGAGCTACGAAGACTTGCAACACAAATTTCGTTATAATGTGTTGCAAGGGATGAAGAGTACCTTAGAAGTGTAAATATTGTATGAAATTGATAAACTTAAATGTTGTATTAAGTAAGGTTAATAATTACCTTGCGTAGATTAAGTTATGAAGTGATAAGTTAATTGGGTAATGAAATAGTACAGTAATGTCTTAAACATTACCTTAGAGTAATTCTAATAATTAAGATAGTAAGTATGTAATTATAGATATTGTAAAATTAATGCAGGATTTTAAGGTGCGAGGACTTGCAACACAAATTTTGTTGGAATGTGTTGCAAAGAATGAAGAGTACCTTAAATAATAATTGTATATGAAAGTGTTAAATTGTGATAAACTAAATGTTATAATAACGAGGACTAATAAGTACCTTGTTTTAATAGAAGTTACGAATTGACAAGTTACTTGATAATGTAATGGCGTAATAATAATTTAAAAATATTACCTTAAGGTAATCTTAATAAATGTGTAAGTATTATAGTAGTATATCGGATGCATCAGGTTGATTGCAGGTTAGGAAGAGTCCAAGGTGGGGAGACCCACGATCTTTGAGGGCGACATCATTTCAAGGTGGGGAGAATGTGGCGTTCCGGCCACGATTATCACGGTCCCAAGGCGATATCTTATCTTTGCCTAAATCGCAGCATTACCACTCCCCACCGTGGCGATAATGCATAGCGTGTAGCCAAGTGGGTAGCCCTAGGGGGCAACTTGCTAGGTATGTGCATGTGTTAATGTGCACATTTACCAATGTGCACATTTATTAAGGTGCACACCTTTCCATGTAGATGCCTTTATGCCACCTAGGCCATTTTAGATGAGTGGACCATTCCCAATTATCCCACATGCCTAAAGGGATAATTGGAAACCCTAAACCCCAACCCTTGCCTATTTAAGTAGTAGAACCCTAACTTGCCCATTTTTTAGTTCCTAGGGTTTTAGAGCTCTGTTTTGGCTGCCCGGGGGCCAAAACCGCCTCGAACTCTACGCCCAAGAGAATTGCACCATTAGTTTCCCTTGATTGGCGGTTGGTGGGATGGTGAACTTCAGGTCGAGGGAGCAACTCATGGATCGGTATGTAGTCGATTTAATGGTCTAAACCGTTTTCCGGTCATTGTATCGAGTAGGTTTAGCCTATTAAATAAGCCTTTAGCGACTATCTAGATCTCTAGATACCCGGACTCTAACTAAAGAACCTAACTCTATGATATAGATTAGATCTAGTTCTTTAGTTCTTATGATGATATATGGATGATGTATCTCGTGAACTCCTTGTATTGGGAAGGGGGTAGAGACTTCAAGCTTGGTAGTAGATGCTCCTAGATTAGCCTCTCTAGCACATCATAGATTAGGCACGTGTACAAGAACCACAGTTTGTTGTGGGTGAGGGGCGGTGGCTAAGAAGGAGGGTTCATGTTCGACTCTTGAGCGATCCCTATGGTGTGTTAGTGCTACAGGGATCATTGTGACTAGGTCTAATGGCTTGCCGAGTGCGGGCAAGGCATGGGCTCGACACCCGTGGGGTGGGGTTCACCTTCCGGTGGGTTCAGTCGAATAAGGCGGTGGTCCTCTAGTCACCTTGAGTCGGCATGTAGATCTACGGAGGAGTGATCCCTACTTGCCCCCATGGCTGGGGAGATGTAACCCGATGAGGCGTAGCCCTTTGGCTATGCCGGCCGGGCTGGTCAGTCCCAACACTTTTCAGCCTACTGCGCAAAGTGTGCACGGGGAGGCGGGGATGGAGTGGACAACCCAATGCCATGTTCTTATGCCAGCCAAATCCATTGCCATGAATTGCATGCGCAATGAACTCACGGAGACCCAAGCCGTCAGTCATCCCTTTGAGTCTTTGAGCCTTGGGTAGGATTCCCTATGTGATGTGCTGATCTTTGTCTATGCAGATATGTGGAGGACCATCGCCATTGATGGTCATATGATGTTGATGTATGTACTCTTCGACATGTATGTTTACGCTTCTTATTAGGTAGGCCACGAGGGAGGCAGGGGTAAATGACCCCTTCATTCTTCCCAACTGGAACTCTTCAAGGTTCTTGAGTGATACGTGGAGGAGCCCTATATTAGCATGGAGCTGGTATGGGGGATGAACTCCTGTTTGTATACGGTGAGTGCACCGTATATGAGTAGGGGACGTCACAGGATCTGTTGCATCCTTTAGAGTTTTATTGATGTAGCTTCTCTATTGGAATATGGATATCACGATTAATGCGGCTTGCATAGCGATATTAAGCCCTAAAAAAGGTATGCATAGATGAAAGCAAATACTAGCAAGTAATGGTGGGGGATGTGAGGAGCGACAATGGAAATGTCAATCTATTGGACCTGTGACATGCAACTTGTACATCATTTTTCTGCCGGACAATCTTGGTCTTCATTAAGCCTCCAGAGTTGAATATCTAGCCTCTAGTATTGAAGATACGACTAAAGAAAGATAGAAACATATACTAGAAAACAAGTGGCATGCATCTGCAAGGTTATGGAAAAAATAAAAAGTAAGAAACCTCTGTTGTACACCATTTTCCTGTAGATAGTTGTTTTTAGTGCTTCGTTATGTAAACATCTTGTCTTATACTACAAATACAAGCAAAATTGTAAAGAGAGGAAATGACTTGTTTTGAATGTTATGGTTCTTCCTATTCTTCAGAAAACATCTATGGCAAGCAAGATACCATCAAACTCTAACCAAGGTGTTGGCCCTTGTGCTTTGCCATTTGCAAAATTTCTTCATGACATACTTGACAGCAACCAATGATCGACCCTGCTCCCCACATGATCCTCAAAAATCAGGCGGGGCCATGTCCCACTATATATCCAACTTTCGACCACTTCTACCAAAATTGGTGGCCCCGCATGCTCGACCTACACATAACCTAGCTTTAACAAAACCTAAAATAACAAGGTTCATATTTCAGTCCACTACCAAAATTGACGAAACCGGCCTGCTCAACCTGCACGAAACTTAATTTTAACAGAATCTAAAATAGTAAGGTTCTTGTATCACACATTGAAAAAGAACAAAAGGCATGAAGGTAAAAAAGCCACAACCACACGATTTGCCCTCTTCCTTAAAATCAGCGACTCTGAAAAAGTGCACTCTAAAAATACTATTTAGTATATCGGGGACGAATAGCTTGTGAAATCATAGTAAAACCACAATAGAAAAGTGTACAAAAAGTCATTATGCTAGATATAGGTGCATGATAATATTAAGAAATGTTAGTTTTGTGGAAGCTCTAGTTTGCTTTTTCATATTGTATAGGGGAAGGGAGCTTGGGGCTCCCTTTTATAATAGGGATAGGAACCTACTGACTATTTGATCAGGAGAGGATCGCACACCGGACTCCCTTCCACTACAAAATGGAATGTGGGGAGCTACCTGCTGCGACCTCCTACCCTTTACCGGATCAGCGGTCAAATTGACCTGCTCTTCACTAGATCAGTGGAATCGACTGCCCCGACTTCCATTCAGTGAAATTGGTGGAAGATAGCAAAGTTATCTCTTGTAGAAAGGATTATTGTGGCAAAACATATGTTAGATACTCATATGCGCATCAATTCTACTTGCCCTAGGAAGAAGGCACATGAATTAGAAGGGTTGATGCAACTTTGTCTTGTGGAGGGGAAGGGCGAGTGGTTTGGTGGAAGTGCAAGAGGGATAAAGCAAAGGGGGGAATTGGTATGTTAGAGCATATCAATACTGAGTAATGGCTAAATTCATATGGATGATCTTGAGAAAAAGGTGAAGTCTCGGTATGCGGCTCATCAACTAGGCTCTATTAGTTTCATGTAGCGAGTAAGCCCTCTTTTAAAGTCTCGCTCCCATAGTCACTCCCCTTTTTTTTTAATCTTAAAGCCGTGTAGAAGTTTCTACATTTATAAAGGGACTGATTTTGGCTTGGAATATCATAAAATTATTATTCACGTTTGACATCAATAAGTTTGAAGCAAAGAACTCCCCTCCATGGTGTATACTGGTGGAATTGCACAACAAACAACGCCCCTTAGGTATAGGTAGGTGATGCAAGGATAGTAAAGAGATGGATTAAGCTTGTGGAATAGATTCTTGTGCTTAGTGGTATAAAGGAGAGTAATTAGCTAGTTGGGCATAATTTGGGACAATTTTGCTCTAAAGGATGGGACAAAACAATATGGAATTGTGTGGCTACGGTACTCCCAAACACTATAAGTAGAGGAGATCAAAACCCGTGGATATTGCACCCTTCTATTCAGCCAAACAAGTTTGTGAAATAATGTTATAGAAGATTGAGGACTAAGGGCTTACTTCCAATATATAATAAATGGAAACTAGTGATCACGAAGGAAAACCTTTAAAACATCCGGAGTAATGCTTGGCTGAAATATCTCCCCCCATGCATTAATGGTTTCCTTTGGCAAGTGATCCATAGTGTTCCAAAGGTCAATCAACTAGTCTCAAAATGGGACAATAACATCAGCCCACTATTGCTCCATAGAATATTACCTGGTAGAGTGTGAGATGTTGCAAGTAGTGTGGGCAAGGTCTTTCATATAGCTAAGGCATGGACAATCTGGTCAATATGGAAAAGGAGGAAAAGGATTAGGAGGTCATATCATCAAATCAGCTTCTTCATATGGTACTTCAAAGGCTTAAAAAATTCAAGCTAGTGTTTGAAAGTGAAGAAGACATAAAGATAGAAATACGGGGCATCTTTCTAAATCTACTCTAGGTCAAAAAAGAGAATTGTGCAAGAAGGAGCCATGTAGCTATCTTCATCTCAAAATAAAGTCTATTTTTTATCCTTCAAGAAAAAGAAGAAGAAGAAAACTTACTTTGGTGGGTCTTCTATAACCATCCAACGGCTCAATATCACACTGCAGTGTTGGATGTACATTAACAATCCACACTTTATCTTTACAAGTTTGTAGCTAAGGCTCAGTTTCTCTTATTATCTGAATGTAACTGAACATAAACTTTCCATATTCTAGTGTGAACATAAACAACCTGAATCTGCTTTCTTGCCATCTAGCGATATATGATATTAGCCATGTATGCAATGTTACATATTGTTTATATTGTGCTTGAACTAACCTTATAAGCTAATAATTAGTGATGTTATTCATAGGTGCTTAATATTGACCAGCAGGCAAAGTAACAAGACGTACAGGTTTCATAGGACAATCACAATTTGGAGCACTACTGTAGATATTGAAGAATTAAGGTTTTAAGTGTTACGAGGGGAGTATGTATTCTCTTGTGATGATAACAGTTGAGCTGATGTCATCAAATACATATTATATATGCTACTATTTTGTAGTTATGCTATGATCTCAAAATCACGTATATGGCATGGTGTATAATAGATCAGAATATAGGAAGCATATTCTAGGTTGCTTACTAATTGTGTGTTATGAGGGCAATAAAAGCAAATTGGATTGAACCATGATAACTTGAATAAACCATCAAGTTCATAGGGGTTACCCTTTGCAAGCCTACTAAAGCAAGTTAAGATGTAAATCTATGTTGTGCCAATGAAATGATATGCATGCGGGCTTCAAGGAATTGTAGAGATCATTTTTTTTCCTTGAAATGTTATGAAATCTATCAGCTCTTACAAAGTAATCTCTCCTGTAACTTCTTGCTTAGCATAGCTTGGCAATAGTCCAAGTCGAAAATTAGTATCACGGTTCTTGAAGATCATAATTTTGTAGCATATAAAGTCCCGAAGATTAGTGGAAAAATGATATACCAAACATTATGTAGGTACTAATGTACTAATGCATTTGAGATTTGTATACATGTGCGTCTGCGGGGGGTACCCGGCATTTTTCGGTGTTCAATGGTTATAAAGGGAGGCGTGGGCAGTGGGGTTACTGCTACTACGGGTAGCCTTGGCATTTGGTTTCCCTCCGAGGAAGCCGGCCGGACATAGCCGCTACTTGTGGGTCGAGTGCACCACCACGGTGGCGATCCTCTCTTCCTAGGCTGCTTGCTACTTTCCCCATCGAGAGAGTCCCTTCTATCCACGACCACGGGAGGTGGGCCGGGATGGACCCGTATGTCGATCTATATGATGACATCTGGCCAGCCTGGATAGGTAGAGTCATGCTCCTTGGAGACTTCAATCTTGTGAGCGGGGGTGGGAGCGAGGCCATGCGGTGGACCCCCAGCGGATGGCGTCTTTGCGATTCGCGTCCTGAGGAGCTTCCCCGGCACTCGGATGGCGGTCGGGTCACCCGGCTTGGACAATTGCTCTGATGTGTGGTATCTTTGACTGCTCATATGCAATGGCCTACCACAATGGCCCTCTTCCCGCGGGTACACTTACCCGAGCCAGGGACAATCGGTGGCCCGGAACTAGTATCGTGGATTATGTCATAGTGGCTGCACCCGGGGATGTACACCCGGCCATTTTTCACCTTCAGACTGTGGGCGGTCGGGCCGAGGCCATTCCGGATCACCTCCCACTCTATGTGAGGCTGGCACGGCTAGCCGCTCGGCCCCCCTCGATGCTTGACACCTTGCGACCTCGGTTGCGCTTGGACTATGGCGGCGGAGGGATTTGACATGCTGCTTGAAGCCCTCCGGGCGATTCTGGCGAGGGCCTACTTATTTGGGCGACAAACCGACCCCGGATTTGGGCTCCCTCGAAACGAACAAAATTTTGCTTTGGGAGACCTCCCCCCCGCCCGGAGATGAGGCCGCAACCTTTCAGCGTAACAGATGGTTTGATCTTTGAGGTGTAAAAGGAATGCAAAGCAGCGCGCCTCCGTCTCATCATGGATCGGGGACCGCTTGTTTCGAGGCCACCAGACCATTACGCACCTTCCTCCAAGGAAACAAAGGCAAAGGTACGGCAAGGCACCAAGGAGAAATGTTGGCCTACTAGACACCCCACGAGAACTTTTCGCGCGGGTACTCCAAAAAAGCCGGCCACGACCCTACGGGGCACATCCGCGATGGAGCAATGGGGGCGATGCACGCAACAACTTTATGATCCCGGGGAACCGCGGACGGATGTGTCCCAACATGGCCCACCGGTGATCCGCGAAGAAGATGTCGAAGGGCTGCGGCTTTGGCTAATGGGAAGGCGCCCGGACTTAAGGCGGCTGGCGAGTTGCTCAAGTGGGCGGGGGCTGACCCATGGTGCGATCCTTCTTTGCCTTTTGTTCCTTGAGGAAGTAAGAGGGTTTTCGGTCATGGACCACAGGCGGGGTTGTTCCAATCTACAAGGCGAAACCCACCTTTGTTGACCAATTACCGAACTATCATGATCATTTCGGTGTTTGCCAAATTTGTTGGCGGGCATTCTCGAGCAATGAGATAACCCGGTAGGCGGCGAAAATCGGGGCACTTACGAGGCGGGCTTCGACCGGAGGCATTCGACCATTGATCCACATCTTCACACTCGGGGCCACAGTGAGGGGGTGAGAGCTGTCGGGGAGGACACATGCTTCTTTTTTGTGGACTTTGCAAAGATTTCGACATAGTGCCGGGGAAAAGTTGTGGCGAGATTGCACCATCACGGGGGCTCCCTGTGGATCTGCTGAGCCGATTCTGCGGGTATCTGGTTTGCACGAGGGCCCGCGTAGCCGGAAGGACAGATCATTTACCCAGCTGACATTGGAGTTAGGCAAAGGTTGTCCTCTCACCACACTCTTTGGACTTTACATTGACCGGTTAGGCTTGAAAGCTTCTGCCAATGGGGGGCGGTATCCCTGACTCTTTGCACGGGTCATCCGGCGGCTCATCTATCACGGATGATGTGGATCTCTTGGCCCATACACGGAGGATATGCGGGCACACCTAGATGCCTGGACACATTCTGCGGAGCGGACATGCATGTCGACTGACCAAGACTAAGGTGGTCCTCATATCCTCCTCCGTCATCAGCACCTCAGAGCTCACTTATCGAGCCGGGATGGTAGAGGTCACCCATTTCTACAAGTACACGGGGTGGAATTTCGAATCCTCAATGTATTGGGATGCATCCATTCGCCTTGGTGGCCATGAGGTTGGAAGGCGTATGCATAATGCAAAACAATAGTCATAGAGCGGTAGGGCCCCAGAAGTCACATTTGTTCCGGGCGCTGGTGGGCAGTTCTTCTTACGTATGGGAGTCGAGGTGTGGGGCCCAGTGGTGTCTTTGGCGACTTGGAATGACTTGGAGGCAGGTCGGAAGGCATTTTGGCCAATAGCGGGCACTTGGGGTCAAGCCCTGGGTTCCATATCGGGATCTTGTTGTTGCGGGGGAGGCAGGGGTTCATGCCCTGCGACATCGCGGCCCTCGATAGACACATTGTTTATTTCCACAAGGTGGCCAGCATGGCGACACTTTCATCCCGCACTTGACTTATCTTTGTGGCGATGAGCTTAGCATCGGGGCTTGTTGGAAGGACAAAGCCCGATGGCTAGCTGGCCTTTATTTGGAATGTAGAGGCACATAGGTGCATCTAGGTTTTCGAGCAGCCGTAGGGATAGGCTGAGGGTACTTGGACTCTTGTTTTCTGAGGGGCTTCTACGGGACCACAATGCTGCAGGAGCGGTAAAGATGGCACACTACAAAGCGACACATAAACCCACCACGGTTCGAGGCCACGGCTCTACTGCGTTCTCAGGGTTGCCCATGAAGAAGCGCGGGATCGCCAGCATCCATTCCCGAACAGGGGCCCACCATCTTGGCTTAGAAGCGGTGTTTGGATTGGAACCCGCCGGGGGGCGAGCTTTGTCGGTGTTGCATTGCTGGGGTTGTTGAGGATGAAAGCCATGCCTTCGGGCTGTCCGGCCTATAGTCGAATCACGGGCTCGCTCGCCCTCTTAGTGCGACACAGTGCGCCCTTGCCACGGAGGAGCTACTACTCGATCTTAGTCGGTTCGATCCATGGCTCCCTACCTCGGGGAGGTTTGGATCTACTGAGACTCACCTATCCCGTACCTACGAGGTGCGGGGAATTCATAAATATATATATATATATTTATTTGTGAGAACTTGTTCTTAATAACGACGGTTTTCCCTCGTGGGGGTTTTTAATCTGGGTATGGCGGGCTTCTTTTGGAGTGTATTTGGGTCCCAGGCCGATTGGCCTCCATGGACGATAAAAGAACCTTCCTTCCTTCCTTCCTTCCTTCAAAATCAAATCTAGATTCATGTATTAAGTGCATCTCATTGCATCACTTTCAATGATTGATGGGGCAAATTTTCTATGCCATTTGCAAAAAAAATAAATCAACATTGATTCACATATTATTACGGTGAAAAGCTTGCACTTTGAGGAAATCAATGGCATCACAAGATAGAAAAAGCCATAGCACTAATGGAAAATGTCTCAGATAGTTTTGGGCTAAAACATTTGAAAAAGTGCAATTGTCGTCACTTTGGGATTCGTTGAAAAAAACGTGGCGTGTGAAACCACACAACAATATATCGGCAGCAACAAATAATTTTGGCTGGATAGGAAAATAACAAGTCGACATTCAAACTCAACAGTCCTCATACTCGATGACATGTCTCCATTCCATCCCATTATTTTTAGAGACAAAATCCTAAGGCATTACCCATGCCTCATAAAATAAAATTTTATTGACATCATGGGTTATTATGTGTTTGCCAATTTGTATATTCAAGAAAAGCACAAAAGTCAATGGGAGCATTTTACAATGTCTCCACCAGACAAAAATCCAAAGTCCCATGCCTCGGAAAAAAAAAAAAAAAAAAAAACAAATTTCATTCACGCTAGAGTTAATTGATGTATTCACCAATTTATATATTTATGTATTCTAAAAACACAAGCCAATACAACATTTTACATACTAACCATGCTAAAGATAACTATATACAAAATATCAAAGCACATACTTGAGATTCGATGCTTTAAGTTTTTTCATGCCAAAGGCATCTATACCCATATGACAAAGCAAATCGGAGATGCATCCACGTTACAAAAGCTATTTGTGAGAAAATGCCTATTTATTAATAAAGCAAACTACATTTGGATTTTTGTTTTATATTTCTATAATCATAGTTTTATACAAAAATGGAATGTGGGTAAGCTCGTTTATTTGGAGATCGATTACGGTGATGACACATGGCATCGCCAATGTAAACCTAAGCGGTATTTGCGTCCCATATTGCCCACTAAATTCCTAGCAAACTAGAGTGTTCGCCCTTAGGGATTATTTTCCATGGAAGACTTTCCAAGCATATGGGATGCAGGTTCTCCAGTGACCACTGTACTGAGCATTTTTTTCAATTTATGAGGCATCCTGAAGCTATTGAGGAGGCTAATAGTTTTCCTGCACATGATAGATCATTTTCCTCTGCTCTATAAATAGCAATGGGCGCTCCATATTGTACCCAGTTGTTGAGGGCTATCAACATTTCTAGTCTGAATCGGACCATTTGCATAGGCTTTGCGTGAATGTCGTGAAGTGCCTGCCTACTATATTGAAAAGGAATGGAGCCAGGAAGCACCCTTGCCTGATGCCCCTCTTCATGTCAAATATAGATAGATAGATAGATAGTATTTTTACGTCATGCCACATAGATCATGCCATATAGAAGAGGGTTCACCTTAGAATAGGATTGAGGCTCGAGCAAATCTCAGAAATTCCATGACCCCTTCTGTAAAAATGTTTCCACAACTAATTTTGAGCATCATTTGATGCAAAAAAAACTCCATCTAGTATTGTCCTATGCCTTGGTGAAGTCTAGCTTTAGATAGGCCACGTTTTGCCATGTTTTCCTAGCCCAGTCAAACTTTCAAATGCTGCTGCCACATTGCTTAGGATACTCCTACCCGGCAGGAAGCCAGATTGGGTCTATGGGATGCCTTCAGCTAATATTGGCTTTCTTTTACGCCATAGCCTTATTTGTGATTTTATAAAATGCAGATCGAAGTGTGAGGGGCCTCCAGTCATTAATTGTGCTTGGCTCCTTACACTTGGGTACCACAGCAATGCAGCCTGTATTCAATTTTATGTTTAGATTTTCAGCTTGCCTAAGGTCTGTATATGTGGAAAAAACATCATCTTTGATCCATTCCCAGCTGGATTGGTAGAATTTTTATGAATTCCATTCATGCAGGACATTTATTTTTGGGCATTAAAAGGTGGCATGGCGAAGGTCTTCAATAGAGAGGGAAGACTTAGGATATCTTTTCGCTAGAGTTTATTATGGGTTTTGAAATCACAAAGCTCTTAGCGTGGGTCTCTTGAAATGGTAAATGGTGTTCCTCAAACAAAGTATGGAAGTGGTTATATAAGATCCCCTAAAGATTTGAGAATCAAGCCATTGTCTAATGCAATGGTTGATAGTGTAGATGATCTTTCCTTTTTTTGTAGATGTCTTAAAGAAGAACTTTATGCATTTATCAGCTTCCTTTAGCCAGGTCAATACTGCTTTATATTTGTTTCTCAGCTATCTTAACTTCTAATGTCTTTATATGTTCTATTATTCCCTTCTCCACCATCTTCATTGGGGCCCAATGCTCTAATTGAATGGAGCTGGTTGTAAAACTCTTCTCTTTCTTTTTGCACTTTAGCTCTACCTCAACTTAGAGCATAATTTCTTATATCTTTAAGAGCTGTTTGGATTCCATATCTCTGCTCAGTCTAAAATCCGATTGCCATATGCTTTTGCAAGCCTCGACAAATTCTTAGTCCTTCAAGTACCTGGTATTTAGTTTGAATATTGTTTTAGAGGTTCTGATCTGGCACCTCTGAGTAGATATCACATGAGGATTATGATCAGAATAGCATTCTTTTATTGGTTGAACCTATGAAGGTCAGGGAGGACGGAGAAAGCCATGTCATTAATGTCGCATCTATCATGTCTTGCATATATCCTCCCTGTTACCACCCATCCATTACTCCATGCATATCCCTTATCTCCGTCTAACTCCATAAAGCTATTATCGTCTACTAATTTACACCATTGAATTTTCTCAAACCCATTTGCAATTTCAAATAACACCCCTTGTCTATCCTCATTTGCTTTCTGCCATATTGAACTATGTCTAAGAGTGGCCCATAGATCTCTCTGCCTCACGGGGTTGTTGTGGGCGTATATATTCACCAAGCCCATATTCTACCTTCATGTTGCAATAAAATTATAGCCCGCATGCCAACTTTGTCAACCTGTGAACGATATGCCTTTACTTCTTTTTTCCAGGGCGATAAGATAGATAGATAGATAGATAGATAGTATTTTAACGTCACGCCACTGGCGACATCCAGCCCTGGACATGTGACCACACACCACACTACATTGCTTGGTTGATTTTGCCCCAACCACTTTACATTTGCGTCGTGGGTTTTGACACCTTGATTCAGTCGATACGTCGGGTCGAACTGAGACCTATAGTTGCTAGACCTAGTGTGTTACCACTAGGATAAAAGTACTTACCACTAGAGGTATCTTTCACTATAGCAATATCCACATTATTCTTTACCCAATATTTTGAACAACTCATGTATCTCCCCTTGTTTACATATGCTCCTGCCAAGCATATTACATCGGTTTTATCTCCTTGATTGCATTTGCTAATCCTACTTTTGTATTTTGAGGATTTTGATATGGTGGTGGTCCGGAGTGTACGAAAAGCAAAGAATAAGATAGTCACATGGGAATTGAAATATTAACAATTGAACCGATTGAATATTTATGGAATCTTGGGAAAAGGTTACTTGGTTATAATTGGCCTCATTACCTTTTTGGATTCAAAGTTTTGTGTTAAGTTGTTAAGATGTTTGATTCTTTTGTTTACTTGCTAATCTTTGTTCATTGACAAGTGGTATCGAACAAGGTTTCGTTTCTCTTAGGTCTATGAGTAATGGTTCTAAGATTCAATTTGAAAAATTGAAGACTTTTATTTAGAGATATCTAAATTCAATTCAAACTGACCTTATCATGTTTGAGAATACTTGTTCCTTATCGGGCTAGAAGTAAAATTTAAAAGTAGAACACTGCTAATAGAATAAGTTCGGGTAATGTCACGATCTTTCCAGGCTTGGACTTTGTATTGAAAACATTGAATAAAGTGCTTGGTGGTCGTCAAACTTTGCATCTTCTATCAAATCACGGAAAAAAAATTCTTATATATGTGCTTAGAATTAAATATTACCTAAAAAGGTCTTCCTTGATGTTTTTGGCGGATGTCGGAAAAGAAACCTGTGTTTTGAAACACGATAAACATGTTTTGGGACGAGCTTGGTGCGATGTGACCCATGGAGGTAATAGAACTTTGACAGGACATCTAATTTTAGATGAAGGTGGGAAGAAGAATTATTTTGAATGACCAGGATAGTCTGAACGAATGACTGGGCCCACGACTCGGTATCATCCGGTAGATCCAGAATGGTATGCTGCACTCAGCATCCGGCGAGTTCTTTACTGTGCATTGCGGCTTTTTCCGTGTTTTGCTTTAGGCTTTTCTTGGCCTCTTCGATATTTTCCACTTTGGATTTTGACCGTGGCATTTAGTTGGAGCCCGGCCGTCCTCTACCCGATAGGTAAAGCCCCCTCCGGGGTAAGCCCTCTGGGCTTGATTCGGAAACTTTGTTGACTCAAGCGAGGAGAACTTGTTTAACTCCTCCACGAGGAATCCAAGCCGGATGGGCTTTCCTGCCTCTAAATTCATTGCTTACATCTTAAAGTGGCCAAAGTACATTTAAAGAAGTTGTGAAGTTGCAATGGAAATTCCCAAATGCAAAATTGGCTGCAGTTGGAATGAAGCTGGATCGAAACCCTTTAAGAATTTCAAAGAAATCGCTTCAATGGAGATTTCCTCCGATCTGAATCCAAATTTCACCTTGCCATCACTTCCATTTTGATCAGAATGAGGCAGACTAGAGAACACATTATGCGAACCAGAAATCAAATCGACCGCTTTTGGGTTCGTGCAAGTCAATGGCAGCAAGTAGGATGGTCGAACCCAGGTCAGAGGAGCAACTCATGGATCAGTATGTGTCGATTTAATGGTCTAAAACCGTTTTCCAGTCATTGTATCAGTAGGTTTAGCCTATTAAATCGCCTTTTAGCAGCCATTCTAGATCTCTAGATATCAGACTCTAACTAAAGAACTCAACTCTATGATATAGATTAGATCTAGTTCCTTTAGTTCTTCTGTGATGTATATGGATGATGTATCTCTGTGAACTCCCTTGTATTGGGGAAGGGGTAGAGACTTCAAGCTTGGTAGTAGATGCCCTAGATTGGGGCCTCTCTAGCACACCATAGATTCGGCCTGGTACAAGAACCACACCTGGTTGTGGGTGAAGGGGCCAGACTGGGCTAAGAAGGAGGTTCATGTTCTCTGACTTTGAACGATCCCTATGGTGTGTTAGTGCTACTGGGATCATTGTGACTAGGTCTAATGGCTTGCCACCGGTGCGCTGCAAGGTATGGGCTCGACACCCGCTGGGTGGGGTTCACCTTCCAAGGTTCAAATAATAAGGGCAAAGTGGCCCTCAGTCACCTTGAGTCGCGATGTAGATCTCCCGAGGGGAGTGATCCCACCGCCATCGGGCCGGGAGATGTAACTCCAAGAGACGTAGCCCTTTGGCTATGCACCGGGCGGGCTGGCCAGTCCCAACACTTTTCAGCCACCGCAAGTGTGCACAGGGAGGGGGATGGAGTGGACAACCCAATGCCATAAAGCCTTTATGCCACCCAAATCCATTGCCATGAATTCTCGCTCTACATGAACTTCCTGAGACCCAAGCCGGCTACCATCCCTTTGAGTCCGGAGCTCTTGGATAGGATTCCCTATGTGATGTGCTTTCCATCTTTGTCTACGCAGATATGTGGAGGACCATCCTTCGTGATGGTCATATGATGTTGATGTATGTACTTCATCGACATCTATGTTTACGCCCCGCAGCCTAGGTAGGCCCCCCGGTGGAGACAAGTGTAAATGACCCCCTTCATTCTTCCCAATCGAACTCTTCAAGGCTGCGCTGATACGGAGGGCCCTATATTAGCATGGAGCCGGTATGGGGATGAACTCGCTTTGTATACCTGTGAGTGCAATCGTGATATGAGTAGGGGATGTCAAGGGGTATCGTATAAATGTTCTTGGAGACCAAGAGCAAAGTTAATCGACTATGTCCAAGAGTACTAACTTGATAGGCCTCAAACCCTCAAAAAGTGGGGAAATTTTTGCTCATTTTTGTAGTTTATGCTAAGCCAGTAATAGTTATGAATTGAACTTAATATTAGCACAGCTTAAGTGAATTGGAACTTAATAAGACTAAAAAAGAAAGTGAATTGGAACTTAATAAGACTAAAAAGAATGAGCCGTAACCTCCCTCAGTAGAGGAATTCACAAATACCGTCAAAGAACCGCATTTTTAGTTTTTGAGCAGGCGAAGTCGTGAGACATTGATCTTAAAACATCTTGAAAAGTCATAAAATTTAAAAAGTAGCTTGGTAGCTAGATTAGTCTAGTTTTTCAATCTATTTGAACCTCATCTTAAAAGGATTCCCATGTAACAAGAATTGAACCTCCCACCCATAGGGTTGAACCCCCCAAACCCCCAAGTACAAACCAATCGAGGGCGGGCATCGCTTATGTTTGATTTATAATTTTAATTAGATTTAAGCTTTTAATAATGTTAGATAATATTAATGGCTAAGCCTTTAGACTTAGAACCAAGACCCCAAGCTAGATAGAGACAAAGATCTTGATAGACACCAGACTGATCGACATGATGCGCATCTCAAATGCATCGCCGACTTTCTCGACAAGGCGAAAAATTTCCAGCCTGTGAGGCCAAGGAGGTCAAGGAGATACAAGAAGAGGAGAGGGCGTAACGAGAGCGGGAGGCCAAGGCTCAAGAAGCAAAGCAGTGCTAAGTCGGGTCCAACATTTTGAAGACTCAACAGCCTTGCAATCGCTCATGCAAAGCTTAGTAACCCTCATGAGGAAGGACATGCAATTAGCTAATTTTAATTAAGGGAGATCCCCGCAGATATGTTGTAAATAATCAATAATTTTGTTAATACATGATAATTTTGAGTAGTTTATGTGTCAAATCTTGCTTAATTAGGACGAAGTTAGCAAGTAGTAGTTTTTATTTTAGTAAAATAGATATTCTCGCACCAAAGCAGATGTTCGATGAGCTCGCCGCCTTTGTCAAGAAACCAAAGTTTAGTTTTTGAACGAGGCGCAACCCGTGAGACCTTCATACCTAGACCATGTCCAAACTAGACCAAAAACACCTCCAAATTGACTAAGTAAGGGGCCCATTCTCGCCTAACTCGAGGAGACTAGTATGAATAGACCCTTAGATCACCCAAATTGGACAAGTTTAACCTAATTTATAGTTATCGTTCACATGTCGCGCCCGGGTCAAAGAACTAAACTTTAGTTTTGAGCGTGGCGCAACCTCGTGAGACCTCCAAACTTTGAACTTCCATAACTTGAGCTACAGAGCTCCAAATCGCCTCGAAATTTGTTGCAATAGGACCGCTAGGACAGCCTAGAATCCATTTATGACCTCAAATTAGGGCTAGAAATGTCAAACCCTAGCTCAAAATAACCAAAATCGCTCAAACCCTTGAATTGTTTTTCCAAACCAGAAGTTGTTTGTAGATAGAAGTATACCCCATTAGTAGCTCGCAGTATTGCTCTCGCTCAAAGCTGATGCCTTACTCCTAGATAGAAGTGCCCAAGAACCCCTTTGTTATAGTCATCTAGACCTCAAAGATACCAACCCAAGTCCAACTGCTGGTACATCACCTCGGTCATGCCAAAAAGCATAAACCTTGACCTAATTTCGTGGTCCTTCTAATAGAGTTTGACTTATATAGCCGCCCACATTGACACCCCTATTGCCGTGATACCTAGAAAGGAGCTAGAGTCTAGAGCTGCCCAAGTCACCTCATGTAGAGATTGACTCCCCCAAACCAACTTTTGTTAGGACCTTAGAGTATGCCTCAAACATCATGGAGGTTTTGCAAAACAACCTCATGTCATGCCATACCACACGCCCTAATATCCATAGACTTGGAGATTATAGATATGTCCCCAAGAATGCCGCCGAGCCATCTTGCTTGCTTATAGAGCCCAAAATGTTGTAGGAGAGACCTTCAAGTAGACCCTTAGACTCTAGAATATACGAGCCGCATTTCTAAGGACTGGGCTAGAGCCACGTAAGAGGTAGAGGCGCAACTCCTTGAAGACATCAAGGTCCCAACCGATGTACGTGCATGTATAAGGAGAGGAGACCGGAAAAGGCAGACCAAGAGAGGGAAGCACAACGACAAACACCTAAACCGACAAACGAGTAGAACAGACACCACCGCCTAGCATCAATCTTCATTAAATGGGAAGGATATTTGGTAACCAGCGGATCAAGAATTTTTCTAGATGTCAACCTCCTACCACCACGCCCACGAGCTCACATCGTAAAGAGGATCTCAATGCCTTCACCAACTCGACGCACATGAGTTCAAATGAAAGGATGCAAGGCAGCAAAATACAAAAAGCAGTGAAGACGTTAGACATCGACGCCACGTTAGCATCACGAGCTAGGGCCGAGGGGCATAAGCTTCCGCCGAGGAGAGAAGTAATGGCGACACAGAGCGTATAAAAACCAGAGGGAAGATCACCATGACCTTGCAGCCCAGCAGCTCAAGTGAATGTCATGCAACGTCAACAAAAGGAGTAACCAAGCTAGGCAAACCACAAAAGCACCTAAGGCTGACCAAGATGAGCTTCCAGCCCCTTGCACCAGCAGGAGACCACGAGGGAGGAGACGATATCGTGAACATCTCCGACTTGAAGACCTATATCAGCATTAGGGGCAAGATCAAGGAGGAGAATATTCTCGCCGAACAAGAATTCGGACCCGTAAAACACATAGAAACCAAAGGAAGGACGACCTTACTACGCCAGCCAAGGAGTGCGCGAATCGAATGGATGGGGACCCAAGGGACGGAGGAGACGACCGCCAACAGTACAAATCACACAAAGGCTTACCGTAAGGAGCCATGGTAGGGCAATGGAGATGACCACACTTCCAAAGTACCGTGGAGAGGCACCTCGAATGAAGCAAAGCCCAAGCAACAGAGAGTCGACTAAATTCAACCCTCATGAGAAATGACATTGCCCTCGCCACCCACCACGATCTCGTGAGCTTCAAGACATTCAAGAATGCCCAACCGCAACAGCCAGTGATCCTACTCAAGCTTATCAAAGGCACCGCGACATCGCAACCTTGCAACGACACACCGCATATAGGGACGCTGAGCGTGTCACCGTGATTCCTTACGACGACACACACATTAAGGAGGAGCATCTTTTCAAGGGATCACATCGACAAACACTCTTCTAACTTGGGGTGACGAGCTCGATCGTGACATGAAGCTCAACAATGGTAGCAAAGATCTCAAGGAATCCCCGAGTCAACCAGAACTAAGAAGATGCAAAGAAACCAAGGATCAAATGCGATAGGAGGAGGGGAAAACCTAGAGGAGTATAAACATTTAAGTAGATCTTCGCAGTTGTTTTGAAAAAAGTGGATGAATTAAAATCCCAATGTAAATGCGTATATATCTATTGTATATCTCGGATCCTCACATATATAGTGGAGAAACATGAGTTTAGAGTCATGTTTTACGGATTTAGCGCTTAGATCAGGAAGCTCCTTCACTTCGACTACCAAAGGAGGAAGCAAGGAAGCACAACTATAGCCCAAGATCAAAATGGAAGAGCAAGTACGAGGGAGAACGACCAGAGGCCAAGCAAACCTTCGACCCAAACACTTCGAAGTGCCCTCAAGTAGAAGACCGCCATTCACCCAATGTCGAATAAGAGACAACACCAAATATGTCAAGAGCATCAAGAGGCACCGTGACATCGCCGTATGCGCAAAGACTACATCTTGTGGCAGTGGCAACACTTGATGGACTTATGACACGAGTGGCCTCAACAATAGGAGGAAAGACCCGACATCAACGAGCCAACTAAGAAGGCAACATCTCGACGACCATAATTCCACCTTGTGGTAATATAGGGTGATGCGCTATGACAATGTGTATTAGATGGAGAGGCACTTACTTAAAAGCACCGCGACGACGACGAGATATGCCTTCAACAACTAGGTGATGGCTTCACAAAATTCTACCAAGAATTAGAAGAAAAGAAGCCGATCGCATCCGACAGGGACATCAAACGCCCAAGTAGAAGCATTCGACACCTTAACGACAAGGATAGCAATCAAGCACCTTCGCAAAAAGAGAGTTCAAGATAATAGCCAGTTATTCAACGACAAGAGTATATCTAAGGCAGGTACTTCTTCAACTCAAGGGTCAACCCGCACGTATATAAGGATCCATCAGCCCAACAATATAGCCAGCAGGAGGAGATCCATGATGCTTTACTTGCCGAGAGACCGACATGCATAGAGGGACAAAGGTCAAGAATCGAAAGCCGGAGAAGTGCTAGCAATCGACTTTTCCACGAGCTCTAGAGAGGCAACAGGAGGATCAAAACCGACGAGCACAATCAACACCACCGAGGGTACCTCAAGACAAGAAGACGGTGATAGCACCGTGGAACGTGACAACGCCCAAGCCATGTGATCGAGGGATCAAACAAGGAAGTTTGGAAGCTCGATGGAGAAGCATCTAGGCGAGGCGAAATATGACTTGCACGCGATTTGCATGCAACTTGGTGAACCCAAGGATGGATGATTCAAATAATAACTGCAGAAGAGAACAACTCCAGAAGAGTATAGCCAAAGGAATCACGCACAGCCTCAAGAGACGCCTCCAAATAGCTTCAAGTATCACGAAGGGAGGAACAATTATCGCCCGAAAACAGATCGAAGCGCATCAAACGCCAAAGCATCAACGACCAGCAAAGCGCAGGTGCCATAGCCGACAAACATCTGAGGGCCCAAGCATATCAACAAGTTACCCCGGGTATGAGCCGACGTACAAATAGGAGGATATAGATCATCAACACCATTGCACCGGGAGGAACACCAATGACATTGCCAAGGAGTAGGTGTGCAATTCGAAGGGAGGCACAAGGGGACCTAATAGCTCTAGTAGTAATTGTAATTATATAAGCTATATATTTTGCATGTATAGTTCCCTTGTTATTCCTTCCCTCCCATAGCGAATGTATCAAAGGAAGAGATGTCGCAATTTGCGTGGGTGAAGCAATCAACATCCTCAACACTCTTCGAGCAACACGATAACGACAAGAGGACTCGACGATGAGACGCCGATGGAGTCAAGAAACAATATCGGATACGTAGTCCCTCCCTTAGTCGCCAAGACAAAGAGTCAAGATGAAAGATCTTTTCAACGGCCGCCACCTTCGTGCTTTTGAAAAGCGGCATGGAAGATTTCAAGTGATCAACTACACCAAAGAAGCCACCAAAGAATGAGAGGCTTCTAACGAACAAAGTCAACCTCTACATCAAAGAGGATCCACCATCAAGGAGACCAAGTATCGAAAGATCAAGAACGCTACCTTGCTATTTCAAGCAGTAACGAGTGGATGAGCTTCTAGCAAGCTCATAGCTAAGGCCATGGGGCCTAGTAGGTTAAATGTAGGGATGGTAACATCCATATTGGGATTAGAAGGCATTTCCGTATATTCTGCTAAAGGATTGCCCCAATATTGAGCTAAGCCAAGGATTGGGAAGGAAATGCATAGGAGTAACTATAATTATACACGATTGTTACCGCACATCCAACGATTGAAACCACTTGGTGAGATTGATCTCCTCGCTAAGAAGGAATCATTACTAGGATAATTGTTGACCATGTATAAATCTAGTACCTCCAAAAGAATAATCCAACCGAAAAGAAAGAAGTAATCTAACAAGTCCGCCAACTTGTTACGATGGCATCAATTGATTGGTAGGAATATTCCAAGAGTTTAAATAACTAAGAAAGGGGAATCTCTAGAATATAAAAAGAATAATACATGTAAGGTACATCTAAAATAAGAATTATAGTAATCAAATAGTCTTTTGAGACAAAAAGGAATTGTCGCCATGACAAAAATCTTGTGGGTTAGAATCGCTCTAAACAAGTAGGTAACACATAAGTATATTGAAATAAATGATAACATAATATGTATATCCATCTTAGATGGTTATATATGTTAGCTAAGGCTAGTAAATTAATGCGCCAAGTAAGAAGCGATAACCTCTTAAGGGGAGAGAATAAAATGACGCCAGTACAACGCCATTGAAGGGGTGCGTGACCATTTTCTTTTCAAGAAAGTGGGAGGGCTCAATCTTATGATTGAACGCATTTGCATCGAATTGACCGAATTCAGAATAGAGTTCACCGCAAATGGCCGGGCTTAATAGAGCGAAGATAGATAGATAGATAGCTCAGAGGTCTTCGACGCAAGGCGACCGACGTGAGTAGCTAACTACACCAATGAAGTGGAGCAAAACTATGGGAGCAATGCAACGACCAAGTCATCTCCAAAATTACCGACCGCTCAATGGGTGGATGCATTCTAGCCTAGGTAAGGCGCATGATGCATTATAAGCTTTTAATGTGTCTTATAGATAAGTTAAATATAGATCCTAATAATTGCATGGAATTACTGTACGTATATGTATCATACGGAAATAAGTTAAATAACAACGATAATGTGAGGTAGCATGTTAATTAATCCTTCGCAAGGATGCAATTCCTTCCAAGGATAGCCATATGACTTTGGGGTCCTTATAAATATAGATAGAAAATAGAATTCAGATATACTTAAATGCATCTTAGGGATATACTTCCAAGGGTAATGCAGAACCCAAGGAAGAGAATAAGCACATCTAATCCTTGTGTATGATAATTGAAACCTTGTCTATGTAACAATAGGTCTAAATTAGGGTTATTGTTTAAATAAATTGCAAAGCTTAGAGTAAATATAATTGTACTATCGGAAGTAATGTATCCGATACTATGATAATGTTAATTCATAAATATTACCTTAGGGTAATTATGTTAATCACATGCTAAAGGAGCCAAAGAAAAATCGGCTGTGCATGTCGCCAGGTGTGTAGATTAAATGCTTGTATAGTTAAGATTGACCCACGATGCAACCTATGCTAAGTATGGGGTTGCATGCGCTTGTTACCGGCGATGAGACCGCTACTGGTGATCTCTAGGGCGTGGGTGTAATGTCAATGTAGGCATGACCGCTGGGACGAAAGTGGAAGGTAGATTAGAAAGTCTACTGGCCCCACACACATAAATTCCACTTTGGCACTGTGGCCCCAAGCTTATTTGCTTGCTTCATTGTCCAGAACAAGCTTGTAGTTATTGCATCAATTCGCACGGGTCCCACAAAGCTACTTAATTGAGACAGTAGATGGGAGCGGCCGCAATTGCCGCTGAAGCTTAGACTATGTGCCCGCTGCCGCCATGTGTTATTGAAGATGAAAGCCATACTCTTCCGAAAAGTTGCCCCTCGCTTTTGAGATAGTCCTAATCATTTTTCGACCTTAGCATTCCATTCCACGCCTAATAACTTCTCAAACAAGACCATCCGTGCATGACTTGGCATTATACATACTTGAGGTTCTAGATAAACGCCTAAATTATTGAGCCCCCGCAGAGTCATTATCTAAGCTTGTCTAGTATCATCATTACCGCAGTTGTTTTTCCCTTGAAAACCTTTCGAGGCGTGGGTTTTTAATCCTAGTAGTAATGATTGTACTAGCCCATTGTATGGGTCCCATGACCTATTGGTCTCCGTGGACGCTAAAAACTATTCTATTCTATTCTATTCCTACTAAGTAGACGACCTTAGAGAAAGGAGGTCATTGAGGAATGCATTGATAGGAAAGGCACCTTTAGCCCCATATATGCTTTGATAGGAGGAATTTATCCTTCACGCCCATATACCTGAAGGATATCCTCCACCGGGCAACTAGAGGTGTAGGCATGAGCGCATATAGGCATATAGGTGTTGTCTCCGCGCCACGATGGAAGAATCATCCTCTTCCTACGCCGAGATTAGCCATGCATTCATGTAGATAGGTGGGGTGGTCACCATATAACCAAAATTTTATTAATAATTAAAATGGTAGTAACGTAGGTCCACCCGGCAGCCAATAGAGTGCTCCGGAGGGCAAGGAGGTCGAAGATGAAGACTTGCAACACAAATTTCGTTATAATGTGTTGCAAGGGATGAAGAGTACCTTAGAAGTGTAAATATTGTATGAAATTGATAAACTTAAATGTTGTATTAAGTAAGGTTAATAATTACCTTGCGTAGATTAAGTTATGAAGTGATAAGTTAATTGGGTAATGAAATAGTACAGTAATGTCTTAAACATTACCTTAGAGTAATTCTAATAATTAAGATAGTAAGTATGTAATTATAGATATTGTAAAATTAATGCAGATTTTACAGGTGTGAGGACTTGCAAACACAAATTTTGTTGGAATGTGTTGCAAAGAATGAAGAGTACCTTAAATAATAATTGTATATGAAAGTGTTAAATTGTGATAAACTAAATGTTATAATAACGAGGACTAATAAGTACCTTGTTTTAATAGAAGTTACGAATTGACAAGTTACTTGATAATGTAATGGCGTAATAATAATTTAAAAATATTACCTTAAGGTAATCTTAATAAATGTGTAAGTATTATAGTAGTATATCTGGATGCATCAAAGTTGATTGCGTGTTAGGAAGAGTCCAAGGTGGAGAGACTGCGATGTCGCGACAAAGATCATTTCAGGGGAGAATGACGTTTCCAAAGACAAAGATACCGGTCCCAAGACGATACTTGATCATCGCCTCGTCACGCCGCGACACGCCACCCCGACTGACGTGTACGCCAACGTGTAGCCAAGTGGGTAGCCCTAGGGGGCAACTTGCTAGGTATGTGCATGTGTTAATGTGCACATTTACCAATGTGCACATTTATTAAGGTGCACACCTTTCCATGTAGATGCCTTTATGCCACCTAGGCCATTTTAGATGAGTGGACCATTCCCAATTATCCCACATGCCTAAAGGGATAATTGGAAACCCTAAGCCCCAACCCTTGCCTATTTAAGTAGTAGAACCCTAACTTGCCCATTTTTCGTTCCTAGGGTTTTAGAGCTCTGTTTTGGCTGCCCCAGGAGCCAAAACCGCCTCCCAGACTCTGCCCAAGAGAATTGCACCATTAGTTTCCCTTGATTCGAAAGCAGTTCAAGAGGGATGGTCGAACTCGTGTCGAGGAGCAACTCATGGATCGGGAGTGTAGTCCATTTAATGGTCTAAACCGCTTTTCCAAATATTGTATCAAGGGTTTAGCCTATTAAATCGCCTTTAGCAGCTATCTAGATCTCTAGATACCAGACTCTAACTAAAGAACCTAACTCTATGATATAGATTAGATCTAGTTCTTTAGTTCTTCTGTGATGTATATGGATGATGTATCTCCTGAACTCCTTTGTATTGGGAAGGGGGTAGAGACTTCAAGCTTGGTAGTAGATGTTCCTAGATTAGCCTCTAGCACATCATAGATTCGCCTCAGGTACAAGAACCACACCTGGTTGTGGGTGAAGGGGCCAGACCGGCTAAGAAGGAGGTTCATGTTCTCGACTCTTGAACCATCCCTATGGTGTGTTAGTGCTACCGGGATCATTGTGACTAGGTTCAATGGCTTGCCACCGAAAGTGGCAAGGCATGGGCTCGACAACCGCGGGGTGGGGTTCACCTTCCAAAGGTTCACCAATAAGGGCGCGGGTCCCTCTAGTCACCTTGAGTCAAAGATGTAGATCTCCTCGAGGGAGTGATCCCTACTTGCCCCATCGGGCCGGGGAGATGTAACCAAGAGGACGAGCCCTTTGGCTATGCACCCGGGGGCTACGCCAGTCCCAACACTTTTCAGCCTACTCGCAAAGTGTGCACAGAGGGGCGATGGAGTGGACAACCCAATGCCATGTTCTTATGCCACCAAATCCATTGCCATGAATTCTCGCCCGCAATGAACTCGAGACCCAAGCCGCCGGGCCATCCCTTTGAGTCCGAGCCTTGGGTAGGATTCCCTATGTGATGTGCTGATCTTTGTCTATGCAGATATGTGGAGGACCATCCTTCGTGATGGTCATATGATGTTGATGTATGTACTACTGACATGTATGTTTACGCTTCCGCAGCTAGGTAGGCCCTGAGGGAGACAGGGTAAATGACCCCTTCATTCTTCCCACTGGAACTCTTCAAGGTTGCAGTGATACGTGGAGGGCCCTATATTAGCATGGAGCTGGTATGGGGGATGAACTCCTGTTTGTATACGGTGAGTGCACCGTATATGAGTAGGGGACGTCACAGTATCTGTTGCATCCTTTAGAGTTTTATTGATGTAGCTTCTCTATTGGAATATGGATATGCAGTGTCTGGCTTGCATAACGATATTCGCCTAAAGAAAGGTATGCATAGATGAAAGCAAATACTAGCAAGTAATGGTCAGGATGTGCGAGGCAACGACAATGGAAATGTCAATCTATTGGACCTGTGACATGCAACTTGTACATCATTTTTCTGCCGGACAATCTTGGTCTTCATTAAGCCTCCAGAGTTGAATATCTAGCCTCTAGTATTGAAGATACGACTAAAGAAAGATAGAAACATATACTAGAAAACAAGTGGCATGCATCTGCAAGGTTATGGAAAAAATAAAAAGTAAGAAACCTCTGTTGTACACCATTTTCCCCAGAGATAGTTGTTTTAGTGCTTCGTTATGTAAACATCTTGTCTTATACTACAAATACAAGCAAAATTGTAAAGAGAGGAAATGACTTGTTTTGAATGTTATGGTTCTTCCTATTCTTCAGAAAACATCTATGGCAAGCAAGATACCATCAAACTCTAACCAAGGTGTTGGCCCTTGTGCTTTGCCATTTGCAAAATTTCTTCATGACATACTTGACAGCAACCAATGATCTGACCTGCTCCCCACATGATCCTCAAAAATCAGGCAGGACGCATGTCCCTGCTATATATCCAGCCTGCTCAGCCCGCTACCAAAATTGACGAAACTGCATGCTCAGCCTACACATAACCTAGCTTTAACAAAACCTAAAATAACAAGGTTCATATTTCAGTCCACTACCAAAATTGACGAAACCGGCCTGCTCAACCTGCACGAAACTTAATTTTAACAGAATCTAAAATAGTAAGGTTCTTGTATCACACATTGAAAAAGAACAAAAGGCATGAAGGTAAAAAAGCCACAACCACACGATTTGCCCTCTTCCTTAAAATCAACGACTACGAAAAAGTGCACTCTAAAAATACTATTTAGTATATCCAGACGAATACAACGACGAAATCATAGTAAAACCACAATAGAAAAGTGTACAAAAAAAAAAAAAAAAAAAAAAAAAAGTCATTATGCTAGATATCGTGCATGATAATATTAGAAATGTTAGTTTTGTGGAAGCTCTAGTTTGCTTTTTCATATTGTATAGGGGAAGGGAGCTTGGGGCTCCCTTTTCGCAATAGGGATAGGGGCCCTGCGACTGCAGTCCGGAGAGGATCTGCCTGCCCAGACTCCCTTCCACTACAAAATGGAATGTGGGGAGCTACCTGCTGCGACCTCCTACCCTTTACCGGATCAGCGGTCAAATTGACCTGCTCTTCACTAGATCAGTGGAATCGACTGCCCCGACTTCCATTCCGTGAAATTGGTGGAAGATAGCAAAGTTATCTCTTGTAGAAAGGATTATTGTGGCAAAACATATGTTAGATACTCATGTCTGCATCAATTCTACTTGCCCTAGGAGAGAAGGCACATGAATTAGAAGGGTTGATCTGCAACTTTGTCTTGTGGAGGGGAAGGAGCAGTGGTTTGGTGGAAGTGCAAGAGGGATAAAGCAAAAGGGGGAATTGGTATGTTCGACATATCAATACAGAGTAATGGCTAAATTCATATGGATGATCTTACAGAAAAAGGTGAAGTCTCCAGGTATGCAGCTCATCAACTAGGCTCTATTAGTTTCATGTAAGCAGAGTAAGCCCTCTTTTAAAGTCTCGCTCCCATAGTCACTCCCCCCTTTTTTTTTAATCTTAAGCCGTGTAGAGAAGTTTCTACATTTATAAAGGGACTGATTTTGGCTTGGAATATCATAAAATTATTATTCACGTTTGACATCAATAAGTTTGAAGCAAAGAACTCCCCTCCATGGTGTATACTGGTGGAATTGCACAACAAACAACGCCCCTTAGGTATCGTGGCTGATGCAAGGATAGTAAAGAGATGGATTAACTGTGGAATAGATTCTTGTGCTTAGTGGTATAAGGGAGAGTAATTAGCTAGTTGGGCATAATTTCAGGACAATTTTGCTCTAAAGGAGGCAGACAAAACAATATGGGATTGTGTGGCTACCTTACTCCCAAACACTATAAGTAGAGGAGATCAAAACCCATGGATATTGCACCCTTCTATTCAACCAAACAAGTTTGTGAAATAATGTTATAGAAGATTGAGGACTAAGGGCTTACTTCCAGTATATAATAAGTGGAAACTAGCGATCACGAAGGAAAACCTTAAAAACATCCGGAGTAATGCTTGGCTGAAATATCTCCCCCCATGCATTAATGCTTTCCTTTGGCAAGCGATCCATAGTGTTCCAAGGGTCAATCAACTAGTCTCAAAATGGGACAATTTGCTCCATAGAATATTGCCTGGTAGAGTGTGAGATGTTGCAAGTAGTGTGGGCAAGGTCTTTCATATAGCTAAGGCATGGACAATATCGTCAATATGGAAAAGGAGGAATGCCCCTAATCCTCAATAAGGATTAGGAGGTCATATCATCAAATCATCTTCTTCATATGGTACTTCAAAGGCTTAAAAAATTCAAGCTAGTGTTTGAGAGTGAAGAAGACATAAAGATAGAAATATGGGGCATCTTTCTAAATCTACTCTAGGTCGAAAAAGAGAATAGTGCAAGAAGGAGCCATGTAGCTATCTTCATCTCGAAATAAAGTCTATTTTTTATTCCTCAAGAAAAAGAAGAAGAAGAAAACTTACTTTTGTGGGTCTTCTATAACCATCCAACCGGCTCAATATCACACTGAGGTGTTGGACTGTACATTACAATCCACACTTTATCTTTACAAATTTGTAGCTAAGGCTCAGTTTCTCTTATTATCTGAATGTAATTGAACACAAACTTTCCATATCCTAGTGTGAGCCTAAACAGCCTGAATCTGCTTTCCTGCCATATAGCAATATATGATATTAACCATGTATGCAATGTTACATATTGTTTATGTTGTGCTTGGACTAACCTTATAAGCTAATAATTAGTGTTGTTAATCATAGGTGCTTAATTTGACCAGCAGGCAAAGTAATAAGACGTACAGGTTTCATAGGACAATCACAATTTGAAGCACTACTGTAGATATTGAGGAATTAAGATTTTAAGTATTACGAGGGGAATATGTATTCTCTTGTGATGATAACGATTGAGATGATGTCCTCAAATACATATTGTATATGCTAGTATTTTGTAGTTATACTATCATCTCAAAATCTGTATATGGCATGGTGTATAATAGATCAGAATATAGGAAGCATATTCTAGGTTGCTTACTAATTGTGTGTTATGCAGGCAATAAAGCAAATTGGATTGAACCATGATAACTTGAATAAACCATCAAGTTCACTTCCGGGGTTACCCTTTGCAAGCCTACTAAGCAAGTTAAGATGTAAATCTATGTTGTGCCAATCGAAATGATATGCATGCAGGCTTCAAGGAATTGTAGAGATCATTTTTTTCCTTGAAATGTTATGAAATCTATCACGCTCTTACAAAGTAATCTCTCCTGTAACTTCACTGTAGCATAGCTTGGCAATAGTCCAACGAAAATTAGTATGCAGTTCTTGAAGATCATAATTTTTGTAGCATATAAGAGTCTGAAGATTAGTGGAAAAATGATATACCAAACATTATGTAGGTACTAATGTACTAATGCATTTGAGATTTGTATACATGTGCCCGATCTGCCAGGGTACCAGCATTTTTCGGTGTTCAATGGTTGTACAGGGAGACGTGGGCACGGTGGGGTTCTGCTACTACCGGGTAGCCTTGGCACATTTGGTTTCCTCCGTGAAGACCGAATGCATATAACCGCTACTTGTGGGTCCGAAAGTGCACCACCCCTCGTGGCATCCTCTTTCCTAGTCGCTTGCTACTTTCCCCATGCAGAGTCCCTTCTATCACACCACCCTGAGGTGGACAGATGGACCCGATGTCGATCTATATGATGACATACAAAGAAAGACAAGCGGATAGGTAGAGTCATGCTCCTTGAGACTTCAATGCGCCGGACAGGGTGGAACAGCCATGCGGGCCGGACCCCCTGCGGATGACGTGTCCGCAGCTATATTCCCGCAGAGGAGCTTCCCCACGCACTCGATGATGACGGGCCAGTCACCCGCCGCGCAGACAATTGTTCCCGATGTGTGGTATCTTTGACCCGCCATATGCAATGGCCTACCACAATGGCCCTCTTCCCACCCGTACACTTGCGCATTGACAATCATCACGGGCGAACTAGTATCGTGGATTATGTCATAGTGGCTGCACACAGATGTACACCTTGTCACCATTTTCACATGGGCAATGCATAATGTGACGCAGGAGGCCGACTCGCATCACCTCCCCACTCTATGTGAGGTCGGCCCGCTAGCCGCCACGGCCCCCTCAAGAGCAAAGACCTTGCCGAATTCTGCTGGCGCTTTTGACTATGAGCAAAGCGGAGGGTTACGCCGACATGCTCGCGCAGGCCCTCCCGACAGCTTCAAGGGCCCACACGCCGAGCAAAGAAACCGAACTAACCGGGTTGAGCTCCTCGCATCAGGCGCATACCGCTTTGGGAGACCTCCCCACGCCGTAGATGAGGCCGCAACCTTCCGCTGAATGATGGTTTGATGCCGAGTGTAAGGAATGCAAACGCCAAGACCGGCCTCATCATGGATCGTGACACGCGAGCTCAGGCCACCAGCCATTACCGCGCCTTCCTCAAGGAAACAAAGGCAAGGTACCTGGCAAGGCACCAAGGAGAAATGTTCGGCCTACTAGACACCCACCCGAGAACTTTCGGGCCAGGTACCCAAAAGCCAAAGACACCTTACGGGGCACATCACGATGGAGCAATGGGAGCAAAGACCGCAACAACTTTATGATCCCCCGAACACCTGGGACGATGTGTCCCTCAAGAATATGGCTCAATCACCGGTGATCACGTAAGAAGATGTCGAGGGCCGCAGCCACCGCTAATGGGAAGGCAAAGCAGACTTAGACGGCCTCGCAGCGAGTTGCTCAAGTGGGCGTGACAGCCCATGGTGCCCGGCCCTGTCGTGACCGCTCAACAGGCCAGAAGAGGGTTTTCCCCTGGCCATGGACCACGTGCGGGTTGTTCCAATCTACAAGGCAGAAACCCACACCGCTCTCAGCCACCACCGAACTATCATGGTCAGCTCTTGTTTGCCAAGTCAAGCATGGGCATTCTCAACAGCCAGATAACCAAATGGGCAGAGGCAGCGGAAATCGTGGCACTTACCTGTGCAAAGCCCGACCCCGACATTCGACCATTGATCACATCTTCACACTCGTGGCCCCGGTCGAGGACAAACAGAACCGCCTTGAGGACCCCAGACATTGCTTTTGTGGACTTTGCAAAAGATTTCGGCATGGTGCCCCTGAAAAGTTGTAGGCTAGATTGCACCATCCGGGCTCCCCCGCGGGATCTGCAGAACGCAAAGCAGGCCGCATCGCATTTAAAGCCGCACAGTGCCGCATGCAACCTAAGGACACCATTTGCCGCCAGATTGGAGTTAGGCAAGGTTGTCCCTCTCTCACCCACACTCTTTTGACTTTACATTGACCGCTGGAAGCCCGGCTTGCCGCCAATGGGGACGGTACGCCTCTTGCACCGTGTCATCCCAGCTCCATCTATGCGATGATGTGGATCTTGGCCCATACACCGAGGATATGCAGCACACCTAGATGCCCCGACACATTCTCGCCAGCGACGGACATGCATGTCGACCACCAAGACTAAGGTGGTCCTCATATCCTCCTCACGCCATCCAAAGACCTCCCCAAGGCCACTTATCGTGGGCGCGATGGTAGAGGTCACACCCAGCCACAAGTACCGGGGTGGAATTTCCGCCCTCAATGTATTGGGATGCATCCATTCGCCTTCTGGGTGACCGCAGTTGGAAGGCGCCAGACGCAATGCAAAACAATAGTCATAGGGCGACCGGGGCCACAAGTCACATTTGTTCCGCACCGGTGGAGCCAGCTTCTTCAGATGGGGTCGAGGTGTGGGGCCCAAGGTGTGTCTTTGGCGAATTTGGAATGACTTGGAGCAGGTCCGTAAGGCATTTTTGACGCGGGCACTTGGGGTCAAGCCCCCGCCCATATCGATCTTGTTGCAGAGACAGATTCATGCCCCCGCAAAGATGCGCCCTCGATGTAGACACATTGTTTATTTCCACAAGGTGGCCAAAGATGGGCGCATAATTCTGGGCCCCGTGACTTGACTTATGTCATGGGCGATGAGCCCGAACCACTCGTGGCTTGTTGGAAGGACAAGAGAGCCCAAAGTACATAGCGCTACCGAATGTAGAGGCACATAGGTGCATCTAGGTGCACACGACGCACGATAGGCCGAGGGGTACTTTGACTCTTGTTTCCCTCGGGAAGCTCGGGGACCACAATGCTCGAACAGTAAAGATGGCACACTACAAACAAGACATAAACCCCACCCTCGTTCGAGGCCATTGCCTCTACCTCGCTGCTCGCTCCCCATGAAGAAGCGCAGATCATCGCTGGCCCATTCAACAGGGCCCACCATCTTCGGGCTTGAAACGGGTCGCCGATTGAGAGCCGCCCAGACAGCTTTTGTCGTTGTTGCCCGGGGTTGTTGAGGATGAAAGCCATGCCTTCCAGAGCTGTCCAGCCTATAGTCAGATCTGGGCTCGCTACGCCCTCTTGGTGCGACTCGGTTCCGCATCGCACGAAGCACTTCAAGACGCCGCCGGGCTCGATCCCTTGGCTCCTACCTCCAGGAGGTTTTGGATCTGCAGACTCACCTCTATCCCCGCGTACCTACCTGAGGTGCCGGGAATTCATGTGTATATATATATTTGTAGACAAATGCCGCCAGCAGGTTGTCGCTAATTTCGGTTTTTCCTCGTAAGGGGTTTTAATCTGGGTAGCAACGCTTGCACGGCACTGTAATTTGGGTCCCATAGGCCGATTGGCCTCCGCGGACGATAAAAGAACCTTCCTTCCTTCCTTCCTTCCTTCAAAATCAAATCTAGATTCATGTATTAAGTGCATCTCATTGCATCACTTTCAATGATTGATGAGGCAAATTTTTCTATGCCATTTGCAAAAAATAAATCAACATTGATTCACATATTATTACGGTGAAGAGCTTGCACTTTGAGGAAATCAATGGCATCACAAGATAGAAAAGCCATAGCACTAATGGAAAATGTCTCAGATAGTTTTGGGCTAAAACATTTGAAAAAGTGCAATTGTCGTCACTTTGGGATTCGTTGAAAAAACGTGGCGTGAGAAACCACACAACAATAGAAAGTATCAGCAGCAACAAATAATTTTGGCTGGATAGGAAAATAACAAGTCGACATTCAAACTCAACAGTCCTCATACTCGATGACACATGTCTCCATTCCATCCCATTATTTTTAGAGACAAAAATCCTAAGGCATTACCCATGCCTCATAAAAACCAAAATTTTATTGACATCATGGGTTATTATGTGTTTGCCAATTTGTATATTCAAGAAAAGCACAAGAAGTCAATAGAGCATTTTACAATGTCTCCACCAGACAAAATCCCAAGGCAGTCCCATGCCTCAGGAAAAAACAAATTTCATTCACCCTAGGGGTTAATTGATGTATTCACCAATTTATATATTTATGTATTCTAAAAACACAAGAAGCCAATACAACATTTTACATACTAACCATGCTAAAGATAACTATATACAAAATATCAAAGCACATACTTGAATTCGATGCTTTAAGTTTTCATGCCAAAGGCATCTATACCATATGACAAAGCAAATCGGAGATGCATCCACGTTACAAGCTGTTGTGAGAAAATGCCTATTTATTAATAAAGCAAACTACATTTGGATTTTTTTTGTTTTATATTTCTATGTCATAGGTTTATACAAAATGGAATGTGGGTCGCTCGTTTAGCTGGAGATCATTCTGGTGATGACACATGGCATCGCCCAATGTAGGCCTAGCAGTATTTCGTCCCATATTGCCCACTAGAATTCCTAGCAAACTAGAGTGTTCGCCCTTAGGGATTATTTTCCATGGAAGACTTTCCAAGCATATGGGATGCAGGTTCTCCAGTGACCACTGTACTGAGCATTTTTTTCAATTTATGAGGCATCCTGAAGCTATTGAGGAGGCTAATAGTTTTCCTGCACATGATAGATCATTTTCCTCTGCTCTATAAATAGCAATGAGCCGCTCCATATTGCTTGCAGATTTGTTGAGAGCTATCCAACATTTCTAGTCCCTGAATCAGACCATTTGCATAGGCTTGCGTGAATATCTGTGAAAGTGCCTCTGCTACTATATTGAAAAGGAATGGAGCCAGGAAGCACCCTTGCCTGATGCCCCTCTTCATGTCAAATATAGATAGATAGATAGATAGTATTTTTACGTCATGCCACATAGATCATGCCATATAGAAGAGGGTTCACCTTAGAATAGGATTGAGGCTCGAGCAAATCTCAGAAATTCCATGACCCCTTCTGTAAAAATGTTTCCACAACTAATTTTGAGCATCATTTGATGCAAAAAAAACTCCATCTAGTATTGTCCTATGCCTTGGTGAAGTCTAGCTTTAGATAGGCCACGTTTTGCCATGTTTTCCTAGCCCAGTCAAACTTTCAAATGCTGCTGCCACATTGCTTAGGATACTCCTACCCGGCAGGAAGCCAGATTGGGTCTATGGGATGCCTTCAGCTAATATTGGCTTTCTTTTCTGCCATAGCCTTAGCTGTGATTTTATAAAATGCAGATCGAAGTGTGAGGGGCCTCCAGTCATTAATTGTGCTTGGCTCCTTACACTTGGGTACCACAGCAATGCAGCCTGTATTCAATTTTATGTTTAGATTTTCAGCTTGCCTAAGGTCTGTATATGTGGAAAAAACATCATCTTTGATCCATTCCCAGCTGGATTGGTAGAATTTTATGGGAATTCCATTCATACCCGGACATTTATTTTTGGGCAGTAAAAAGGTGGCATGACGAAGGTCTTCAATAGAGAGGGGAAGACTTAGGATATCTTTCTGGCTAGAGTTTATTATGGGTTTTGAAATCACAAGCTCTTCGTCAGTCTCTTGAAATGGTAAATAGTGTTCCTCAAACAAAGCATGGAAGTGGTTATATAAGTACCTTTAAGATCCCCTAAAGATTTGAGAATCAAGCCATTGTCTAATGCAATGAGTGTAGATGATCTTTCCTTTTCTTTAGATGTCTTAAAGAAGAACTTTATGCATTTGTCAGCTTCCTTTAGCCAGGTCAATATTGCTTTACATCTGTTTTCAGCTATCTTAACTTCTAATGTCTTTATCTGTTCTATTATTCCCTTCTCCACCATCTTCATTGAGGCCCAATGCTCTAATTGAATGGAGCTGGTTGTAAAGGTTATCCAGCTCTTCTCTTTCTATTTGCACTTTAGCTCTACCTCAACTTAGGGCTTTAAGAGTTGTTTGGATTCCATATCTCTGCTCAAGTCTAAAATCCAATTGCCATATGCTTTTGCAGGCCTCGACAAATTCTTGGTCCTTCAAGTACCTGGTATTTAGTTTGAATATTGTTTTAGAGGTTCTGATCTGGCACCTCTGAGTAGATATCACATGAGGATTATGATCAGAGATATCATTCTTTAATTGGTTGAACCTATGAAGGTCAGGAAGGATGGAGAAAGCCATGTCATTAATGTAGCATCTATCATGTCTTGCATGTATCCTCCCTGTTGCGACCCGTCCATTACTCCATGCATATCCTTTATCTCCGTCTAACTCCATAAAGCTATTATCCTCTACTAATTTACACCATTGAATTTTCTCAAACCCATTTGCAATTTCAAATAACACCCCTTGTCTATCCTCAGCTGGCTCTGCCATATTGAACTATGTCTAAGAGTGGCCCATAGATCTCCTCTGCCTCTGGGGTTGTTGTGGGCGTATATATTCACCAAGCCCATATTCTACCTTCATGTTGCAATAAAATTATAGCCCGCATGCCAACTTTGTCAACCTGTGAACGATATGCCTTTACTTCTTTTTTCCAGGGCGATAAGATAGATAGATAGATAGATAGATAGTATTTTAACGTCACGCCACTAGGCAGCATCCAACTGGACATGTGACCACACACCACACTACATTGCTTGGTTGGGCCCTGCCCCCAACCACTTTACATTGCGTCTGTGGGTTTTGACACCCAACAGTTCAGAGTGCGATTCTGGGCAGTCTCGAACTCGAGACCTATAGTTGCTAGACCTAGTGTGTTACCACTAGAGATAAGAGTGCTTGCACTAGAGGTATCTTTCACTATAGCAATATCCACGTATTCTTTACCCAATATTTTGAACAACTCATGTATCTCCCCTTGTTTACACTTATGCTCCTGCAAGCATATTACATCTGGTTTTATCTCCTTGATTGCATTTGCTAATCTACTTTTCTTGTATTTTGAGGATTTTTGATATGGTGGTGGTCGGGGGAGTGGCACGAAAAGCAAGAATAAGATAGTCACATGGGAATTGAAATATTAACAATTGAACCATTGAGATATTTATGGAATCTTGGAAAAGGTTGCGGTTATAATTGGCCTCGTACCTTTACCTTTTTGGAATTCAAAGTTTTTGTGTTAAGTTGTTAGATGTTTGATTCTTTTGTTTACTTGCTAATCTTTGTTCGTGACAAGTGGTATCAGAGCAAGGTTTCGATTTCTCTTGGAGTCTATGAGTAATGGTTCTAAGATTCCAATTTGAAAAAAAAAAAGAATTGAAGACTTTATTTAGAGATATCTAAATTCAATTCAAGCTGACCTTATCATGTTTGAGAATACTTGTTCTTATCGGGCTAGAAATAAAATTTAAAAGTCGTACCCTGCTAATAGAATAAGTTAAATTGTCTGATCTTTCACGACTTCGGACTTTGTATTGAAGCTGTTGAATAAGTGCTTGGTGGTCGTCAAACTTTTGCATCTTCTATCAAATCTGGAAAAAAATTCTTGTATATGTGCTTAGAATTAAGTATTACCTAAAAAGGTCTTCCTTCAATGTTTTCGGATGTCCAGAAAGAAAACCTATTATTTGAAACCTGATAAACATGTTTCGGATTTGAAGCCAGAAGATTTAGTTGCCAATGCTGACAAGCCTTTCCATAATTCTGTCAATGTCGAACTTTATTCCTAAAATCCTATATTTAGGTCAACCTTACCTTTTAGGTGATGGAGAAGAAGAAATTATTTTAAAAAGGTCAGATAGTCTACGTAAAGGACGGCTAGGCCCAATCCAGCCGTCTCATCCAATGAATAAGTGACATCGTGTCACATTTTCTTTATCTGAAAAACCGTGCAAGTTCTTTACTGTGCATTCCGCCACTTTTACTCTGCGTCCCATCATTTTTACTGCCTTTCTGACTTTTCTTACATGCTCTTCTGATATTTTCACCTGGATTTTGACACGTGGCACGGCTGGATTGGGCCCAGCCGTCCTCTACGTTAGGTGAAAGCCCCTCCGGGGTGAAAGCCCCTCTGGGCTTGATTCCGGAGGGCGCGGAGGCCTGTTTGACTCCAAGCCCGGAGGGCGCGGAGGCCTGTTTGACTCTCCGGAATCAAGCCCGGATGGGCTTTCTCTTATACAAATTCATTGCTTATCTTAAGTGGCCAAGAGTACATTTAAAGGAAAGTTGTGAAGTTGCAATGGAAACCGTTCCAAATGCAAAATTGTGCAGTTGGAATGACTGGATCGAACCCTTTAAGGAATTTCAAGAAATCTTCAATAGGAGATTTCTCCTCCGATCTGAATCCAAATTTCTTGCCATCACTTCCATTTTAATCAGAATGAGGCAGACTAGAGAACACATTATGCGAACCAGAAATCAAATCGACCGCTTTTGGGTTCGTGCAAGTCCAATCAACCAATTTTTTGCACCAAAACTGCACAGGCTCAATGTACACTCACGCCCGGTGATTACAATTTTTTGCACCAAAACTGCACAAGCTCAATGCAACGCCCGGTGATTACATCGAATGAGTTATATGAGGTCATTACTCGGGGCAGCATCCCACCGCAAAATAATCACAACATCCAAGGCAAGTATATCTTCACCCAAATTTATAGCCTACAGATGCATTCTGTACAACTTCTTTAAGCCACCTCACGGCATACCAGCAAGCTGGAACTAACCCGATTGACTACATCAAACGAAAAGAAATCTATTTACGTCTGTTTTGCCATGATCAATTCTCAAGAGATCTCAGGAAGCAATTGCACTTTCTATTGTGATGAGAATTATCTATGTTCAGCCAGTCTATTGTGATGAGAACTATCTATTGTTCAGCCAGTTAAATTGCACACGGAAATGCACACGGAAATGGAATCTAACTGTTACCTTTAAGGGGTAGCTCATGTATAATCTAAATTTTTAAATTGTAAGGAGCAATATATTAGACCAAAAGACAATCACCACCCAAATAGAGAAACTGTAATACTCTTTAATTGACCATGTGTGGTGCGCTCATTTGCTCTGGCATCATATTTTATAAGGCATGACAGAACTTTCCATTGAACAAAAAAGACAATGGCTACCCAAACTCATGACCTCAACAATCAGATTGCTTAAAATAACGTGCAACACAAAAAAATGTATACTGTAATGTGCCATAGAGAATAGATGGTTCATTTTCTTCTTCACATCAAGCTTGTGTTCCTTAGAACAGCTTGGGAGCAACCTTTAGAAATACAATGCTAAGAGGAAAATGTTTAAACAGCATTGTAATGAACAAATATTTGCAGATCTGGGCTAGTTGAATACAGCATGCTTAAGCATGTGGCAGATCTGCTAATCGAGTGTGCTCAGCTGCAACTGCTAAAGTAGATGACACAATGTCTGGCATGATCTCATGCTACATAAGACAAAACAAAATGACCCCAGCAAATATAGTAGTTAAAGAAATCCATATGCCACTAGAAACATGCATGAGCCTGAAAGAAGTACCTGATTATTGGCTGTTATTGGCTGAGGCCACATCAAAACTCAACTATCCAAACAAAGCCTCCAGCGTTAAAAATGAAGGTAGCCCTTAAAAAAGGATATAGAGATACTCATGCTGAGATTCTTCAATAAGGACCTGTCAAGAAGCACTTCTTCAGTTGTAGGTTCCTTGTGTTTGCCATTAAACAAAACTCGTGAACTTGGCAAATCTTTTGCTCCCCAGAAGCCTGGTTACTACATTTGTTTGTTCCCAAAGATGGCATATATCAGTACATGGGCCCGGAGATGGTTGCAGGTAGGAATGAATACAAAGGAAGGTGGATGCATATAGTTTTGGCATCGTCTATACAGAAGTTTCTTGCTTCGATCCGTAACACCTCGAGGATTAAACATGCAAAACGTTCCATTCAATGATTCTTCCAACTGTTTTTGTGTACATTCTAAAATTCTGTTTTTACTCATCAATGTAGCTTTGAATTTCATCTTCTGGTCAAAACCTTTTCTTTGAAAGCCCACAAATTTCCTCAACGCTAGAAAGTTTCTCCTTGTCTACTTCAAGCAGTGAAATATAATCATGTAGAGATTCCTAGAAACTGAAATATAATCATGTAAAGGTCCCTAGGAATGTAGGAGGAAAGAAGGCACTCGGCCCTTCTTTAAATCTTTCTGCATAACTGTGTCCGGGGGTCTTCCAACAATAAGAATTTCTATGCAGACAATGCAAAAACTATACACATCCATCTTTTTGAGTAGTGCCCTATCTGCAGGAATCTCCAAGGCCATAGATCGCTGTACCTTTCAGGTTAGTGAAACTGTTATCTTTGGGACTGAACTCTGCTTTAGAATTCCCAAAATTGGCAAACTTGACAAAGCAAACTTCTGACTAGTTTTTCCCTGGGAATCGCATCAATTTTATGTGATGTCAGTTTTACGTGCTTCCAAAAAAAAAAACAATTCTATGTAAATTCTAAATTTCCGTCACAATTTGTTGCATGAGGTATACATGGGAAATGGACGAGCTGGACTTCCTACACAAGTTTCTTTAGATCCATATTCCATGAGGCCCGTAATTTGAGTCCCTTTTATTCCTCCCACTTGATTGGTTGTGCCTTCATCCATTCGCTGAATCTTGTCCAAAAAGCTTCAAGATTAACCCTGTTTGCTTCCCCTATTTCAGTATTTTGCTATCTAACATTCTTAGACCCAGACCCCTTTCTTCCTTTCTTGTAAATAAAACCCCTTCGTGACTTACAGCTTTACATTTAGTATTACCTGTGTCTTCTTCCTCGTTCCATCTACAGATATAGCTGAAGCATGCATAGAAGGGTCAATCTTGATCATTTTTTCAGAGTGATGTGTGATCAATTTGGTTCATCTCTTCCCGCACATCTATCCCACATTTCTAAGCAGTATAATCCTCAAAGTTTCCATCTCAACAAATTTGATTGCGAAATCCTGCCTTTGAATCCTTCCACTTGACTGGTTGGGATTTCATCTATTCAAGTCTTGGTTTAGACAGCCTTTACTATATTTCGTTACTTCCATGCACTTAGACTCTCCAGGAAACATTCTCTTGTTTATTTCTTCAGTTTCAAGATTAACTTTGTTTGCTTCCCCTATTTCAGTATTTTGCTATCTAACATCTCTCACGTTTCTTAGACCCAGGACCCATTCTTCGTTTTGTTGTGGATAAACCCCTTTGTAAGCTACAGCTTTACATTTCAGTATTACCTCTGTCTGTCTTGCTCGCTCCGTCTACAGATATAGCTGAAGCCACTGCCGCTCAGTCTTCTTTCCCCGTCCAGCCGCTTCTGCATGACCTAAAATTGGCAATGCCCTTTAACAACCTGGCCCTCAAGTTTTATCTCTGAGATTATATCTCAGCCGTTGGTTGCAGTGGTGTTACCCACCAGTTGAAAAGCCCATAAACACCTAGTTTGTTATGCCCAATGGCTATAAACACCTAAGAAACCACCATAAAACTTTCGGCCCAGTTTGTTAAGGCAATAACACCCTAGAACTCAGGTGTTATGCCCTATCCTCGCTTGTTATAATAGGGCATAACATCAGAGTTCCAGTTCCAGGGTGTTATCCCTCTCATGACTATGACATCATGCCTATTTTATCTACTAACAAATTAACTCTTAGTTCGTTGCACAAGAAATAGCATAACTATATGCTATCACTATGCAATCGGCTTATGGAAAACTTAGGAAACATTTGGATACATTGAAATGGGCGTTACGAAATAAGAAACACATAAGTCAATTTAATTAATGGAGAAGACCTACAACATTTTAGAAAATTGAATCAGGCCCTTTGGGCTTTAAAAGCTTGGTCGTGATCATTTATGCCTCCTACAAATCGCAAAAAGAAAATAACTTCATCTGGTTGCAATAGATTTTTTACGTAATAGTGCAACTTTGAACATTTTTCAAAATCCCTTGTTATTTTAGCTTGAAGTGACTCCCTGATTCAATTGTCATCAAAGATAACAGAGAAATAGATTCTAAGTTTATGATGAGGTTTGGAGTCCAGTAATTATACCTACCATGCCACTCCTGGTGCCTTTCTTTTGCATTTTTTCCTTTTGGAGCTTTCTTCTTGAACAATTTCCATTGCAATTTGCTGCACTTTTCGTTTCTTTGGTTCTTTAGCTACAATAGTACTTCGTGGTCTGCTCTCTATTGCTGTTCTTCCCACTCTTTAGAACTTTTGGTCTCGTTCTTCGTGACTAGAACCAGCAATGTTGGGTCTTTGTTCTTCTGTTTCTTCATGCTCAAATTCACTAAATTCACTTTGAGTAGATTGGACCCTTTTTTATGATGCCACCAAGCCTCTCTTTGTTGATATAGTGTGCCATGTACTTGTAAAGAGCATTCGGGTTCATCCTAGCTAGTTTAAAAAAATATCGTATCGATAACTATAAACCCCTAGGATGTTTTAAAGGACATGGTTACATCTTCCTTTTTAATCGGTCTAAGCAGCACCAGAGTTATCACAAAGACAGTTTACGTCCATGCTTTATATAAAAGATAATACCTATTGCAATACTTTCAGGAGAGAAGTTAGACACTTACGTCTTTTATAAAAAAAGTTCATTTTTTCGAAAAAACTTGAAGCAAAACCTATCGCACAATGCATAACAAAAAACTTAAATACATACACTCATACTGGCTAAAGTCCTCCGTCACAACACTTTCAATCTAGATAGTAAGACCTCAACAACAAGATTAGAACTCCAACAAGGAAAACAAAATGCTTCTCGCACTAACGAATAAAGTTGCAATGCCAAACTAAATTTTATGCCTATTCATAGCAATAACTTACAGAACATCTGGAGCTCCTAGGGCGCATCGTCATTATATCATTTTTTTTTTAAGTATATTCCACTACATCATCATCTTAGTTTTCTAGTTTTGCCATGTCACTCAAGCTAGACCTATTGGAGACAAATCAGACAAATCCATTATTCTCCTTCACAAGAAGACAAAACACAATAGGCTCAAACATGAAGCAAGGTCCTCCACCCTTTTAAAGATTTTTGCTATATGTATCAGCAAAGTTTAGATTTTGGATGACAAGATTTGGAACTAGGTTTCCCATATGGCAAATTGAGGAGGCTATAACGACCTAATGGACAGTTCTAACACCATGCCATGAACATAAGACAAGGGCAAAACACTTTGCTATTGGACTTCCAAACTTCCAACATATTTAAATAAAGAGAAGAAGGTGGATAAGACCTCGAAGAGCATGGAAGAAGTAAATTTGCACAAGTATATGCATGGTGTAATATATTTTTCAGTCACCTCAATGAGGTTGCCACCAAAGAATAAAGCTGACCATGAAAAATTTACCCTGAAAATTTTACCTCGAAAAATTTACCCTGACCATGTTTAAGGAACATGAAGGACAGGATAAGGAGCAACCTCAATGCTCATATGGCTCCAATAGTCGTCCTTGTTGACAAAACACAGTGCACAGACCCCAAGGAGTATGACAAAGAAAACGCACACACTTACGTGCATTATGTTTTGGGATGTAACTACAGCTTCACGGCAAGGAGGCAGTTGTACAAAGAAAAGAATAACTCGAGATACCTCTCAGTCCTCTGTGCTATTTACCGTGACTTGACAGACGAAGAAGCAAAAATTGTTGTCAATACGCACAATGCTGACAACGAGTATAAACTAGAAGTGATCTTCGTTGACAAGATAAGATCCATGCACAGAGAGTATGTAATCTTCAAAGAAAAATATAGCGATGACCTTAAAAAACCGGCCAGCTCTTTGGAGCTGAAGGAGGCGTGTGTTATTGAATGTTGCCTTTAATACGACGAGGCTAACAAAAAACAGTCACTCATTAGCCACGACAACTGGTTTCAACTTGCTATTAGAGATGACAGGATAACCTGTATTCCGAAAAATAAGTATTTTTGTTTAATTTGTATTATGTCGCTCTTTTACGTTTTATATCACATTGTATTATGTCGCTCTTTTACGTTTTATATCACATTAAATATATGTTTTTTCCAAGTATTATGGGTTATGTTTGTGAGCTTCAATCCCAAATGATCTCGAGCATATCCCCGGGCACGATGCGGATCGGTGCCAAAGATCTTTTTGGAGAAGAAATGGCTTGCCATTTCCTAAGGTCTCCATAAAAAATGGCTTGCCATTTAAGTAGACCCCGCATTGACGCTAACCATGCACCGGGCCACGCTTTTGCCTCACTCGCCTCCTCTCCTCTCAGCGGGCTTTGCCGAGCTTTGCACCGGCCCTACTCTCCTTTCACTTGCCGCCGCTTTGCTCCGCTGCTCTTGTGGCGTGCTCCTGTGCCAAGAAATCCAAATCCGGATAACAAATCCGGATAAGAAATGGGCTCCAGGCCGGGCCCAAAAGCGCTCGGGCCCAGCGCTCATTGCCGCCAGGCAGCGCCGGGCGAGTGTCCACCACAGCAGAAGGCAGACCTCAAGGGCCGCGGCCGTAAAAAACCCCAACAAAATACTAGAAATCATGGCTGCCCCGCTCGCCCGCCATACCCTATCGGAAATGAAATTTTGCCAACCATATGGCAATAATAAGCTTGCAACCAGATCAAAATTACAAATTAGACATCTAAATGCAAACAAGCTCCTCAAAGCTCCTAGAATATACGGTTTCCCATACTATACACAAGCGAAATCTTACTCCACACCATTGCATTCCAAATACAAAACAAAAAAGGGGAAAGCTTATACGTTTTATATCACATTGTACACACTAACGACTTTTCATTTGCAAATGAAGATTTGGGAACTCCAGAACGAAATTTTCTATATGTTTTTAGCGTGGAAAGTTGAAAAGCAAAGGCAAGGTTTCAGAAAAGACCGACGTACCAAAAAAAGAAATGACCATAACCGTCTGAAGAGAGATGCGGGGCTTTACAGACATGGAGTTGCTGGAAAGGCTGCTCCAAAAAGTTGTAGACATGGACTTTATGTTGGAAGAAATGTCCACGGAGTTGCACAAGTAAGTTGTTCGCTAATGTAGTATTTGATACTACTCGATCTTTCCAACATTTACACTCGACATTTTGTTCTTACAATTTATAGTGGCGATTCCTAAGTCTACAATCATATGTGATTGTTTGAGATAGCCACATAGTTAGGCTCATCGTTGCATACCATATTATACAATCCTAACTACCCACAAGTATAATACATGTCTTTTACCATTTATAATCTTATCTTAGCCTCTAATCATAATCCACTCCCATGTAGCAGTCTAGTGGATGATGTTATCCACAAGAAATTCAACTTCTTGTAGACTCAAATCTATTTTCACAAGTAGTTGATTCTAAGTCATAGATATGTTATGGATTCCACACTACAATTCTCTGAGACTACGACTAATCCTTATAGGCAAACCCTAGTTTGAAGAACCCACCATACCTAGTTAGCAATTTCTCGAATGAGGGACTCCAACCCAACTTCCTAGTAAAAGTGTTCAAAGCATCACTTGAGTACTCCAACCTTCATTTACCAGTTTGAATGGTATAGGATGAGGAATATACCAATGAGGAGCCACTCCTCGAGATACAAACCACATTATCAAGTCCAGACTGCATCCTTCTTTGGAAGATGATTATTGGGCACCTTACATATTCATACTCCACACTTTGGCCTATTCAAATTGTCCATTCAAATTTTCTATATTTTAAATGTTGTTATCAACTCTCCCTCGTATCATACGCATTGTGTAGGTGCATTGCTATCAACTACTTATTAGTATTATTGCTAGCTATCATTGCCCTGCTTCAACGAGTCACCATCGAAGCGCCTCCAGCTAACAAACTCTTCGACATTCTTCCTTGTCGTAGCCTTATAGAAAATGAAATTGTCGATTGCTTACCTCCCTAATGCATTATTGGTTGGAGGTCAACTTCCAAAGTGGCATGACTTCACCAAAGCTCCAGCATAATTACTTGCCATTTTTAAACAATTGCTTCATATACTAGCAATTGTCCTCTTCCCTTTTAATGGTCTTATAGGGTGCACATTCTCTTCTTCTCTCATTTTGGCCTCAAATTCTCTAGACCTTGCATGCAAACTACGTTCCACACTATTATCATATTGCCAAAATGGACATGAATACAGATTCACCCCTATTTTGTAGGAGTTCAGTCATCCAACATCATGTCTTTCTGTCTTCTATTCGGCCGTATTTTTGCTCCAATAGGAAATATGATGCACTCCATTCCATTAACTTACCCGTATAATGGACATGCATTTGACCGACAGCATTAAGCGTAGCCACGTGTCTACATTCTCATCTTCACAGGAATACATGTCTATATCATATCTTATGAATTTATGTCTTCCTATGCAACTCAAGTTAATAGTAACATCATGATCCAAGGTCATTACAATAAGGATCCGTATTATTTTACTATATTAACTTGCTAGCTCCCCATGAATCATATTTTGGATTCAAGTGGCAACAGACGTAAAATATAAGATCAACATTCTATATCTCGAACACCATTGTTAGAAACCTACACTTCTAAAATGATATTCCTTTTATACGATGGACATTTATAACTTAATTCGTATCTTGGTACATTATCTCCATAACATGTATGACGAATAATCATTGGCCATTTCCTCTCAACTACATGGTGCCTATATATAGTATCATTCTAGGTTGAATCATATACCTCTTTAGGAATTGGTGGCTTTACCCACGATCAACATGGCAATGTATTTGCCAAGTTCAACGAATTGCCATAATTATTAAGTACTCCTTCCTACATGCTGATGTATGATTGCTACCGATATTCTATATGGAGCTACATTAGCTACCATGTCATTTACTCAGTTACTTTTCCATCGGCCATGCTTAGTTCCATACCTGAAGTTCCATACCTCAAACACTTAAATTAATCTCACACCTTTATTTTATAAGAGTGCAATTTAGTCAATTCAATCCAAAATCAAATCCTAGATTCAACAATATATCTAAAGGGTGTGTCATCTTATAACTTACCTTGGATAATTTTTTATATCCATCCGCATGTGTCCATGTATTTTCCCCTCATTTAGTCTATTCCACAATCTCCTAGCAATTTGTCAATCGTTTTGCAAAATTATTTCAGTTGCTCGGTTTTCAATTTATAATGTACCTCTCATTTCTATATTTTCCTTAAGGAGGGGAGACCTTTACACATTGCAAAAATGTACCTGGAAGCATGCATGAAAGGAGAGAAAGGCAAAGCTTGTATAGATAGGCATCGTACCTTGCAAATGCATTTGCACTAGAAGTTGGAAAGCCTCCATGGAATATACATTTTGTGCATACACTCCAGTATGCACAAATAGTCGAAGAGTATCCACAAGGTGCCCTTGCATATGTCCTCAAAAAGCTTCTTTGCTATGGCCTAAGGTTTTCCCCCCGAAAACCCTTCGGGGCGGGGGTTTTTTAATCCTGGTAGTAATACGCCTGCTGCTCTCTCTTTGTACTTGGGTCCCATAGGCCAGTTGGTCTCCGTGGACGATAAAATCATATTCTATTCTATTCTATTCTGTTGGAAGATTACTCAAATATGCTTTAAATGCATGGATAACGGTATCATCTAATCCGATATGATGGGGCCAAATATGTAGCAAAATTGTTGTTCTTGAGAAAAACGGGAGCATGAAATACCAAGCACAAAGAATACTAAATATTTCTTGCATAGTCTTGTCCAACCCAATATCTCAAGCTGATTTTTAACAATTGCTCTAGGACACATCCAAATCTGCTCATCGTTTTGCTGAGAACATTAGAGGTCTGGTGGGGTTATAGAAGGACCATATAGCTTTGCCAACTTGGAAACTCTCATCCAATGAGAAATCTCGTTTTGATGGTACAGCTTGGCAACTTCTTTTAAATACTCCATCTTTTAAATACTCCATGTGGCTAGTTTCTATTGGAAGAAGGTTGCCCGAGTTTTACCTTACTTTGCCAGGTTTGTTGGCATTTTCTTCAATTTAATTATGGTAGTTAGCTTGTTAAAGACAAACCTTTAATGACAATTCGAATTTCCCTCCAGCAAGAAGCCAAACCGAAGCTCGAATAGCTTTCGTGGGAGAATGTCGAATGGCTTTCGTAGAAAAATCTTCAGGTCTCGAACAAGTTTCTATGCTTCACAAATCATCAGAGCATGAAGGAACGACTGATTGAATGACGCTTTCATAATCATCTGTTCCATTATATAAGTTGTGCATCTTATCTTTTAAACCCAAAGGCATTTTTTTTGCAAGAAACACAGGACTCCAGCCTAAAGCTAAGGTAGTTTCTTATCTTATTCTTGGTAGCCTTTTAATATTTGGTTATTGTGTTTGGTGATGGGGCCTAGTCCCCAGGTTTTAGATGGGCTGTTGCCCTTGCATGTGCCGTCCCATAACCCGTTGGGTTCCCATGGACGTAAAAATTCATCTTATCTTATCTTATCTTATCTTATCTTATCTTATCTTATGGTTGCAATATTAGAATACATCTATTTTAATTGTGCATGTGTCATAACCTCCTTGCTGATCATTTAAATTCAGAGGGACTTTAGGCTAATGCATGTTGCAATATCATAATGCATGAAGGTGTGTATGTTTATAAGATCATTTAAAGTCGGAGGGATTCTTGTGAAACCTAAATTATTCTAGAAATAAGGTAATGGCTTTGCAGCAGTACACGCATGAATATGCAATTCACATTAAACTAACGCATGCTTGCATATCTTTGTTGTAGCAATCTCGATGGCGTATGATGGAAAAATCACATCTATTGCACTCATGAGAGAGAAATGTGATGATCTACAAGTTTCTGTGGGTTCGTTCATCACCATGTTGCCTTCTTGTAGAGGTGATCACCGTGTACATAGTAAACGCCAGGCTGACATCACATCCCATTGGAAAGGTAGAGTTTTGAATATTCTCCAAAGAAGAACAGGTGTGGATATACAAGTTCAACATGTATATAGCCCATCTGATATGTCTAAAGAAACAATTTCTATGAGAGCAAGTTTTCCTCGATTGCAAGCCAATTGTAAGCCAATTTTTTGTTTTCTTCTATTAATCATAGATATTGTGATTGTGCTTTTTCATTTTTCTGATTTCGTATATCTTTGCTTTTATAGGGCTATGTTTGTCTGATCAGGAAAATATTATATCTCCTGATAGCATCTCTAGTGTCTTCCAAGCTTTCCACTTTGATATTGGATCCTTGCTATTTAAGGGGCTGAAAGCTACTGATCTGCGTGCTTCTTGGATATGGTTCTATAAGCACATGTATTTTCCAAAGGTTAAAATGATTGCTGAAATTTCTTTGCCGAATTTTGCAGACCTAGATGTTCTTCATGTAGATATTTCTGTCATTAGATTGGCCAAAATAAAACTTTGGGTTGATATTCAGAGTTCATTTAGAGAACGTGGCGGTATTTGTGGACATGTAAAGATAAATATGTCCATAAACACATTCATATGCTTTTTCAAGGCCTGTGCAACAATGAAGAAGACATCTAAGATGTTTACAATGGCTGAGGTAACAAAGGATTTTCTTTGCAGTATTATTACAAATGAGTGGCAGGTTAGAGTTCATGATCAGGGTGCGGATAAAATTGAATGCATACTGGACCCAAAATCAGTCAGGTTTAGGTATTGTATTAGGAAGCAGATATTATATTTGACCTTCAAATTTAAGAGATGGAGGCATGTGTTATCAGATCTCAAGTGGAAATTGGTATGCCAAGAACAGGATGACAATGATGGAACTCACTCTGAAGTGGTGGAATTGTGCGTGCAGAAGGACTAGCAACTTTACAAGATAGTCCATTTAGAAAGTCAATGGTCCTTATTTGACGTTCGCAGGATTTTGGAAGTTGAAGATGTGTTGAACTCTTTTAAGTTCTGTTTAAACGGAGCTATGATTGGAAGACGCAGGGAGGAAATGGTGTTAGCTAAATCATGCATTCCTTCAAATGTAATTTCCATATCAGAAATGTAACTATATTTTGTAATTAATGATGAAAAGAAAAAGAGCGTATGTGTGGTTTGATGGGTTCAATTCCCAACCTGATCTAATTTGTAAGCGTTTAGTAACTATTTGACTTCAATGTTGATATTTATCTAGAATTATTTTTGCCTTTATGCTGGTTCATGTCTTACCACCTTAACCAAGTTATGCGCAGGTTATACGGATGTTATAGGAGAGAGCCTTGTTGCTGGTCGGATTTATATGGTGCATTCCAGCACCAGTGCTTGTGCTAAAATTGTTTCCTAGCATCAATTTTTTGTAGTGGAACTGCGGAATATAAGAGCATGCAAAACATAAGAGCGGGATCAAGCTAAGATTGTGCAGTGCCTCTATCACCGACAGAAATTTATTTGTACTAGGGAGATATTGCTATAAGAAGATTGTTGATCTACATTATGCTTCTACTGCAGGGCATATGCTTATTCCAAAAATCTATGCTAATGCTCGGACGGATGGATGCACTAATATTTTGGAAAATGAGGAGAGGTCTAGTGGTGCACAATCATCTTCATTGGATAATGCTATTATCCAGAAAACAAGCTCTTCAGATCGGTCATCTTTTGGAAGAAGTACAACATTTGATACCCGTATTGGGCTGTTTATTGTGGAGGTATGCTTGGTTTTTTTGATGGCTTCAGCATTTTCCATATCTGACTTTATCCTTTATGCAAAGTTAATTAAGAGTTATATGGGGAGTTTTCACACTCGGGGCAGATCTTTCACATGATATTTGTTAAAAAGATCCCTACCGTTCACTGATTAACAGATCAGGACGAGTGTGCGAACAGAAAGTCAGAATTTAGGATAAGCAGAGATGGTGCACTAATGTTGTGGACTTGTATGTATTATAAGTTCATTGGAGCAAGCCAAGCAGATACGCTCATAACCGTTTTAGTCAACCTTAAGATGAATACAAAGTCTTATTTTTAATTGTGCCCATATTGCAGTTTGAACTCCTAGGTTACAATCGATGCTCATAAGAGAGCTTAGTTCATGCAAAAATTTTTGACCATCGCTAACTGCAATTATCATTTAACAAATGATGTTTTGCCTCCAAATTCCTTCCCTTTTTATTTTCAGAGTTACAACTATAATTATGATGCAATGATAATGAATTGCAGTATGCTTTCATAGAGTCCCATGAGAACTCAAGAAAGATGGATGTTAAAACATTATGTAGCCTATGCCATCAGACTTCTCAAGATTCATTGAAGGTTTCATGTGCAAATGCGTCACTGAAATCTTGACTGGAGACTATACTGAGTTTGCTAATGATTTATGGTATAGTTGTGCTAAATGTTGTCTCCAAGTCGCAGCGCAACTGGTGTTTTCTTCCCTGCTCTAGATGGGGCTCGTTAATGTTAAGAAGCCAACTCTGTTCTTATCTGCCCATGAATAAATGGGATTGGATAGAGTATTATGCGAACTTGGTAGTTGGTAATGCAACCACTATTGCCAGTGTGCATATGCTTGGGATTGCACATGAATTTCCTAATCTGAATTTTAGTATATGCCATTTGTAGCTTTCTAGGAACCGGATACACATGGCAGAGTTGCAACGTCTGGCTTCCCAAGGATTGACAAAGTGGATTGACAAAGAAGGATTACCAGACATAAGACAATAAAAATCATTTTCCTGGTCGGATTTATATGGTGCATTCCAGCACCAGTGCTAGTGCTGGAATTGTTTTATGGCAATAATGTTTTGTAGTGGAATGGATGGAAATGCATGAGCATGACCAGAATATGTTGTAACTGATTGCAGTCTACTATCTAAAATAGAATTTCGTGCTGATAGACTGTAAACTTGCAATAATATACATGGTAATTGGAAGATGTCCTTGGGTACTACATTTCTAAAATAGAATTTTGTGCAGATAGACTGTAAACTTTAAATAATATACAATGGTAATTATATACTACATTTCGCACGAGCTGACTATTCTTAAACTCTGTAAGTACGAAATGAACACAATCAAGTTGAGCTTCAGAAAAAATAGAATCAGTTCAAGCTCAAGAATGTAACTTGATCAAAATGTGTTGCTTCATCTTCTTCATAGATTCTATTGATTTCCTGCAATAAGGGTCATTTCCCACTTGCCATTAAGTTAAGTTAAATAGGGCAAATAACTGGAACTTACTTTCCCACTGACCCTTAAGTTAATATCAAGTAAGTTAATTCCAGTTAATTTTTAACTGTTCATTAACTTAAGGGAGCATCCTTCTCACTAGAAAAAGTTAAGTTATTTTTTTAACCAAATTTAAAAATATTTAACCAACTAGTGCAAAAGTTAAGTGACCTAAGCAAGGTCCACTTAACTTCTAACTTTTTGGTTAAGCATTAAGCTAACTCAACTACGAGTGAGAAATGGTTCCAGTTAGGTTAGACTCTTAAATCGTAATTTTGACAAGGATGCCAACTAGTTGACCAAGTGTCTTATTAGTTTGATAGATTGAATAAGAAACATTAAAATAGGAGGTGGATTTTAAGAATTTTATGATTGATTGACTGGTCACGTAGTACTTGACTAGAAAGTATTAAAATGGAGAGAGTTGACTACAAGTCAATTGATTGGCGAGAAACTAAGTTAACCAAAAGTCAACTCATTGACTAGAGAGTCAACCACTTTACTAGATTTTACTAGGTAGTCAAACAATTCACAAAAATAGTAACTTGACAAAAAAAGTCATATCCTCCAAATAGCTTAACCGTGAAGTGAGAAACGAACACATTTATCTCTAACCTAACAAAACTTCTTAACTACTAGTGTGAAGCACAAGTTATTATAAAGGTTAGGTTAAGTTGATTTCATGAGCTTAACCTAAGTGGTCCATAATTGTTATAGTGTGAATGCATATCTTCACAATCCTTTAAGTTAATCTTAACTTAATGACTTTAATGGGAAATCACAACCTACTTTCCATTAAGTTAAGAGATAACCAATTGGTTAAGTTAACCTAACCTAATTGCGAGTGGGAAACTACCCTAAGCATTAAAATTGGAATGAGATAAAAATCCTCTACTTCATAATAGGATGCTACGAAGACAAAGCTATGAAAGACATGTCAGCTAATTTTAAAAAATCGCGTAGATACCTAAGTGGTACTTATGTACTTTCTTCCTTGTCTTGTTCATTGTTCTCTCCAATGCCTCAGTTTCTCAGATGCCGAGGAACGATGCCATGCCTCAGCTCTCAATTTCTTTTTTTATAATTGATGACAGATCTGTTTCCTTAGATATAATTTCTTTTCTCTCTAACTTTGCAACAATCTTCCTATAAAACCAATTTGACATTTGCTGCAAAGGGCTTGAGGTATTCCTACTGCCACCAAGGGCTTGGCCTGTTTATGAGACTTTTCCGTCCCCTGGGTGTTCCATATCCCAAGACTTCCATATTCCCATGCAAACCATGGCCCATGTGCATACAAGATATGTATATAATGTGTAACCTCTCCTACTCCCCAAGCTGCTATAAAAGCTTTTGTAAAGTCTGTAACTGCAATCTTGAACGCCTCTTTGTCTTCCTCTTCAAATAATTTCTTGCTCATTAGTTGCATCAATAGAGAAAAGGATTGCCATGCCTTCATTTTCTTTTCGTATGACTTTCCATGATCAGTCATATCATTATGTGCATGTAAAAGATCCCTGTAGCATTCCCATTTCCCTGTTTTAGCTGCTACATTTAATAGAAATTTTCTAGCTTTTGCACCTCCCATCGATGGTTTACATGGCACATTACCCGACCTCTTTTCATCTTGTATAATCCTGTAATTTCTTCCATGGAATCCCATGTCAGACATAACCATTTCAATTGCCACAAGACAAGCATCTCTAGAAGAGGCGGGAGTCTTGTTCCATAAAAACAATATGCTTAAGTATATCATCTTGTCAACTATTCTTAAGAAAGCATGCAATGTACAAATGTGAACCTTTTTCAATTCAATTGGAAGCACAGGATCCAAAGAACTATCCTCCTTCTCTCGACGTGGTGCAAGATCTTGGTCGCAATCCAATGTGCTTATAGATACTTTAACACCTTTCCTATTCCTTCCTTTTGTGCTCAGTTTTGATGTAGATGCTTGGAGAACTTTTCCATTATTTTCTTTTGTGCTCTGTTTTGCAGTGTAGCAGCAATATGGACATGCCTCGGTAGTTTTAGCTCCACCATGCTTCATATTATACATGCATTTAATAGTTTTAACGTCTGCAGCAAGGTGCCACTCTATCTCGTATGCTCCAACGTGAGAGGCAATAAGGCTGGGTATGGGCGTTTGATCGAACACCCATTTTAAAACTTTGTGAGATTCCTTAAGAACTTGAAATATCCCAAGCCACCAAATGTTCTCTTCTGATTGCACTGAAAAGTTCTCATTTTCTGCACTGCTACGTCCAATGGCTCTATTCATGAGAACACACGCTCATATTTCTCGCCTTTAATCATCTCCATTTCATCTAGCTTGATAGCAACAACGATTTTACCATCATAATCATCTACTTTCATTTCATAATACCTTACCATCGGCTTCAACAAACTCTCTGAATCAATCCAACAATTGTTCTTCCCATCAAGCACAAAATTATTTGCTGCTAGTTGCTTCGTTTTCTTTCCTTTTGCAGCATGTTGCTCCAAAGCTCCCAAGCTGCTATGACTTTCTATATGTGTCATTGGCCCTAAAAAGTCCTTTATTTTCTGATTTCTATAGTTCCTACCCAACCAAATCTTAGAAACTTTTGGCATTATTACTTTCTTGACTGTCGTAGAAGATCTTAAAGCTTTAAACAACTGTATATAGGCATTTCTACTGATACCGGCATTATCACAAGCGTATTGGACCTGATCCACATCTTGTTCATCAGTTAACTGTTGTAGAACACTATCAATGATGGCTTTCCTTAACAAATTTATTCCTGGAAGATTTATTAACCTTAATGTGTCATTCTTGTTTACGATTTTCTTCAATAGCGCAGCAAGGTTGCTTCCTTATTCTTTTTACAGCCCATTGATGGATCCATAAGTTCTTTTATAGCCTTAACTCTTCTTTTCGCTCCAGCACTGGCCTTTAAAACATCAATTGGTTTTATCGATCTAGCTCTCTGTGTGCTCTCAATGGAGTGGCTTTTAACCTCTTCATTCTCTTTTCTAATTTTTCATTTTCTTCCATCAAGCGTTTAGACTTTGAGCTTTCCATTAAAAGCCTTTGTTCCAGCTGGGAACTTCTTTCCTTTATCTCACCCATTTGTTTTTGAGTTGATGTCCAAGAATCTATCAAGAATGCATTTTCCTTGGATAAAGCAAGATTGTGATTAACTAAAGCATCCTGTTGACACTTGAGATGGTAATTACTTATTGTTGCCTGTTGAAGAGAAGCTTTAAGACTTGAATCACTATATCCCTTATCAAATTTCTGCAGTAACCTAGCAGGCCATGGTTTCCTTTTGAAACAAATTTAAGTAGTCCCGTTGGAGAATGAAATTGGGGATGCATATTTAGGATAGGGTCTCTTGGATATAATTTCCCTCTTGTCCATAAATCAATATTCATTCTTCCCTTTGCTCTGATTGCATTTTCATCAGCAGCATGATTTTATTTTCCCTTCCTCTCATTATGAATTGGCAAGCAATTGTGTGGTATTTCAACACGAAAAGTGGATATATGGGGATCAAATTCCTTTAGAGGTCCTACAAACAAGCATGGAGGAAGACTTTTGAATAACAACTAATCAAAATTATGCTGTCAAGAATTACATCTAGATTATGTTCAAACAAATCAAAATTATGACGTCAAGGATTACATCTAGATTGTCCAAATACGTACCTGGATTATGCATGTTTGTATTGCTCCAGAAGTAGCAATAGGATCATCGAAGCATTCGTGCATTCACATCCTTCCTCTTTTTCTTTTTTGGGAGGAGAATGCAACATTGAGTTATGCCGAAACTTCCCCTCCATTTTTCCCATGAAAATTCCCTCCTAACCGAGGGCAGTTGCACCGAAATTTTGAAAACCGGCGCCATCGATACAACTTCGGCCATCAATGCTTTGGGTTCGAGAGGAGAAGGTTTGAGTTAGAGACCTTGGAGTAAGAGATGCAATAAAGTGTTCGTAAGAATGTGCAATGGGACAAAAATTCTTAATCTATATAGAAGCAAAAAAATTTATTTAGTTGCACGTCACATGATGACCCATTTTAGATAAAACAAAAAAGGGGCAGCTTCTCATCTGCCCGTCTTCCTGCCCTATGAAGTCCATTAAATGAAAACTAACCACCTTAACAAGTCTAACACACCACATCTTATAGGGTCCTATTGTAACCCCACGAGATCTCTAGTGATACCTCTAAGATCTCTCTTAAATGCATCTGGAATAGTAGCCCTCAACATATACAGTGCAAGATTATCCTTCCTTCTCTCTTCTGGAGTAGTAGGAGACCATGTAGGCAGCAGCACATCTCCTAGATCATTTACCTGAAGATTGATGTCTAAATTGTCTCTCCAAGAACAATATTTCTCACCATCAAGCAAACTTACTACTATAAACTTCCAAGAATGCATGATAGCCATGACCAAATCAAATTGATTGGAAATAGAAATAGTCTATGATTGAGATCACCAGATATAATCTCAACCAGACAAAATCAGGTCCAATTTATGACAAATGTATCAAGAAAGCTAAAGATGAATGGATCTAAAGCTTTTCCTTATGAGAGACGGCTAGATTGCTGAGAGAAACACTAAGATCTGCAAAATTGTGCTGAGATTTGGATGCCTTTCTTTGAACAGCCACTTTGACAGAATTTTGATGAAAATTAGTTTGCTAGAAAGCCAACACCAATCCGTCTCCTCCAACAAATTTCCAACAAAAACAAAATGCCCTATCCTTATGACGATATTCAAAAAAACCATCAATGCTAACTTCCGGCCATGCCCTACTCTGATACCATGAACGCATGAGAATGTATACATGGTGAAAGAAAGCAAACCAAGGATAGATGCTTCGAAACTAGGAAAAATGCTAGCTACATAAGTGCTTGATTGTGGCTTATATGAGTGTGCCACGTCAGCAACAGGCGTGTAGTGAGAGGTGTAGTGAGAGGTTAGTGTGACATCATCATGGGTCTAACACAAAGGATATGCAAACTTGATCAAATTGCCACTAGCCACCCTTGGGAATAGGAGTTAATTTGCTTACATTGATTTGGTCTTAGATTTCCAAGGATTTCTTCATTTGTTATGATCATTGTTATGATGATTGCTTGGGATTAGGCTAAATTCAAAGCAGTAAAAATGATGAAGCATTTAAAGTTTAAATCTTACCATCTTGCTTTACATTTTGTTGTTTCAGATTATCTCAATTGATTTTCAAGGGTTGGCTGTTCTAAAAAGAAAATACTGAATCAAGAGCTTTATTTTCATCCAAGGTTTATTTCAAATCTCGAGCTTACAATATTGCTTTTTATATCCATATGCATGTGGATGGATATTTTGTCTGATTATTCATAGTTGGAGGATAAAGATATATCTCTGGGCAAATGCAAAAAACCCCATCTTTTGTTCATCCCTTTCTTCTTTTCTATAGAACTAGAAAATTGCCCACCTTTGGTGGGCATTGCATGTGATATTGTGTATGTGATTATCTTACAAAATATGTCCTTGATTTGTTGCCCTAATCATGCATTGAAGCATGGTGCTCGAAATGAGTAAATGAGTAAAAAAGTGCAGACATAATTTATACCTGCAGTTTAACCAACTATTTTCTTTCTTTGGGCTTCAAGTGCAAGAGGTCTAGATAAACATATTTCTCTAATGGTAGATGTAGGTCATGTGGATAAACATATTCCTCTAATCGTAGTACTGTGATCAATATGAGCAAGGCACATATTAGATGGCATTTCTCGCCAAATAAATAATGGATCGCAGACTCCATTTGTTGCAGAGTCTGGTCTTCCAAATTAGGGATTTATGAATAAGCATTCTTCGAACTTAGAGTTGCAATCCAGCTTGTAAATTATTTTGCACATTTACGTAAAAAAAAAATGCACCTTTAATGGCAAGAGATTTTGCTGGAACATTAGTTCATACACTTTAGTAATACAGAGTTAATCTAACCAAAACAACTGGAACATGAGATGTTCACCCAACTACTCCGATGAGATGTTGTGAGGAGTCCTTGTCTAAGCTGCTGTTATGCCTGCAAAAGTTGCACGTCCGAATAGCTACATGTAAGTAGTAGAAAAGACTCCCCTTATTGCAGTTGCATTAAGCTATTTACTTCACATAAAAGTACCTGGGCCAATAGGAATGAACTGTGCATTTATAGTTATTACCACATTGAATCAGCCTTCAAAGCTTTATATTTTTTTCTACTAAAGCATAAATTTGAACAAACTACTGTATTAGAATGTTTCTTTTGAGCATTACCATGATGTTTGTAGACAACATGAATATCCAAATGTGAAACTACAAAAACATATATATACAAGAAATTAGTGATGGCAGAACCAGCGCCTTTGGCAATTGAACTCAAATGCGGCAACTCTATCAATGTAAAACATTTTGAAGGAGGCTCACAAGTTGGTCTTTGACCTTGCTTTGTGGAAGATTAACTAAAAAAATAAGTCTTGTTTGAGATGCCAATATCATAAGTGCATAATTTTGTTTTGAAATCGTCCTTTTGTTGGGTTTCTACACATAAAATATTTAATATGCTGACCCTATGAATAATATACCACAATTCAATCATCATCAAAATTTGCGTAAAAATTTGCGATGCGTGAAGATGTGTGTTGCAATTTTATGTGGCTGGAAGGTGAGGTGCTTGAAAACTCACTCTTTTAGATGTTTCTAAATATCCACAACATTTGTCTACACGTTGATAGGTTTATACTAGGTTTTCTTAAATATGCTTCATGGTAGCAGATAAATAGGGACATTTTGCAATTTTCAGAACATATCCAAACAAGAAATTCATAGCAACAGAGATTCTAGAGAAGGAAGGGCTTGAAAATCCATGAAGCACCTACATGCTCTTATTTGGACATAGCTGCAAGAATCTATTTTGGTTTGCCTCAATATAGCTAGCCAGTATTTTGGAAACAACCCCGCTTGCTCATATGGCTTAATATATTGTCCAGTTTTGAGATTTAGAGTCCAATCCAACGTAAATTTTTGATAATTGATTTTGTCAAGAGGATAACATCGACTCTAGTTTTTTGCCCATCCAAATCATGCTTGCAATCTTTTCAAGAGCATTCTAAAAGGCCTATAACATATTTAAGAAAACCTAAAGCTCATGCATGAACGAAAGATAGACCCAACAATTTTTATCTGGGCGCTTTATTTTACAAAGGGCTCAAGCCTAAAGAAATTCATGGTGCTTCTGATTTGCTCTAATAGTTTGTAAGCCTGGATATGGCAGCCTAAGGATTTTCATACCAATCGAAACATATGCGCCTTGCCAGAAATGACGTGTCTTTTTTCTTTATGTAATGCTTCATTCATTCTTGAAATCAAAGTTCACTGTTTAATTCGAGTCTCAAAAAGAGATCTTTTTGTTGCTATCTCTAGTCTCAATGAAGGGGCGGATCCATATCTTCTATGATCATATGAATTTCTGCAGTACAATTAGAACTTGAAGACCAAAAAGAGGTGCTGGATGGAATTAGGGGCAAGAAACTACCGGATTCTCCATGAGGATACATAAAAGATATTGCAAAAGGACTTAAATTCTATCATCCGGACCGGTTTGCTGTTCAAAGGCGTCCACGCTCAGGTGCGCCAATGTGATGTCTATCATCGCTTTAGCTGAGAGGTCCATGTCCATATTCTTTCAATAACTGGGCATAAGAAGACGTGATTAGAGTCCTCATTCATCTCACATCCCATTGGGCATAGACTGGAAGTATCAGGATCATATTTGGCTCTCATGGCATTAGTTTGAAGGCTCTGGTGCAGAATTAACCATCTGAAGAGAGTGACTTTAGGTGCACCATAATTTCTCCATCCTCTTGCACAATTTTTGGCCAAGGCATCTTCTTCACAATTCCATAATTTACAGGCCCTGGATGGTCTCTGGTCAATAAGAGAAGAGTAAATATCCTTGACTACATAACAGTCCTTTTTGTTCTGAGACCAAACATTTGAGATGGAGGCTAACTCCTGCTAAGTGGCTATTTTTTCCATTACCCTAAAGCAGATCCCTTGAATCTGGGTTCTATTTCCTGCCACGTCATCCACCTGTTCTCCTCCTCATTTCTTAAGTCTCCAAAGGTTCTAAATCATGCCTGAAGCCATTGCATGTATTTGTGGGGATGTTGGAGGGCCAGACAACCACAATTTTTTGGTGCTGATTCAGGGTGCCAGAAAAAGTTAATATCCTTGCATCTGGCATCCAGAACTGGAGGCCTGAAACAGAGGGCAGCTTGGTTCCAAGCATCAATCATTCTTCTTACTATACTGGAAGTATTTGAGCATGGGGTTGCCTAAAAAATTGCCGAGTCAGGGAGATGCTTTAGAGTTCTCCTACCAACAGGTAATGATTCCTCAACCCAGTATTTGATCAGTTTACGTGCTGGAGAGGGTCTGTGTGTGTGCACAGGATAAAACGGTCTTTACATCCAAGGCCTCCCTATTTCCTGGATTTGATTATATCAGTCCAAGCTACCTTGTGTACACCCTGCCATATAAACTTCCTAATGGCAGACTCAATAAGCTTATATGAGGCTTTATCAGCAACAATGGTGGAAGAAAAGAAAACATGGGTACCAAATGGGTACTTGCCATCACAAGCAATTTCAACTCTTCCTACTAAAGAAAGTGTGGAAGGATATAATTGAAGCTTCCTCTTAATCCTGGACACTATGGGATCCCATAATCCATGGATAGTACTGTTTATTGCTAGAGGGATCCCTAGGATTTTTCTTGCAGCAGATCTTCCAATGATGTTAATGCCCAAGATATCTTTGTCTTGAGAATCCATAATGATTGCACACTTGTTTTTATTAAGACAGACCCCTGAGGTTCTCCTAAATCTGTCCATTGCCTCCAGAAAATTGTTAAGACTGTTATCTCCATGTTTAAGAAAAACAAAGGTGTCATCGGCATATTGCATGATGACAAAATTACCTATGTCTTTGGGTAATGCTAAACAGTTTATCAATTTCTGGGTCTGGAGGTACAGGGCCAGCCTAGTTACCATTTCAGCAACAATGAGGAATAAATATGGTGCCAAAGGGCAACCCTGCCTGACCCCTCTCTGACACTGAAAGAGTTTGGTAGGGGTACCATTTATTATCAGAGCAGAAGAGGCTGAATGATTGAAACTCCTAATTTTGTCAAATAACATATCAGGAAATCCTAAATGATGTAAGGCTGAATTATTGAAACTCCTAATTTTGTCAAATAACATATCAGGAAATCCTAAATGATGTAAGGCTTTTTGCAGGAACTGCCAGCTAACAATGTCATAAGCAATCTTAAAGTCTAATTTGAGGAGCATACACCCTTCACCAGATAGCTTATTCCAATGCAATCCTTCAGCGGACTCCAGATAGTTATCTAAAATGCTCCTGTTGTGAAGGAAGGCATACTGGCAGGGATTGATTATTTCCTGCAACCTCATCTTCCTTTGTTAGCCAGAATCTTGGCTAACACTTTGTAGGTAGTGTTTGTGAGGGATATGGGCCTCCAATCCCCCAAAATTTCTGGGTTGTCAACCTTAGGAATGAGCACTATATGACCATCATTTATTGCTGGGTTAATTTTGTTTGCCTTCCATGCTCCTTGGAAAAATACAGTGAGCTCATCCTTCGCCATTTCCTAGAATTCCAAAAAGAATTCAGGGGGGAAGCCATCAGGGCCTGGACTTTTTCCAGGTGCCATGGACTTTAATGTCTCCCAAATTTCCTTTTCCAATGGGATGGCCTGCAAATCCTCATCTGTGTTACTCTACTGAATGGGATATCTTTGAAAAACTCCTGAAGGTCGTCCTCTTTGATTTGTTGCTCAGCAAAGAGTTTGGCATATTCCTTACGAAAATACTCTTCTATGCCTTTTTGGTTTTCAATACTTTGCCCCAGGTCAGTTTTAACTCTGATAATTCCATTATTGCAAATTCTATTCTTTGCAGCTCTGAAAAAATAGGCAGAACTACCATTATCCATAGAATTTATGAATTTACTCTTACTTTTCACAGATAAAATTCTGGCCTCATCTTCTTCAATCACCTTTACTTTGTTTTCCAATTCAAATTCCTGCTCCTGTAGAGACACATTACCCTTGTCCTGGAATAACAGGGCTCTTATTTCTTTCATCTGCTTATATACCTCATATTTCTGTTTCTTCTTATCATGGAACCACTTCTTACCCCATTGCTTGATCCAACACTTGATCTCTTTCATTCTGTCTAGGAATGAGTTCATGGATCCCCTCCTGGAAATCTTGGGGAATTCCATATAATAAGTCTTAAAGGCTTCACAAAAGCTTTTCATCTTCAACAACTCAGTGTTAAACTTGAATGGCACATTTGATCCTCCTTTGCTAGCCGACCCATTTTCTGCAAAATCTGGGGAAAGTGATCAGATATTGAGATGGAAGTATCATTAGAGATAATTACATTATCCCAGGACTGAAGTTCCTTATTACAAAAATAGAACCTGTCAAGGAGGCAATAGGTTCTTTCAGCCCCTTTCCTTTTGTTGCTCCATGAAAAAACGTTGGAAGACGGGGGGGGGATATAGCAGAAATTGGACATTAAGAGATCCCAAGCAGCCTTCTCCTTCTTATTCATATTCAATTTTTTCCCCAACTTCTGATCCCAGGTTGGGGTGTTATTGAAGTCCCCAGCCATAAGAAAATTTTGAATATGGTTATTAAAGATGATCCATTGGTGCATCTGAGCCCATTAAACCTCCCTCTCTGATGGTTCAGTAGAAGCATATACATTCATAATCCCAATCTGTTTACCCTCAATTACAAGAACTGCAACTGTCCATCTACCTGATGGGTGGCAGAATTTATGTATACATTTGAATCTGGTCCATACAATACAAATGCCTCCTCGGGTGCCTGTGACATTCCAGCATAACATACGATCTAAATACGTATATTATACTGCCACATCACACGCACATGTCATCATGACAAGTACTTGAGAGCCGTAAAGGTTTGCACCTAGGGGGCAACCTCGTATGTTGCACATGTATATTAAACATATGCAATTAAAACCCCCTTGCCAAGTGGCAATACCCCATTTGGTCCCTTCCAACCTAACCCTAAAAGTTCACATATAAGGAACCAAAGGAGAAACCCTAAACCTTTCTTATTTCGCATTTGGGCTGCCCTGAGCCATTTCGGCTAAGGCAAGCTACCATTTCACATGGCCAGGCGACGGTGAGTCGCCTTTGCATATTAGATTGATCAAGAGCAGCAGTCTTCAGCAAGAACGACGGCATGGACGCATTCCGGGGAGCTGGAGCTAGCCAAGGATCAGGTAACTTGCGATTCTATTGTGCAAAGCCACCTCTTAGCCTGGCAATGAGTTAGGATAGTATGTTAGATTGGTCCTATCAGCCTTGTAGATCCTAAGATCAACAGCCGTAACGAAGGAACCTAACCTTGTGTGTTTAGGTAAGATAGATTAGATCTTATTCAGTATTTCAGTTCTTTGATGTTGATGATGTTCCATTCTATGCTCTTCTGTGTATGTGGGAAGGGGGGTAGAGACCCTGAAACCTTCAATAGCAGATGATCCTAGATAGCCTCATTAATTCCTAATTAATGCGGCCCGTGTACAAGAGCCCGCTTGGTTGTGGGTGGTGGGGCTAGACTGGTGGAATAAGGGGGACTTGTCCCATCACTGATTGATCCCTCTGGTGTGTAAAGCCTACCAGGGATCTAAGCGGGCTAGGCTTAATGGTTTGCCACTGCGTGTGGGCAAGGCATGAGCTCGACACCTCTTGGGTGATGCATCACCTTCAATGAGGTTCAAGTCAAACACGGGCAGTGGCCCTCTAGCCGCCTGCGATGGGCATGCATGCCTCTGGAGGGGAAGCAACTCTCTTCCTGCCTCATCGGGGCTGGGGAGATGCAACCCAGCAATAGCCCTTTTGGCTATGCACCTGGCAGGCTACGGTCCAGTCCCAAGACTCTTCAACCTATTCACCCAACAACCATGTTCTTATGCCAGCCCAATCCATTTGCCATGAATTCGGTCTGCATTGACTTCTGGAGACCCAAGCCGTCAGTCGATTCCCCCATGAGTCTGAGCCCTGGGTAGGATTCCCCTTTTGTTGCTGTTATTGATGTTGTTGTTACACATGTTATGTTATGATGTGTTCACCCCTCGAGGTGACTTGTTGATGTATTGATGTCATGTGCTCATATTTATTTACGCTTCCGCAGCTAGGACGATCCCGAAGGAAGACGGGCAAATGACCCATCCACTCTTCCTCACTGGCCCAATTCTTGGGATTGGTATCAGGTAGATGGCCCCTGCCAGTTTGGCTGCCAAGGGGATGAACTCCGCCTTCTGATACGATGGGAGCATCATAGGGGACGTCACAGTGCCATCTGCAGGGGCCCACACAGAGTCACCATTAGGGTTGATCTAACTACCCAAATGAGCTGACTCAAAAGCTGGCAGCCTGTGCTCTTGGAGTAGAATTATGTTTGGCTTCATCTCCTTGATGGCAATGAGGGCTCTTTTCCTTTTAAGAGGTCCCTTGATCCCTCTTAGGTTCCAGGTAATTAACTTCATTAAAAGGTTCAAGGGTTTATTTTTAATAGTGGTGTACAAAAATGCGAAATTTCAGCACGTTTTCAGCACCTTACGTTTTTTGTGCAAGCTTGTTTGACGGGCTCAACGGGCAAAATGAAGTCTGGCAACGACCATTATGACACTCCGGCGATGAGCATTTTGAGACTCAAAGCAAGATCGAAGCACCAAGAATTGCAGATCATTGACATCGGTGTACTTCGAAAATTCGTCAGTGATGAACCTGATCTGGCGAAACAAGCATTATGACGTTCAAACGATGAGCATTTTGAAATTCGAAGCAGGATTGTAGCACCAAGAAATTAAAGAATGATGACATAGCCGCAATTCCAAAAATCGTTAATGATAAACGCAAATCCGAGGATCATCATTTTTTGACAAGTGATGAAAATCTCTGACGTGCTGTTGAAGTTACAACTTGAAGGGCTATCAGCACTTTATCAGCACCCTATGTCGCGACGTGCTAAATTGTACACCACTATTAAAAATAGACCCTCAAGCAGGGTATTTGATCATTTTCTTAGCCCTAAGGTTCAGGGCAGGACTGTTTCCAGAGAAAGTAACTTTCTTCCCTCTCCTTTTATTAATAGGGGTGAAGAAAGTCTCCTCATTACAAGGAGTAGTTTTCAAGTCAGCATTGACTTGGTCTTCCAGAGGGGTCTCAGGTACAACAGTACCTAAAGTCAACTCTTCCAAGTCACCATTCACTTCCATAGGTGATTTGGTGAAGAATTTGTATTCGACCTCTTCTATCCTGGTTTTGGTACAAGGAGTGGAGAAAACTTCTGTATTATTCTCAATAATCTCCATTAATGCATCAAAAAGTTCAGGTTCATTAGCATGATCCAGATTCTCAGGCAGTTTTGTTTCATTAGGAGGTTCATCTCCTCTCTTGACGTCATTAGTCCTTGATCCCTCCCCTTTAAATCGTACGCCCCCAGAGAACTCAGAGTCAGAAGGAAGAGCCTCTGAGTTCTCCCTAATACCAAGGGTAGAGTTTTTGTTGGGATGCAGGGGGCTGACAATCTGGTTCATGATCTCCTTCCCTTTGATTGAATTCCTCCCCATTCCTTGGCCACAAGTGCTTAGAGGTCTATTGAGGTGCTGCCCCTCGATTCCTTGGCCTTGTGGAGTTACAAGTATCTGGGATTGAATTGAGACTTGGTCGTCTGGGCTTATAGGGATTTTTTCCTGGCCAGATGGACTTACAAGCATTTTGAACTGATTGACAGTTTTTAGATCCTGGGCTTTCTTCCTCCACTCCATCTTTTCTTTATGTTTGTTCCTTGTAGCATCTTCCATTTTTAACTGCTGAGCTCTAGCTTTTTGTTTCCTTGCCTTCTTTCTGGCACTCCCATTGGTATTCTTTCTCTTAACTGGAGTCCAAGCCTCACTTCTACTGATGGAATTGACAGGCAGCTTACCTAGTCTGTTCTTTAGTTGGGGTTGTTCAGGAGGTGAGGGATTTTTCATCCACTTCCCTTTACAAACCCCACCCCCGTGCAGTCTCAACCCACAAATGTGACAAGGGAGGGGAAGGCCGTACCAGTTAAGATGAGGGGTTTTAGTGTTCCCATAGTAGTCCTTATAATCAATGGAATTCGGGATGGGTTTAAGTATATCAAGCTGTACCCAAACCGTAGGAGCTCTTTCTGCAATTGTTTCACATGCAATGTATTGCCCAACTCCTTCAAAAAGTTTTTTAAATAAATCTTCATGCCAATACATCGGATTGAGGCCCTGAACTGGGGCCAAGGCCGGATGGAAGAGTTGGTCTAGATTTTGTGGGTCAAATCTAGGATTCCATTTCTGAAAATAAAACTAAGTATTGCCCTATAGATAGTGCCTTGTTTCAGCAGAAAGTTAACTGCCTTGGTGGTTCCGCATTCCATCACAAAGAAAGGGAACTCTAGCCAATACATTCCAGTAATCTCCACCTGTTTGTCGAGTCTCAGAAGTTCATTTTTAAGGTGGGATAGTTTGACTCCTTCATGTCTAATGCAACCAATCAGGGCTTTCTTTTCCAAATCACTTAGCCTAGAAGGGATAAAAGAATGAGCCAGAACGGAAATACCTTTGAATTCTGGTTTGATTTTATTCTCTCCTTGTTTCAGCATAAGTCTCTAATCCTGATTGATCTGATCCAGCATTGGTTGTACAACTTGAGATTGCATCACCACCTGCGACATTCCCTTTTGAAGTCGCGTCTTCACACCATTCTCCAGCCTTCTTTCTCCCGAGCTGCTCGCCGTCGGAATCAACCAGTCGCCTACTATGAAGAAGCTATGTTTGGAGCAGTCCTTTTCACCTTCCTTCCCCTTAGATATGGCTCTAATTAGCCCAATCATTTCTAACTGCATAGGACTTGTCAAACCTTTAAAAAATGCTATCCATTCCTTTGCCAATTCTACTCCCTGCCATACTTTCATTCCCCCATCTGTCCCATCACTGACCCCTTTGTTTACTACCTGTTCTATATCACCATGGCCATGGCCCTGTGGCCCCCCTGTCCCATACCTGTTCACTACCTCACATGACGCATAGCCCTAGCGCTCGCCCCTTTCCTCTCCACACTGTCATTTTCAATCAAGAGAATTTGAAATAATTCTTTAATCCAAAAAATCTTTTGACTTGTCCATCATTGCATTGCATATTTCTTTTAGAAACGATAGCGATAATCAACAAATTGGCATGGTAGACACCATGAAACTGACACCTCTTTTCAATGGCAAACAAATGAAGGCAAATTTGGTCTTCACCATGTTTTTCAATGTGTCTCAATAAATAGAAAAGAACATTATAAGCAAGTAACAATCATTATAATTTACTTTTGACCCAGCGATGCAAGTCTTATATTCACCAAAAAATTTTGGCAGCCTGTGTTTCTATAAATGTTAAATCCAACCATTCCATCATCTGCTTATATTCTAACATGTTAGATTCACACAATATTTCCTCTAGCCCAATCCCAACTCCTCATTGCAGCCTTGACTATCAGCATTTGCCAATCTAGTTTTGGCTGCTATAACTATACACTGAGAAAATGAAACAGAAAGCTTCCTTAAATTTGTCTGGTAGATTAATAACTTATCTCCCTCTTTCTTGGGTTGTCCGTGAGGACTTGAAAGAGCATAAGATATTTGTGAAGAAGAAGTTTTGTGCGACATCACCTTATTTCATTTGGTTTGAAGTTCGGTGCATGCACCAAAAAGTGAATGTCTACTATTTTTGAAATCTGACATTGGCCTTTTCAGCAGGTTTGCCTAACCCTCCTTACAACAGTTTCTCATATTCTAGCCTATCCATATTCCACTCTACCTCAGCAAGTTTCAGTTACACCATTAGATCTTCAAATTTTGACATCTATGACTGAGGAAATTACAAAAAATGGAGAAATTTAGTTGGCCTATCCTCGATGTCCATCATCCCCTTCTCTCTTTGTTCTCACACGTCGTGTTCCCTGCTTGTATTTTAGTTATTCCTGGCAGGATATTTTGGAAGGCGCAGGAACTGAAGAAGAGTTCGGAGAAAGTAGTTGCATTTGGTGTTCTTCTTTAGACAGCTCAGAAAACTCTTCTAATGAATGTTGCACAGCCTATGGAAGATCTTCTTCCACCAAACAATCGAGTGTATGGCAACTAAAGCAAATGAAAGTGACTTTAGCGTGGCAGATGGTGCCTTTAGCTTAGCAAGGCCTGATGCAAGAGTTGGAGAGCAAGCTACAAGTGACCTTTTAATGTTTATGTGCGTGTCTTTTCTGTTAATTGTTCATTTATATATTAACATTCTATTTAGAAGGAGATACGCAACATTTGAAGAATGCACTTCCAGTGGTAGAAAGAGGTCTTCATTATAAAGCTTCACCCCTTTGGATGCAAGGCTTAGAGAAACCATCAGTGCCAATCATTATCTCTGTTCTTAAGCACTCAACTTTTGCTTTACCTTGGGTAAAGGCCTTTGCATGAAATTAAATTTGTGTATGGGAGTTATCCTGCATGGCACGTCTAAAGAGGCTCTTCTCTTTCTTAAGCAAACTTGTGTACAAGCAGCTGGTCAGCAGTTAGCAATCAAGGGTAAGATGAACAGCCTTAGATTGCAAGATTGTGCCAATATGAAGGATTTTTTAGAGCAGCTAAAGGTGTTATAGGAGAAATTATATGGAGCTGGTGGAACTATTGATGGCCTGACTTTGACCATGTATGCTTTGCAAGGGTTATATAGAGATTACAAAAGTATTTCTGATCATTATTAGTTGAAGGTTAAGATCAAGATCTCTTTTAATTAATTACAACAACAACTTCTTGATGCAAAACTTGAGAACAAAAGGTATGATCAAATTGAATCAGCTCATTTTTCAAAGGTACAATCCTTTCCTACTGTTTCCACACGTCTAAATCTTTACTTGCTACAAGTTCCAATTCTTCTAAATCTGTGTCTGTTCCAATTTCTCAACCCTTTCTTTGCTGGCACTGTGGCAAGAAAGGTCATTATCGAAAAGATTATTGTAGGCAATTGCAAAAAGACTTGACTCAATATCTTAAAGATCAGGCACAAAAATCTTATGATCAGATCTCCAAACATCAAGTATCAATTTCATCACAAATTTCTTCACAAATTTCTCCATCAATTCCGATACAAGAACTTTTTGCTCAAGTCTCTAGTCTGACTATTCAAGAAACTGAGACTGAATTTCTTAATGTAACCGCAAAAAATTTCTCTGAGAATGCTTGGCTTGTTGATTATGGAGCCACTAAGCATTTGACAGGCAAGGAAGATCTTCTTTTAGATGTGAAGGCTTATGATCAAACAGCGATGAAAATGGCAGATGGTAATCTTGCTAAGTCCAAAGGAAAAGGTACTGTCAGATTTGAGACAGATCAATGCTTTTCACTTAAAATTGGGGATATCATTTTGGTGCCCGGTCTCTTGGTAAATCTATTGAGTGTTTCTGAATTTGATTGAAGAATAGGGTATTCTGTCATTTTCATGGATGGGGACGTTCGCATCACTCAAAAGAATCCTCTTAAGTTTGTAGAGCTGCAAAGTCTAAGTCGAGTGGCTCGAGGACATTTGAATGATGAATGCTTTTATGTTTTGAATAGTAAATCTGATGCTCCAGATATGGAGTCCTCATTAGTAGCTGCAGTTCCAAAGACTTTCGAGACTTTATGGCAAGATAGATATGGCTATATTTCTGTTGGTACTCTAGGCTTTGCTTTTAAGTTTAAAATGGGTGAAGGCTTAATATTGCTTAGCGATCATTAGCTTGATTGTTGTGCTTGCAAGCTTGGAAAGCAAATCCAAGCTGCATATCCTTCACAAGCTTAGTTTCAGGCTACTAAACCTTTAGAACTTGTTCATTCTAACATTTGCTATATGCCTGTTGAGTCTTTAGGAGGCAACATGTATTGTTTGGTCCTCGTTGATGATTTCAGTAGATATACCTGAGTTTATACACTTAAACTTATAGTTGGGCCGATCCACCGACCTAGCCGACCTGCCGACCTAGGTGGGAGAAGGCTGACCTAGGTGGGGATTTTTGCCGACCTACCGACCTATTTTGCCAAAATACAAGTTTCTCTTTTCCTGCAGATAATGCATAAACAACATGCAATACATCTCTATTTCTAAATAAATAGTGAATAGGGACAAAATTACATCTCAAATAACTTCTAAACAGTCGATTTATGCTATTAAACTTCAAATAAAGCAAAGTACATTGTCTTTTGAGAATATTGTCTATACTGCGGTATTCTCTTTGGATAGATAAACAGGATAGATGGCAATGTACCTGTAGTATACCAAAAATTTAGAAACAGAATTTACGGGTTGTGTATGTTTAAGTCAAACAAAGGAAATCTATATCAAGTTCTCTTAATGGTCATCAAAGCTGAAAACAAAATGGGTCTATGGCAGAACTTAAGAACTTAAGAATAGCAGGAGAGAGCCGACCAAGGACGACTACATTAGTACCAGCATTGAAAATAGTAAACCTCACAGTACAAGATCAGCATTGATATGGGACTAATTCACCTCCTATTAACAAATGTAGGGACAAAGAATTCAAGGGGATGATTTGTACACGGTAAACAATGTAGTTCAATTGTTCTCACAAGAATATGTTACAGAAAGTGGCAGTGCCTATGCCATGGCACATGACTATCATTTTGATGGAGATATCCAAGTAGCTGAACTGGGCACAATAGATGTTTTGGCAGTAGAAGCACCACAGAAATTGAAGTCTCTCATCCCTCACAACACCAAGGTAATGAATCAGTTATAGAGTTTTAACATAGAAAGGGATCTGACATCCTGAATTGTGATGTAGAAAGACAAGATTTCTATACTCAAAACAAGGGCAAGTTAAGTATTTGGAGCAGCAAAATAAAATGATGGAAATAGCCATGCATAAAAGGAAGGGAGAAAACATTGAAGGATTTAGCAGAGATATTGAAAGATATTGAAGTAAGCAACATTGAAAGGTGCAGCATGTCATGTATTAACAGACTAAACTAGTAAATTACAATGAACTTATGCAGAGGTCCGAGGAGGGAGAAGATCGAAGGGGCAATTAAGCATGAGTGACGGGGTTGCTTGGGTTTTTGTATAGTAGGTGTGTGTATTTTGATATGGGTGCAATGTGAGCTTTTCCAAGCATGTGTGGCCTTGGGCCTATGTAAATTATTTGATTGTAACAAAGCTTTATCAATGGAAGTTCATGATTTGATTGTCTATATCCGAGTTATTTAGTGCAACGGCCTAGGCCAAGGGGCTAGGTCCATTTCAGTTGGTATCAGAGCCCAAATTTCTGACAACCTTCGGGCCGTGGGAATTAAGGGTTAGAAACTTAAGAAGTCTACTGGAAAGTAGAGTTGTTTTATGGAAAATCATTTTCCAGGTGGTTAGCAGGATGTCTGGAAATAATGATAATGGTTCAGGAGCTGGGGGAAGTGGCACTACTCCTACCATAACTAAGCAAATTTTGGCAGCTATGCAGCAGCAACTTGCCACCATGCAACATCAGCTTGCCACCAAGGATGCTGACCTTGATGAGGTCAACAAGGTTTTAAAGCAACTGAAGATGGAGACATTTAGTGGTAAAGATACCACAGGCGAGGATGCTGATGCTTGGTACCACAGGCGAGGATGCTGATGCTTGGTTGAAAGGGATCGAGTTTTATTTTCAGGTTAAGAAAACTCCCGACCTATTAAAGGCAATCATTGCCGATATGCTATTAACTGGACCTGCCAAGATCTGGTGGGAAGAGTATAAGAAGGCTAATCAGCTTTTTCTGAGCCAGATCACGTGGAGCACCTTCAAGGTAGCATTTAAACTCCATTATTTACCTGCTGGGTTTGAGCTAGAGCAGATGAGCGAGTTCCAAAATTTGGTTCAAGAAGATACAGTAGAAGTATACGCCAATGCATTTAGGGCATTGCAACCGTATGGACCCACTATGACGGTGGCACAATTAGCTGACAAGTTTATTCGTGGGCTCAAGCCAGAGTTGACTTTGTTAGTTGGAGGGGTAACCTATCCCAGTTTAGAAGAAGCTATCCGAGTCTCCAAGTTCAAAGAGCAAGTCTAGAATCCGATCACCAAAAGTCGAGAGGAAACAACCCAAAAGAAATACCCTCATAAGCAGAGAGAGAGAGATCTTTTGTGGCTTCTGGAGATACTCGAGGAAATGCACGTCCTACTCAAGAGAGGCGGTCAAATGGACCAAGCCGGATGAGTTCCGAGGAGCAGGAACGTTGCCGTCGAGAAAGATTGTGTTATTATTGCAAAGAAGCTGGGCATATTTCAGCTCGTTGTCCTAGAAAGTGGCAAAATAGGGGCAATGCAGGACCGCAAGCTAGTAGTGGGAACCCAGAAAACTGGAATAGGCCAGTAACGAGTACGCCAAGTGTTAGTGGACCCCGAAATACTCGTACGGAGAAGAGGCCTGCACGAGCTAAAGCGGTTACCTTAGAAGAAGCAGGAGCAGCACCAGACATGAGATTCATATACCATTGGTGGAGACCCTGCTGAGTATATTGCTACTGACGTTATCCATCTACCAGGTAGCATTCGAACACAACCTTTTTTATTTTTTGGTTGACAGTGGTAGCACACACAATTTTATTTCGTCTAGATGGGTTGCTCAGATGGGTTTGAATGTCATTGTACGGAATCCTAGATCTGTAGAGTTAGCAGATGGTGTGATTAAGATGTCAAATGAGTTTGTGCCTCGCTTGGACTTTAAACTTTGTGGGGTAAAGTTTCATACTAATTTTGAAGTCCTTGATCTGGGTAAAAAGGGGCCTACATCGACTGTAAAGGCAAGGCTGTCCTTTGCACTTTGTCAAATGGTTCTATCAAGAGATTGGGTAGTCACCCTATGCTTTCTGGGCTTTCCGTATTGATCTGCAAGCAGGCAAAGTGCTATTTGCGTAAGGGAGGAATCATGTATGTTGGAATGATGAGTAAAGCTGCAGAAATGCAAGAAACTATTGTTCCAAAAGCTATTCAGGATGTGTTGGAAGAATTCAGGGGTGTGTTTCCTAACAAATTAACAGAACTGCCTCCCTTTCGTGAGGTGAATCATGATATTGAATTGCTTCCAGGATCTGCACCACCTTCGCGACCTCCTTATCGTTTTAATGTGGTAGAGATGGCAGAACTTAAAAAATAGCTTGAAGAATTGGTAGAGCAAGGCTTTATTAGGCCTAGCACATCTCCATTTGGAGCTCCTGTCTTATTCGTAAAGAAGAAGGATGGAAGTCTGCGTTTGTGTGTAGACTATAGGCTGTTGAATCAGGTAACTATCAAGAATGGTTACGCTTTGCCACGAGTGGATGATCTATTTGATCAATTAAGTGGTAGCAAGTTCTTTTCAAAGATCGACTTGCGATCTGGTTACCACCAGATCCGGATTAAGGAAGAGGATATTCCTAAAACTGCTTTTCGCACCAGATATGGGCATTATGAATTTGTGGTAATGCCATTTGGGCTTACCAATGCACCAGCCACTTTTATGAGGCTTATGAATGATATTTTTCGAGCTCATCTTGACCAATTTGTGTTTGTGTTTTTCGACGATATTCTGATTTATTCCAGAACACTTGAAGAGCACGTTGAACATTTGCGCTCAGTTTTGAAACTCTTAAGGCAACATAAGCTTTATGGTAATTATGTCGTCCCTTCAGGCTGAACTCATAAAATAATACCTGCTGGGCCTTTGAATAATTTGCATTATTTTCTTACTAATGAGGTCCAGAGGATCGCCTTCGCGATGTTGACGAGCAATGTTGACCTTTTTATAGGATGGAATCTCTACAGTCTTTCTACTTGTTGGGGAAGAAGGTGGCTGAAGGCAGAGTGCACAACTTCAAAAACCACCACAATGTTTCTGTGCCAGACGATTTGATAGTAGTTTCTGTTGTAGTTGTCTTTGATGGGCAGATACCACTGCCGTTCCCAGAACCGGAATTGAACAAGCTAGGGGAAGCTATCGATAGCTTCGTTCTTTGGTCCAAAAGCGACCTTGAGAGTGAAATCTAAGCAGCACCCGATGTTAGCACACCACCTGGTCAGATCAAACGGATAAATTGGCAAGTCCGAGAAAATGGTTGTGAAGAAAACAGTAAACCAGTTGAAGTGCAGGGGATTTGCAGAGATAAACTAGTGGAGAAGACATGCGGCGTTCTTGCCGAAGAGTCGCAACACCGCCTTTATGCTTGGTGTCATCGTCTTCGCAGATCCAAACGATGCCGTGTCTGACATGAAGTTGGGTGAAACATGGATAGGGGTTTCTGTTATGAATTTGTTGCCCATGCCCGAAAACAGGCTTGTGCAGAAATGCCACAGGTGCATGACTTGGTGAGATGGCCAATAGCATTGGTTCTAGTAGATGATTATTCGGTTTCAAGTCTAGTTTCCGGGCCGTGAAGGAGGAGGGTCGAGTCGAGAAGAAGCTTATGCCATCGGGCGGAGTCTGGAATACCAAAGAAAAGACAGTACCACATGGTAAACAGGAGGACGAGACCACGCTCCACCCCAAACAAATGTGAAAGGAAAACCACACCTGACACTATCTTGCGCTTCGGGTCCTCGGCCGTCTTTGCTTGAAGAGATGTTGTGCTAATTTCCGCGGTTAAAGAGGTATCCTCCATGAGGACCTTTTCTTTGAACATGAAAAGCTTCGAACGCATAACTTTTTGCGTACAACATGCTAGATCTTTGTTCAGAGAATGGAAGTGTGACAAAGCTAATGCTGAACAACAAGCAAGTCTGTGTGAAGGCATGGCATAGTGCTTACGGTATACCAGTTTCTACATTTTACAAATGGAGGAAGCTATTTTTGAGCGGCCACAGGATTGCGGAGCACGGAAACTCTGGATCCAAGAAGACAAGATCTCATACACTGGCCGGAAGTGTTGTGCTATCTATGTACATAGATGAAAATGCTGAAACTATGCCACACCGCTCAAAGGTTACGAGTGGGGGCACTAGAGAAAATGTGAAGAGATTACCTTCCATCTTGACTAAAAAGGACATACATCAAGAGATAGATATTACCGTGCACGAGATGACAGGAAAACATGTTTCTCCGTCGTCCTTCTTGTCAACGTGGAAGGAGAACCACTCGGAGGTAGCAATCGCTAAAAGGATAGCATTTTCTAAGTGTAATACCTGTATTGTGATAAAGGAGAAGCTTGCCAAGACCACGGGGGATTCACCTTTATCACATGAGTATATGCCACCTGCGTGCTTAAATATACGTACACAAAACTGTTGGAAAAACACCCCTTCCGTGGAGAAAATACACTAGAATGTCAGTAAGAGGGGGATTTAAACCCCTAGTATGCGTACGAAAACATCGAGAAAAAACCCCCTTCCATGCACTCACTAGGTTTATACGGGTCTTCTGTGTGAATCCCCCTTGGCCAAGACTAGAGATCCAAGAGAAAGAAGAGAGCTTGCCGTGGAAAGGAAATCTCACATGATCACAGCCCAACTTTCCTGCAGGAGTCTCTACTGGTCATGGAGAGCTTTGTCTCATCGATCTCCTGAACATGCCTTAACCATTATACATGATAAAATGGATCAGAATAAGACCATGGTTCCTCGTCTAGAGAAGCTAGCGAAGTCTGTATGGAGGGGTGAACGATTGAAGGTGAGTGTTACTGGGGCTCTCATGCACGGGCATGGTGTCGGTGCCTTGGGCCACTTCTCGCTGGACCTCTGGCCTGATGATTCGAATTTTCATGTGGGATCTTTAAATCATACCTTGAAAACACTAGAGAATCAATCTGAGGACAATTGGGGACATTTGAGAAATACAGATCATCCTGGAAGCTGCTGGGGTGGAGCAATTTTGAACATGAATGCCCTTAGGACAAAAATGGTCAACGGCACTAGAAATGATTTTATGCCTCCTATCAAGGGCCCTATGGTACCTAAGAAGTTGCCTAGGAGGCTTTACTTGCAGCTAGACAATTGCTCAGGTCAAAACAAGAACAGGTATCTTTTCTCTTACTTGTCATACTTGGTCTGGTTAGGTGTCTTCGATCAGGTGCAGCTGGGATTCATGATGGTTGGACACACCCACGATGACATAGATGCCCTCTTTGGAAACTACTCTACTCTATTGAGAAGATCAGATGCATTGACTATTCCAGAGCTTATGCAACTCTTCAGGCAGTGTAGTTCAAAGTCTCCTTCACCCTACCTTGTGTCAGAGGTTCCCAACTGGAAAGAATTCGTGAAAGGTTTCATCCCTGATAAGAAGGACCGTTTATGTGGTCATTTGGAACCTCTACTCTTCAAGTTCTGCATGAAGGATGGATGGCCACTAATGTTCTACAAGATGAGGCCAGGGCATAGGGAGTGGCTACCTGAAAAGGGAATCAAAATGTGGAAGGAGGATGCCCAAGGTTTACCTATGATTCCGAGAGGGTCACCTAAGGTCGTGCAGCCATATGAGAGCTTGAAAGATATAGGTGCATTGAGAGCTTTTATTGCCAAGTACATGATGCATTGGGCAGCTATTTCTAGAGCCGGCGATAACTCATGGTCTAACACATATATGAATGAAGTTATTGACTACTGGTCCACCTTGTTGCGAAGTGTGCTTGGGAACGTTCAAAACGTAGAGAGCGTCATTCGGATTTCGCCCCGACGACGAGACAAATTGCATTGGAAGAACGTGTTGGTGGATGAGCACATTGGTGCATCTCATTATGTCGGGCCTTTCTCTGGTAGACCCAAGAACCCTGTTGAAATATTCGACGCCTACCAAGATGTCAAGAAAGGAATGCTCTTGCTGATCAGGCCACATGATAACTGCCCGACGTGGATGGCCTTTGCCGAAGAGGACCCAGTAGAGGACCCTAATCTCCCTCACTATGAAGAGGTGTTTGTCTCTTGGTTTGAGCCTGTTGCCAGAAAGGGTACCTCATATGCAATGCAGTATAGGGATTGCTGGAGCAAGAATTGGAGACCCAATCCTAATGATCCGCCACGCTACCAGCATTTGAAAACAATATATGGTTGGGCGGTAGAGACGAAGCCATTGTTAGTGGTGATCCCCAATAGTGTGGGGGCTCAGTTGCAAGAATTAATGTCTAAAGAAGCTAACGAGGATGATGAGAACTCTTGAGGTATGCAATGTTCTTTTACATGATTACTATAGCATATATAATATGCAAGGTACAATAGACTATTTATTATTCATTACGTCTTGCATTTTTCATCTTAACACAAGAGCTCTTACACTATATAATGTTGAACAGGTGATTCATTCATCATCAGCAGTTGTAGTAGTGATCCCTGATATCTCATAGCTATTGCGCTCAGGAAGCCAAATCAGATGGATCATAACACGAATTGGCTCAGGGCAACGAATCTCAGCGCCCAAAGCTTTTCTTCGCAGGTAGGAATCAAGAAGAATACCCCTGTCTAGGCAACCGACAAGATCAGAGTGGCTCATTGAGCACTTGATCGCCTCGATGTGGTGAACTGATGAAGGCGAAAAATCCATGGGAGATGAATGAACTTTAGCCCCGAAGGGAGAAGCTTTTATAGCGAAGTAGAATTATTGAGGTGAATTATTGGGGTAGACTTTACCGCCATTATTGCGCGTGTATAAGACTGTTGTATACATACAAGTATAATACATCTTTCGTGTGCTTGAGTAATTTAGGTGTGATTGAAAATAGGGACTGCTTGCAGATATAGTGGAAGTCGAAGAGCACACCCTTACACTACACTCAGGTATGATACATCAAACAATATTCATTGTGCTATTACATCCTTACATAGTTTATAGGTGCTCATACGATTATTATATCATAAACAGATACAGTAGTCATCACTGATAACATTGATTCACTCATCATCAACACCAAAGCTCGTGATGCTATTCAGCTCATAGATCTCTTGATCAGGAAGCCAGTAAATGTGGACCACAACACGAGTGAGCTTCTTGCAAGCACTAGCAGGACCATCAGCTTTAGATTGGAGCCATGGATCAAGATTAACACCATTTCTAGCGCATTCATTCAGATCGTTGTAGCTCAAGTAGCACTTGAAAGATCGGATGTGCTCTGGACGAGGCATCGAGGAAGCCATGGAAGATAAATGATCTCTACCCCCGAGTGGATGTTTTTATAGTGAAGTAAAATTATTGATGTGAATTATTGGTGTAGAATGTAGGGCCATTATTGGGCTTCTACAAGTATCATGTACACGTACAAGTATAACACATAATTTGTATGTATATGTGTATGTTAATTACCTCATGTTTGTTGGGCTCGAGAACTAGGTGAAAGTATTCGTGCTTGAGCAAATTAGGTGTGCTTAAAATTCTCAAAATTGCGTTATTTTATCCAATTAATGAAATCATGCTTAGGACTGCAAGGACCAGTCCCAACCATGATAAAGGCAGGAACGAGGCCGACTATTAGAAGAAAGTCGACTCCGCGCTGAGCAATGTATGGAAAGCCAGGAAGTTAGAACAGTTATCAAGAGATAACAGATCAGGAATGGAAGCCGAGGCTTGGTTGGACGAGATGAGAGAGTATGGGAATGCTTATAGTATGAAAAATAAGGACAAGGGCAGAGTAGTGACAGCCAACTTCAAGGGAGGGACTAGAATTTGGTGGAAAGGCTATGCCAAGGCTTATGGGTTAAGCAGGGATAGCTGCAGATTCAAGAAGTTCTCCAAGTCATTTAAGTATCACTCGTGCCGAGGAACACAAATGCCATATGATGCAGCAGTTTTACAGGTTGGAGCAGGACAATAAGACGGTGCAGAATTACACCGAAGAATTTATGAGGTTGAGACTCTATATGCCAAAGTTGAGCGAAAGACATGTAGTAGAGGGGTATATAGAAGGCTTGAATGAGGAGATCAGGATGCTTGTGAGAGCTATCAACCCTGCAAACGGGTGGTTCAAACTACTCTAAAGCAGTGAAGCAGTTCTTACAGTCCATCCCGAAGGAGAAGAGACAAGAGTGTATAGAAAAGCAGTTGTGCTTCAGGTGCTTCCAACTGGGACATCGGCCACACAATTCTCCTTTTGCGATGAATGCAGCACTAGCCGAGCTAGGAGGATGGAAGACATCCTCGGAGAACAACGATGAAGATGCTTGCGACTACATCAATGGTGAGTGCCACATCTTTGCTGCCATTGACTCCGAGAATGTCGAGAGTCAATATCAGGTCATCTCGAGAATAGAGAAAGTCAAAGCCAAGTCCTTCATTGTATTGATAGACACGGGGAACACCCATAATTTTTCTTCGCCAAGGATGGTAGAGTTGTTGAAGGTGAAGCTTTTGAAGTTCAAACCTTGCAAAGATTGAAGCGATAATTGATTGGCCAGCACCGAAGAACATCCACGAAGTGAGGAGCTTCCTCTGCTTAGTAGGGTACTACAGAAAGTTCGTCAGGAACTTTGTAAAGGTAGCAGCACTGTTAACGGACCTCACCAAAGCTGAGAAGATAAAAGATTTGGCGAGTCATTGGGAAAAGAAGGCCCATACAACATTTAAGACATTAAAGGAAGCTTTAACGACTGCTCCAGTCTTAATATTGCCCAATCCAGAGAAAGATAAATTAGTGGCGACCGATGCTAGCAAGATTGCAACAGGAGCAGTCTTGATGCAGGAGGAGAGGGTGGTTGCGTATGATTCAAGGAAGATGAACGATGTCGAAACGCCCTACCCAACCCACGACCAGGAGTTGCTAGCAGCAGTGAGAGCATTGTGAATATGCGGACATTATTTATTGGGAAGGAAGTTCCAATTAGATACGGACCATCAGAATCTACAGTATGTCTTCACCCAACCACATCTCAACTTGAGACAAAGGAGATGGATGGAGTTCCTGGAGGAGTACGATTTTGACATCGTGTACAAGTCAAACAAGCTCAACATGGTTGCGGACGTGCTCTCAAGGCACCCCTTGACGACGAGAGTCTATTGCAATACCATAGCAACACTCACTAGTGAGTTTGGCAAGAAGATAGAAGAGATATTGCCAACGGGCCGAGATTTTAAGGAAGCATGGGCAAGCCTTTCCAAGGAGGCAAAGAGGGGGAAATATTCAAGCATTTTTAGAAAGAAGGTAACCTATTGTACCATAAGAACAAATTGTGCATATCAGAGTCATCCAGAGTCAGGAAGTTAATACTCCATAACACGCACAATAGCCCAATAGCCAGCCACGCAGGTTTCATGAAAACCTACTTCAAGATAAGAAGTAGCTACTACTGGCTTGGCATGAAGAAGCAGATAGCCAAGTACATTCGAGAATGTCAGCTATATAAGCAAACAAAGGCAAAACAACTTCGAATTTGTGGAGCGTTAGAGCCATTGCCAGTGCCAAATGCCAAATGGAAAGTAATAAGCATGGACTTCATAACAGGACTCCCAAGAACCACAAGGGGCAAGGATATCTTAATAGTAGTAGTCGACAACTTATCAAAACGCATTTTGTGCCATGTAGGACCACGGATACGGCATTGGATACTGCCATGTTGTTCAAAAAGGAGATCTTCCGACTTCATGGGATGCTAAGAGAGATAATATCTGATAGGGATTCAAAGTTCATGAGTGCATTTTAGCAAGACCTCTTCACCACCATCCAGACGAAGATGTCGATGAGCATAGCATATCACCCTCAGACAGATGGGCAGACGGAGCATACGAATCGGATACTTGAAAATATGTTGAGGAATTACATCTGGAACAAACAATCAAAGTGGGACGATTTCATTCACTTGGTGGACTTTGCATACAATAGCACCAAGCAGGTCATCTTAAATATCATCATTCATGATCAACTATGGCTATCAATGCTTGACTCCAGACACTTGACACAATCCCGTATCCAAGGTAGAAGTATCCCAGCAGATGCTAGCCGATATGCAATAATTGGTGGAGGAAGTGAGAGGATATCTTCTAGCAGCAAGGAGCCGACAGAAGAGTGTAGCTGATAATCACATAACAGTAAGAGAGTTCCAAGTAGGAAGGAAGGAAGGAAGGAAGAAACTTTTAACGTCCACTGAGCCCAATCGGGCTATGGGACACAAGTACAAGACGGGACCGAAGTCCCTTACCAGAACATGGGCCGAAGCCCTTACAAACAAAATAAAACATAATCACCCCGGCCCAGATTAAAAACCACCTGGGAAAAAACTGTTGCCAGGATAACTACATATCCAAAAATCCATGCTATTGCAAGAAGCAATAAGCATACCTCCAACAAACAAAACTTCACCAAACGCCTCCGAACCGTAACCTCTTCACAGCTGGGTGCTGAGGCCTGGCACGAACCTACGCACGCGCTAAATCTCCATCTTCTCGCTAAAACCAGGGCAAATAGATGCTGGTGCAAAGATCCAGTTGCTGACCCACTGAAGGAGCTCGATCAAACCACTAGACCATAAGAGCTGCCACCAGGAACAGGTCAATAGGGGACAAAGTGTGACTGAAGATCAAGGTCAAACAAGCGAAACTCCGCATCGGTAATTGCAAGAAGCTTGCTCCAAGATGAGCTGGGCCATTCAGGATAATCAAAAGATTAGGTAACCAATCCTACGAGTTGGATTTGCCAGCACATCTCAAAATCCATAGGGTTTTTCACGTAAGTCTCCTTAAGAGGCACACTCCTAATCCAGAGGAGGTATTGGAGACAACAGAGCTACTGGAAATGACGGACGACCAACTCGAGATCGTCCCAGAGATTCTTCTTGACAGGTCCTACAAGAAAACAAGAAGATCTCAATTTCTCCAATACCTAGTGAAGTGGACACACTTACCTGTGGAAGACGCTACGTGGGTACTACAATCAAATTTGGAGAAGCAGTACCCCCAATTCATGGAGCAATGCAAAGGTCGACTCGTCACCAAAGTAGTCGACACCGAACTGATTGGTGAGTGTGAGGTAGATTAAGAAGTCTACTTCTGTCGCCATGAAAGTAGACAAAATTGAGAGATAAGAGGTTCTTTAGTTCGTGCATTGATAGGAAAGCACCTCTAGTCAATGCATACTGCAGAGAGGATGCCATTCTCTACGCCAAGGGCGACGAAAGGTGTAGCCATGAGTGATCATCCTAGGCATTATAGGGCGTTGTCTCCATGGCCACAGTGGAAGAAGCATCCTCTTTCTACGTCGGGAGATTAGTCTTGCATCCATATAGTTAATTAAGTGTAATTAAATGAGTGGTTCCCTAATAACCAACTTTAAACTAAATAAATGTGTACTAAGGTAGTGTTGGACCTACAGGCCTATAGGAGCGTCTAGCGGTAGGAGGGTCACACTGCGAAGACTTGCAACACATGTTTTGTCATAATGTGTTGGAAGGAGACCAAAATGGGCCTTTAAATTATAAAATTTTGAAAACTTTGTTAATGATAAGTGCGCAAATTATAAAAGTTTTGTGAATATTAAATGTTAATGTAAGTAAGGGTGAGAAATCACCTTTCAGCATGTTATGGAACAAGGGATGTGATTATAAAACTTAAACTTAAACATTACCTTGGGGTAATTTTTATAAGAATTGCATGCATGAAATGTGTTGCAGGGATCATGCAAGTTTTCAAGATGGAGAGACGCGTGATGCTGAGGACAGCATCAATTCAAGGTGGGGAGATTGTGATGTTCCAGCATAATATACGGTACAAATACGTATATTATACTGCCATGCCACTCGTACATGTCACCTTGATGACATGTACTTGGAAACCGTAAAGGATTGCACTCTAGGGGATAACCTCTTATGTGCACATGTTTATAAACATATGCATTTAAACCCTTTGCTTCACGCCAAAACCTCATATGTCCTTTTAGCCCTAACCCTAAAAGGTCATATAAAAGGAATAAAGGGGGAAACCCTAAACCTTTTCCAGTTTCGCATTTCAGCTTCCTTGGACCATTTTGGCCAAGCCAAGCTGCTAGTTCGCATTGCCAGACGCTGTCAAGCCGTCCTTGCATAACAGATCCTCCAGATTCGGTCGCCTTCGACCCAAGCAAAGGCATGGACGTGATTCGAGGTGCGGGAACAAGCCAGGGATTAGGTAAACAATGATTTTATTGTGCAATGCCGGCTTTTAGTCTGGTAATGAGCTGGGATAGCATGTTATATTAGCCTTAGCGGCCTTATAGATACTGAAATCACAAGCCCTAACAAAGGAACTTAACCATGTATGTCTAGGTAGATAGATTAGATGTTGTTCTGTATTTCAGTTCTATGTGATGATGTTCTATTCTATGCGCACTCCTGTGTATTGGGGGGTAGAGACCCTGAAAGTTTCAGTAGTTGATGTGTCTATTAATTCCCAATTAATGCGGCCTATGCATAAGAGCCCGCCTGGCTGTGAGTGGCAGGGCTAGACCGGTGGATAAGGAGGACATGTCCCATTGCAGATCGATCCCTCTTGTGCGTAAAGCCTACCAGGGATCTTAGCGGGCTAGGTCTAATGATTTGCCACTGCGTGTGGACAAGGCATGGGCTCGACACCCCTTGGGTGATACGTCGCCTTCAATGAGGTTCAAGTCGTAGATGGGCAGTGGCCCTCTAGCCGCCTGTGATGGGCATGCACACCTCTGGAGGGAGTGATCTCCTCCTGCCTCATCAGGCCTCGGGAGATGAAACCCAGGAGTAGCCCCCTTGGCTATGCACTACGGTCCGGTCCCAAGTCTTATCAGCCCAATCTGCAAAGTGTGCACAGGAGGGGTGGATGGAGAGGACTATCCAACAACCATGTTCCTATGCCAGTCCAATCCATTGATATGAATTCTGTCTGCAACTTATGGAGACCCAAGCCGTCAGTCCATACACCTTGAGTTTGAGCCTTGGGTAGGATCTTCCCTATGATGATGTTGTTGACGTATGTTGTTGATGCTTTCACATGTATGCTATGGTGAGCCACCCTTCGAGGTGGAGCTATTTATATTTGATGTCATGTGCTCATGTTTATTTACACTTCCGCAGCTAGGACGGTCCCGAGGGAAGACGGGATGAATGACACGTCCATTCTTCCCTACCGATTCCTTGTCAAGGGATGGGTGCTAGGTGGACGGCCTCTATCAACTTGGTTGCCAGGGGGATGAACTCCGACTTCAGATACGATGGGAGTATCGTAGACGAAGTAGGGGACATCACAATCATGAGCTCCATAGTTCAAAATAGTCATGGATGCACGTATGAAGAGCTATGGAATCATGATGTAAATTACTGTGAATTATGACATTGGATTTACAATGGAATCGCTATGGAAATATGATATAAATTGATATAAATTATGATGTTGTGTTTATAATTGAATGGAAAAGAATTATTTTATTGTCCATGGAGACTAATCGGCCTATGGGACCCAGAAGGAGCACAACAAACATATTACTGTCCGGGTTAAAAAACCCCACCTCGAAGGGTTTTCGAGGAAAAAACCGTGGCAGTAATAAGAATGCTGTCAAACTGTAGAGGTATACATCATCATAAAATATATGTATATATACATGTCAAATGTGTGCCCGAGGATATAGCTGATCTCGCATGTCCATGACCTCCTGAAGATATGATCCCAACATCTGTACAGAAGCCGTACTCAATGTCACATGTAGCAGTTGGCCAGGCCTGACCAACTCAGTGTAGCACGTCCGGATTTGATCATATGCTGGGTAGCTTTGAAGGGTATGAGATTCATTCTCAATCCCATTTGGCAACATTGACAAAGCCTGTCCTGGCATGGCTTACCATTCCATCTGCCCATCTCAATTCGAAGATGGTATGCCTCTATGCGAATGGAGGCAATGAGTCTGCGCCTTTTCATAGGCAAGTGGGTATGCAGGTAGCACTGCGGGCCTCATTCAAATGTGGGATTTATGTGGTGTTGGTTGTGTGCTGTCTTGACCTGCATTGGCATCCTAGAGCTTGCTGAGGAAGCAAGCGTCAAGATATTGCCTCAACCTATGGCGATCTGTCTTTGTTTGCACATGTATGCACATGTGCTCCTGCACATTCCACCTAGCCAACCATTGAGCTCTCTTTTCACTCCAACAGGTGTTAGTCCTGTACCACCAGGCACAGGACTATTCTTAAGCTCCATGCAACAGGGTAGAAACAAGGGACCAGGTCAAGCGTCAGATAGCAGACCCACGGCCCCGTCAAAAGCCACGCAGAAGTACACGCCCCCATCAAAGAAGAGAGCCATAATGGACAAATGATGGCCTCCGAGGAGTATGGCCCTAACTTAGCGGGATTCCAGGCGCTAATGAAGACACTGCCAGATTCCCTGAGATTATGCGTTGATCTAGGAGTTGGTGACCGAAATCTGCCATCCACCTATTTTGAGCCCGAGGCCATTGTACTATATATATCAGTAGAGATAGATCTTAAGTTTTTAGATGAGTTTTTAGCCTTGTCTCTTTTCATTCCTCTCGCTTGACGAGAGTTCATGTATTCTGATTGATACTCAAGGAAATCATATTTTGGCTTATTGTCTTCAGTCTTGTTGTTTGTTTCTCTTCTTTCTAGTTTCTTTGGAAAATTCCACGCGGCACTCAGCTAGGATTTCCCTGCTCGATCCAAGGGTCGTCACAGAGGGCTGTCTTCCAGGTGATCCCGAACCCAGACCCTAAACATTGTCGCCGCTGTTGGGTCTTAATTCTTTCTTTTCCTCTCCCCAAGATGTTTGCTCGTGTCTTCACCCCCGAGGAACTTCTCAGCCAAACTGCAGTTCGATTGGAACGCCATCAGCACAAGACGCTGCTCGCGACATGTATGATCCTGATTATGACATTGAAGGAGGCTGAGTGCGCTCTCATGCTCAGTCGGCACCGCCCACCCCTCGTATTAGCTCCAGGTCGGGGTCTCCCCTTGCTTGTAAACACTGTTTCCAACCTCAGTCTCCGCATCATACTCCTCTGCATCCCACTCATTATTTTCAAACACCAGACAACACTTACATTCACATTCTCTCCGGACACACTCCCTTGCCTTCCCAGTCGTCTTCTCCTCCACATGTTATGGGATATCCGCATGTCTCTTTTGGTCCTCCTCATGTTCAAGAATTTCAATCTTCACCCTCCTTTCAATCTCCTGTGAAAGTTTACAACATTGTTGATCTCAAATTAAACGAGGATGGCACCCACGACACCTTGCCCGCTAACGTCCCTCCCTCGGGACCTCCTGGTTTCACGGTCCCCACACAACTACCTTGTTCTCAGCCCATGGTTGTGCCTCAAAGCTATGTTCCTGCTTATGCTCCGCCACTTTATATGCAAGTTCCGATTCCGTCAACTGTTCACAATCTCAAGCTCACATATCCGATTTCTGGGAATGCCAAGGGGAAGCCCCTTAATCAAAGCGCTTAAGCTCACATGGAAGAATTTGAAGCTCTGGCTACTCTGAATGGACACTCTCAGCCACAACTAAAGTTCCATATTTTTTCCACCATGTTGCGTGGTGCTCCTCATTAGTGGCTTATGGCTAACAAGAGTCATTGGAAACAAGGGGGCGTCACCTTGTGGAACCTGTCAAACCACGTGCATCAATGGGAGGGGGCGATTTTTTACCCTTTTCCGTATGTATACTAGGGGTCCTAGGGGTCTTGGGATGTTCTCCTAGTTGTAAAACCATATGGAAAGGGGTCAAATTTGCCTATCAGAAACACGTATACTAGGGGTTTTTCGGCTACCCTATGCACGCAGGTGGCATATCCCTTATAAGAAGGTGGATACCCCGGGATTGGAAACAGAATTGGCAATAAAAGAAGACTGCATTTCTCTCTCATTATGGAACCATAGATGACGATCAACAGCTTCTTAAGCAGCTTAATGATCTCCAACAACAATCCATGGAGTCTGCCCGAGATTTTGCCGATCGTCTAGATATTCTGGTCAACAAGCTTAAAGAATATCCCACCCAGAGCCAGATCCTAGTTTGGTTTCTGCAAGGTCTTCCTCCTGCTATTCGTCTTATGACCGAATATTTGCATCCTAAGACATTAGATCAGGCGATTGATTTGGTCAATCATTCCGTCAACGTGTCTTCCCATGGTGTTCCCCTCACGGAACTTCCCTTCATGCCCCCTGTCATGGTTCCTCAAACTACTGTACAACCTCATCAGTCTGCTCCGCCTCCACGCAGTCAAATTTGGTGTCACATCTGCAAGTATCAAGGCCACCTGGCCAACGAATGGAATTCGACCAACGGTCCTCCTCACTGCAGGCGCTGCAACATGTGTAATCATTCCACTGAAGAATGTACCCGTGTTCATCCTACACCTTTTCGGCGAAAAATTGTCTTTTAGGTTCAAGCCACACATCAGTAGTATCCATAGCAACAACATTATCAGCAATCTCAGCAACCTCAACAGTCCAGGGGTCAAAATTCCCGAACTCCTTTTGATCCCTACAAAGCTCAAGACTATAATTGTCAAGAATGGGAATGCACCACCATGGCGTGCCCTCAACTTCCTCAGGTCCAGGTTCAGCTCCCGGGCACGAATCAAACTGCCTCAGTCCGCCTCACTGCTTATCAACTGTGGGTCGCCAATTGCAAACAAGGCTCTCGACCAGTCTTAAAAAACCACCTCGGCCACCTCAACAACAACGACCTGCCCAAACGACTCCATCTGCAGCCCTTGACCAACAGGCTCAAGAAGAAATATATCAAGCTCTCAATCCTCCGGTTCAACAATCAAATTGGGTAGTCTCGTCTTACGCCAGAACCAGGCCCACGCCCTTTGACGATAATTCCTCACGACGCGCAACCTGCTTTTGCCTTGGACACTATTCCTCATGAGGAACATAAAACCGTCTATTTTGACCCCGATCTCGACAAGCTTATGCCTCATGTTATGCCCAAAGTACGCCAGAGTATTCTCAAGCTTATGCAAGCTGCTGAAGGACGCACGCTTGCTAATGTTCATGCCACCACATGCGCTCAACAGCGTCAGACAGTGCCTTCGACGTCAAAAACCCCCTCACGCTCTCAGCCATATCCGAACATTGCTGCTGAAGTCGAACTCCTCAATAAAGTCTCTGAGTCAATGCCTCAGACACCTGCCCCGTTGGATCCTGTTGATCCTTTTGCTCATGTTCCTTTGGAGCTACAAGAGGAGCTTGCAAAAATTAAGACCCCCCTCAGTCTTGCTACCATCCGCAAGCCGTGTCCTGCACTCAAGGAACAGTTGCCACTACCCACGGTTCAGGTGGGTGCAGTCGCCACTTCTACACCCAAGGTACATGCTACTGTTGGAAATCAACAAATCAATCATGTACAGATTGATGGCGGAAGTGTGGTCAACCTCATCACGGACAAACTTCGGAGGCAATTGGGGATCAATCAACTTTATCGTGCCCCTTACGACATTAAGCTTGCAAATGGCCACATCACGCGACCTCAAGGCGTCACTCCTCTTCTGCATATTAGTATTGGTGATCTCAAATTCCCATTGGAATTTGGAGTTTGGAAAGTTGGGGAGGATCTGGGCGATTATGAGATGCTGGTTGGACGCCCTTTTCTCCGACAAGCAAAAAGTATTCACTACTGGGCTACTGATCAACTCGTCATCACTGACGGTTTATTGAATGCCACGATGGATTTTGAAACTGGTCAACTTCAGGGAAAATTTAAGGGACCTATAATTTTGTATAAGTATAATGAATTGGCCATTCCTTGTAAAACACGCCCACAAAAGTGTAGCCTGAACTGGCCATTTTTCCTAGTTCTTTCTAATGTGATTGCAACTTAATTGGCGATTTTTCGAACCAACTTTCTAACAATGTGTAGCTCAAATGGCAATTTTTAACTGGAACCTTATTGAATATAGAGCTAATTGCCCAGACATAAAGAAGTCGCTATCCTATATAAATGTATCAAAGTTACATATTTAATTTCATACCCCATCTGAAAGTAAAGAAAGCGAAAATGTTCACACCCTACACTTTAATTCTAGTACAATTTAATTCATATAAGCTAGTGTGGCAATGCGACTAGATAACTACCTGTAAAACTTTGTTGAAGCGTTTTGCCTGAATACAGTTCAGAATCCTTTAAACTGATCAAACAACGGACACAGTTTAGGATGTGAAGATCTTATATGAATTAAGCTATTTGAATGCAAAAATATCACATCCATTTACTCAAAATTATCATTCTTATGACCATCTAACCTAATCATTGACGCCCTATTTTTAGCACTACGATTCTGCTGCTCCCTTGAATAATTGTTTGTCTATCAATAATGAACAAACTGGTGGCAGGGAGAATCGAAAATTGGATGCCAGGGTCTTCGTATAAGGAGCTCGAAAATTGCCTCAACATTTCATTTTTGGAAAAGAGCAGTATTATTTGATAGCTGGAGTTATAATTAGGAAACAAAATTTCTAAACGTTGGCCCCCTATAAGTGGCAAATTTATGAGGGGGCCTTTTAATGAGTTGGGATTTGGCCACACATGGCTTTATATAATTTGGCCAAGTGGCCTAAATGGCCATTCCTTTAGCATATTTAGTTCTCCCTTAGGACTAAATTGGCCCCAGTTTCCATACCACTCGAATTAGCCAAGTTCTAATTGGCCATTCTATTGTCATAATCGGCAATAAAGTGCTATGAATTGGCCAATTTGCAGGTACTCCATGGGTAAGGGATCCTACTCAAGTCGACCATCACATTTTGCTTGAATTGGTAATCTGTGGCCAAATGGCCCGTCGGGGCCACTAAAATTTTCGCTAGTCAACTTATCTCCGTCGAGCACGCTGAACCATCCCTATTTGATAGTGATTCGGATGAGCTTCAAAACACCTATCAAGTTCAAGCTCCTGCAGCTGGTCTCCCTTTGTCTTCCTACCTTGAGTATGTTGATCCTTGGGGCGATATGAGTCTTGATCAAGACCATGCTATGGCCACCTTGCTGGATCCTTATCTTGTGCCTTGCAATCGTATTCAGCGTGTAGACATCTTTCCTGATGATGATACTCCTCGAGGCATCGCTGATGTAGCTGCCGTCATGAAGCAACCTTTAATAGACGCCTCTCAACACCGTCTATTTTTCTCTACTCATAGTGCTGAACCGCCAGTTGTATTTCAACCTCCTACTCACACCATCATGGACACAGAGATCATTTCGCATATTCAAACTCCAGAAGTGGAAGTCATTGATTTAGGATACAACCAACCAATCTGGTTGGCTGCTAATCTCCCCACCACTTATAAAGCACGTGCTCTCCACCTCTTCAAGAAATTCAAACCACGTCTTTGCGTGGAGTTACAAAGACCTGAGAGGTATCAAGAAAGAATTGGGAGAACTCACCATCCCTACCAAACCAGATGCACGTCCAATCTAGCAACGACAGTATCAGCTCAACCCCAATTATTGTGACAGTGTCAAAACAGAAATAGATAAACTTTTGGCTATTGGACTTATTTATGAGGTCAAACATTCCGAGTGGGTGAGCCCAATTGTTATTGCTCTCAAGCATAATAGCAAAATCCGTGTTTGCGTGGACTATCGGAAGCTCGATACGACCACGAAACGTGATCATTTTCCGCTACCCTTCCAAGATCAAGTTCTTGAAGAAGTAGCAGGCAATGAGATGTTTTCCTTCATGGATGGCTTCTCTGGCTACAATCAAATTTCTATCAACTGGGGATCAATTTAAAACTATGGGGCACTTTTACCTATAAAGTGATGCCTTTTGGCTTATCCAATTCTCCCTCTACTTTTTAACGCATTATACTTTCTATTTTTTAGGATTACATGAAAGATAATGCTTTTTTGCAAGTTTTCCATGACGAGTCTTGTGCTTACAGCTCCATGGATGATCATCTTGATAAATTGGAGTTAGTTTTTCAAAAATGTGATGAATCAGTATCACATTTTTTAATGTGATACTAATGTGATGTCACATTTTTGTAATGTGATACTAATGTAATGTGATGTGATTTTTTTTGTTGGTTTCTTGATGCCTCTTTGCAAGAAACCAACAAGTTCCAATAGGCAGCCCTAAGACTAATCAGGTGTATTAGTACTTAGGCCATGAACCGGCTATCATGTTTAAATTGTACCTTATGGATATTACACACATTCAACCAATTATCGTGTCACAAGATGTACACGTTTCACAAAATTATTTATCAGATTCATGCAACGCATAAGATACACATATGGTCCACTTTTATTCCATAAAAATATCTGCCCTCTACAAGTACTAGTATTAAGCTTAAATGAAGCAGGCAATATCCATCACGAAGATGTCATGTACAATTTACAGTTGCATTTCAAATAATAAAGTGTGAAGATTAATTCACATTTCTATGAGAACTTACCTATCCGTAAGCTTTATAAGCAAAACTTACTTGTCAATTCATATAATCAACCCGAGTCTTGTAAATAAGCACTTCTTTCAAGATAAACAGTTCAGATAGTAAACTATTTTTGAGAACCTCCATCACTCGTTGTGATCTTATGGAACTTCACAATTAACGCAAATACACATAACATGGAGTAAAGAACCCTGTTACCTGAGGAGGAGTGCTTTGCCTCGTAGATCTTCAAGTTTGCCTCGTAATTTGTCTTTCCTTTTCATTGGAAAACTCGGGAGCATCCTGCACTACTACCATGGAACGTGCAGCATTCTTGCTCAGATCCGAATCATGCTAGAAGATACATATCCAGCCATATTTTCCACAATGCCTACTGCCACATTTCTTGAAACATCCAGCTCTTTGCTCATGATGCGCTTTGCTAGAAAACTCGTGAGGATTTTTTTTTTTTTTTTTTTTTTTTTATGTTGTTCCTTTAATAATGTTTTGTGTCTTGGATACTCTTACAATTTTATAAACCTAAAGTTTATCTTTCTTCATGTGTCTTTATTTGTCTTGCAGTTTTGGGAAACTTAATGGTAATCTTTCTTCTTTTTGTGTCTTCGTTAATCTTGCAAGTTTGGTATCTTAATGTTTATCTTTCTACCTTTCATGTTTGTCTTTATCTATTTTCTTTGCCTATCATTACGTTATGGCCTCCTCTTTTTTTATCTTGTTTTCTATTTTGGTTCTCCCCTTTTTTCTTTTAGCCTTTTTGACCTGTTTACCTTTTTGCCTATTTTTGCTTTTTTCCTTTTATTATCTTTTCGTGTTTTCTATGCCCAAACCCGTTAGGTTAGATTAGGGCTTCTTTCTTCACGACTCCTGATGGACGGAGACGTCCGATTACGCATTTGGGCTGGCAGATGCTGGCATATTTTCGGTTATGGGATGTATGGCTGGATCTTCTTTTCCATAAGCAGCTTAATCTTCTTCTGTGAGTATATATACCTCCTGTTTCTCTGTTCGTGGTCCTCTTTCCCTTGTGATGGCGCTGGTATTCCCTTTAGCCCTGGTCTGATTCCGTTTATGGGAAGAAGGAAAGGTGGCCTTAACAAAGCCACCATTCTAAGGTTACAAGAAGAAAGAAGAATGGCTGAGAAAAGGAAGAATTTATTTGATTTTCACAAACCTGCTAAGGCCAGAAGTATTCCTGCTATCAATGTTTTACCTGTGCTTGAAGGTGAAGGCAGCTCGGTTATAGCTGCTCAAAACTCGGTTCCCATTGCTTTAGATCCTGTTGTTGGTGCTCATGTGGCGATTGCTTCTGAGGTTTTGGCTGTCTCTGGAGTCCCCTGTATTCCTGATATTGCTCAGCTTAAATCGTCTGGCCCCCCTGTCGATTCATCTCAGGTTTTTGTTATTTTATATTTTGTTCTTCTGTTACCTTTTCTTTTGTTTGTCTGCATATCTTGTTCTCTGTCCCTAATCTTTTGCCTTATTCCATACTGACCTTCTTTTGGTTGTTGATTTTCATCTCTTATTACATTCACCTTCTTAATTCATGTTCCCTTTGGCTGTGCACCTTCTTAATTCTCTATCGTTTTGTTCTCTTTGAGTGTTCATTTCCCTTGTTCTTTGTTTTTATTTGGTGCTTCTTTCATTGGTATGGCATGTTCTTCCCTCTAGTTTTCTTCATTCATTATCTTGCTTCCCATCTTGTGATCCCTTTAATTCCTTGTTCCTTATTCTTCCAGCATTGGTTTCTTGCTCACTTTACTATACCCTTTGCCTTTTTTCCTGTGTCTTTTTATTTTTCTCTTATGCTACTTTTACTTGTTAATTGGCCTTTTTTGTCATGATCTTTTATTATGGTTCCTTTTCTATTGTCTTTGGGTTTGTTTTGCTTATCTAGATTCTTGTTCTCCAGCCTTTATCTCTTGCCATATCCCATACTGACCTTCCTTTTGTTGTTGTTGCTTTTCTTATATGATCTTAGTTTGCCTATCACATTTGTCCTCTCCCCCGTTAGGTGTGTTGTCCTTCTCGTGTTAACAATTTGTGTTCTTATGTAGGTGATTTTCCCAAGTGGTGTCCACCGTTTTCTTCTCTATATTCTAATTCTGTTTTTGTTGTTGCATTTTACCCTGGTTTTGTTCCTTATAACTCTTGGAGTTGGCCATTAAGTTTTAAATTTCTGTAATTTATGTTCATTAATTTCTGCCCCTGTGTTGATCTATCCTTTTTCCTTGTCTCCTCTGTAAGTCTTATGTTTTTTGCGTCCTAAATTAACTGAACGTTTATGCAATATTCCTTGTCCTTGTTTTTCTCTGAATATTTTATCTAGTCCTGCTGTTCTAAGTTTTTCATTTAGGGTACGGCTTCATTGATTTCCATATCTTTTGAGGGCTTTAAACCCTTTTGGTATTATGCTGATCCTATGCTTAAACTCTTGTTTAGTCTAATACTGGTCTTATGGTTAACTCTTGTAATTATTTTTCTAAGTTTTGTATGGTGATAGGCGTTAAGCTGGTTTTAGTCCACTGCTTACCTGCATGTAGCTTAACGTATTACCCTTCTTAGGCTAATATTGTTTTGGTTCTCTTTTTGTAACCGGATTTGAACCCTCCATGCTCTTGCTTGGTATATTTTTGGGGCAATATTGTTCTTTGTTTTCTCTTTGGAATCTACTAAGTCCGGTTTTACTAAAATGTTTCTGCTGGAACTTGGTGACACTTTTTCATTCTCATGTTGAGGAAAACCTATTTTCATTCTGCTGAATCTTGGTGATATTTTACGTATTTGTGTTGAAGAAAACTTATCTTCTTTCATCTGTTTTTGGGATCTTGTTTGTTTCAACATGTTTTTGTTATCCTACCAAAAAATATTTTTACTTTAATATCCATATCTTTTGGTTCTTTTTATTTCATTTTTCTGTCTTCTCTTCTATTTTTGTTTATTGCCCTATGTTTTGTACCATAGTTTATGTTTTCCTTATTTTATACTTTGTCATTGTTTATGTTTGACAATTTATTTTAAATTTCTTCTCTTTTCTATGGTCTATTTGGCCCTTAACTTTTCGTTTTTGTTTTACTTTCCTATTTCTTCTTTATCTTCCTTTTTCTCGTTTATCCTTTTTTATGCTTATGTTAACTTTTCTCTAAGGTTCTTTTTTCCATGGCTTTTTATCTTCTACCAACATAGTTTAAATTTCTTCTCCTTTCCATGGTTTAGTTGGCCCTTAACTTTTCGTTTTTTGTTTCCTATTTCTTCTTTATCTTAATTTTTTCTCTTTTACCCCTTGTTATTCTTATGTTAGCATTTCTCTAAGGTTCTTTTTTTCATGGCAATTTATCTTCTACCAACATAGTTTTAATTTCTTCTCTTTTCCATGGTATGTTTCGCCCATATCTTTTCGATTTTGTTTTTCTTTCCTATTTCCTCTTTATCTTTCCTTTATCTCGTGTATCCTTTTTTATTCTTATGTTAGCACTTCTCTAAGAATTTTTTTACTGTTTTCTTCAAATTTTTATGCTTCTTATGACTGGTTCGATTTTTGTCCCTTTTCTTCTCATGTTTTAGATCCTTTTCAAGGCCTGGATAGGTTTTATGCACCTTAATCTATCTAGGGTTGCTCTTATATAGGCTTGTCATTCCAAATGGGATGTCTGGTCTTAAAAGTCTGGGTAACTAGTCTTAGACTTGTTTATTTCAGACTGGGGTTTTTTTTTATGTTATTCCAACTTTCAAGTTTAACTTGAAACCTTGGTTAGGATCGTGGTGCTTCTTATTTTCTGTTGGTTAATATGATTCTCTGTGCAGAATGTTGTGCAGAATGTTCAGGTGGATAAAAATGACTTGGACTTGAACAACTCTTGGATTAGGGAGTTGATTGCATTAAACTATGATCAATGTGGCATCTCGAGTCCCAATTTTGCTGTCCAAACTCTGATAGCATGCATCAAGAACAAGGATGTGCATGCATTTATCACTTTTAAAGAGAGTTGTGCGGTGGATAAAATAAAATCTCCCGTGAGTTACCTTGGCTTTAATGGCTGGTTTTCTACATTCCGGAAAATGAAATGCGCAAATTACAAGTTGGAGGTCTGTAAAACTCTCATTTCTAAGATTTATGGGGACATGGAAGCACTCCTTTTTGCTAGGACTTGCATGGAAGATGATTTAGGAAAAAAGTTTCTGATTGGTCTTACTCATTTAGAGAAGGTACATGATTTGAAGTCTTCATTACAGAATGATGTTGGGCCTGATTCTACTGCAGATGGTTATATGAAAAACTGCCTATTTTCTGATGAGGATCTTCTTGATGAGTTCTCTGATGCTATTAATGTCACGGGTAGTGAGGATACGGATGACCATGATGAGGTTCCAACTTTGACTCTTCAAAATTCCTCAAAATTTCCTATTATCCCAGAACAGAATGTTGAGTGTTATGCAGCTGCATGGGGCCATGCTATTTGGAAAAGTCAAAACTTTGGTGCTATTGCACCTATTAATGTTGACACGTGGAAAGCTTTGACAGGTATCACTGATGATGAGATCAGATCTGCCACTGCAAAGGCTTCAAAACTAGACAAATACTTCACCAAAACAGAGGTTTGTTTACCTTTCAAATCAGACTTCTTTGGCCAACCTTGCCTTCATAATACTTCTCTTCATGTTAGTCAGAAAGGCAATATGGCGTATTCCAATGACAAAAGAGATGCTTTCTTTTTAAAAAAACTCTGGAGGACACATTGCCCTTTTCTTACTTGTGCTTGTGAAAAAGATGCTAAGAAAAATGATAGAACTGATTGCAAAAGTGGGATTGTGTGGATAGATCAGGCTGTCTGGTTTATTTTGAACAACTTGGACTTGGTATTTCCTGGAGCTTCCCCTATGGCAAAAATGGTTGGCCTTACTAAAATGTTACATATTGTTCTTAGACCAGCTGTGCTTGCATACCTTTCATACCTTGAAGTTAGAAGGGTTTTCATCAACATGACTCTTCTGTACGCAGAGGCCCCTGACAGTGATCTCAAAGCTGCTTTTGGTAACACAAAATTAGCAGATATTGCAGAGAAAACTCTAAGGCCTGTGGCTTTTAGAATGGATCAAATGGCTAAGAAGAAAGCACCTCTTCAAAAGATGGAAAGTTCCAACAGTAACATCTCGTCAAACTTTTTTCTCTCCTAAACGACCTCCCAGGGTCACCTTGGATCCTAGACTTTCTGGTGGCAGTAATGTGGCTGTAATTAAGCAAGCAAAACAGCATGACAGTCCTCTTACTAATGACGAATACTCGATGACTAAGGGAGGCAACAAAGTTATTATCTTGGATGAAGTGGATGCTACCAAACTGAATTATACGGATATCACAAGGTTAGTCTTTACCTCCTATTTCCTTCGCTTCTTTTCATTTACTTCTATATTCTTTGAGCTTATTATTCTGTCCTCTTATTGTATTATTACTTATGCTTGTTTATCTTTTCTCTTGTTACTGTTTTCCTACTTTATTCTTCTTTATCCTCCAAGGGTTTTTATGAAAAGAGTTTTCCCTTGGAGTGGTATACTTGATTCCAAAAAAACTTTTACTCCTATGGATAACTAGTTTATCCTTTTTCCTTAATCGATCTCTAGGCCCCTATGGTTTCTTTTGTTTTAGCTTTTAATTATTCCTCCTTTTTCTTTTTCTGAAATCCAGTTTATAATTTTTTTAGGATCATAACAAAATCTCAAGATCTGTGATTAAAGACTGCAATGGTAAAAGGCATTTGGTCTCTACCAGAAATATGTCCAAGAGTAAAGTGGTACACAGTACCTTCTTTTCCAAGTCTTTGGAAAAGTTTAACATTAGAGACATCTTCAAAGTGGTCCTGTCGGATGCTCTACCTCTAATTGCCAATGAACTCTTGGAGAATACTCTGTTTGGTTGGAGATATATGGATCAATTAAGGGATAAATTGTACAAGCCATTTGAGGTGTTTGCTGATGGCTTCCCGAAAAAGTGTCCATGCAAAAATCCAAGCTTGGCTAGATTTGTTGACCCGGCCATTGGCCATATCCGTACTATGGATTTAGAAATTATACATTGTCCTAAACTAAGGATTGCCTTATCTTATGGACTGAATCATATTCCTGATAATGCTCTTTCTATTGATAAGTTCTTGGCTGACTTCAAAGCCACCATTGAGCAGTTCTTTTCCATTCATCAGTACAGCCTGTTACATCTTTCTGAGCTGGAGATTTTGACCATTAAGGACAATTTGTTTAACCTTGCAAAACTCAGAATTACTGCATTCAAAAACAGTCTAGAACACAAAAGGTTCTTATGGGATGACGGCAATGTGAAGAAAAAATGTATTGTGGTTATTGAAAAACCTCGTACATTTCTCAAGTTGACAAAGGCGGTAATAATCCCTCATTTATCTTGCCAATACCATATTAGGGAAATGGCATTAAACGACTTTCGATTCAGATTTTGAGGCCATTACAACTAGTCCTGGCGATATTAAAGCTAAATGTTCATATGATATTTCTAGCCGTGGGATTCTGATTACCTCTTAGCAATAGATTACCATATCTCATGGGGATTTTAAGGCCCACAAAAGGTGAATATAGGTGGCTGACTAATGCACATGGCACCATTTATACAGAAATCTCGGACTTGATTACTGCTATTTTGAATAATTTTGTAGAGCTTTGGCCTGCAGTCTGCCTTTGGAACACTGCTGAAATTAGACTGTGGGTGGGAAATAAGGTAAACCCCTGTTGGCTTATTAATTCTTCATTTGACTTTGTCCTTAATCTGCCCTCCAAAGTTTTCAATGTTTTCTCCATTGATATTACTAAGTGCTATGAAAATATCCCCCTTGAAGGACATGACGGTATTGTGGAAGTGATCAATGATGTGGCTTATCTTGTCTGGGATTTTATGACCCACAAAGCTCCCCTATCTAAATTAGTTGTTACTAGCTTTGCTGGTGCTTACAAAGTCAAGTGGAGAAAGTTCATTGAGGGATCTTCAATTGGCTGGGTGGTTACAAAACAGGAATTTTGCAAAATCAACAGTTGGCTACTGTCCCATTGTTTTCTTCAAATGGGCTCTCAGTTTGGAGACAAAAGAAGGGTATTCCCATGGGTTTTTCAAGTAGTCCCGCTTTGGTGCAACTTGTATCTAGCTTGGTTTGAACTTCGAGGTTCATTTCTAGGTTAGCAAAATTGAACAGTTAAAAGACATTGCTAGGTTCCAATATTCCTCGAGATATATTGATGATCTTTGTGTCATTAATGGGGGTGATCTCCAAACCTTCTTTTCTCCTGATTCGGACTGTACTATTTACAATATGACCCTCTTAGGGCTAAAGGATGAAACTGTCTACAGAAGGGATTCTAGACTTGGTGCCAGTATTAATTTTCTTAATGTCTCCATCCATGTGTTGGACCCCAACAATGGACTGTTCCAATTCTCTAGGTATGACAAAAGAAGGAAGTTAAAATTCAAAGTTGTTAGATTTATCAAAGCTGCTGGGTGTAGACCCTATGGCCAGGCCTCTAAAGTCATTGTTTCTCAGATTTTGCCCTTTGTTGATGCACATTCTAGCTGTCTAGCCGCAGCTGAAGACATAGCAGATCTTGTAAATGCTTTCTGTAATAATGGGTTTCTAAGGACGGACATCATCAGAATTGTCTTGAATACTCTCAAGGTGAACAACTTTCCAGGCTTACCCTTTGACATTGAGGATTTGTCCCGTATTCTCAAAAAAATTCTGTAAGTCCATCTCTTTGTGTTTGACCATGTTTTTTCTTTTTGTATTTGACGGGTTGGGTAGGGTCCCTGTGTTGCAACAGGGCCCTCCCTCCCTGTTGCAATTTTTTTGTCTGTTTGACTTTTTAGGGACCTCCCAAGCTGAGGTAGGAGGAAGGTTTTTTTATGTTGTTCCTTTAATAATGTTTTGTGTCTTGGATACTCTTACAATTTTATAAACCTAAAGTTTATCTTTCTTCATGTGTCTTTATTTGTCTTGCAGTTTTGGGAAACTTAATGGTAATCTTTCTTCTTTTTGTGTCTTCGTTAATCTTGCAAGTTTGGTATCTTAATGTTTATCTTTCTACCTTTCATGTTTGTCTTTATCTATTTTCTTTGCCTATCATTACGTTATGGCCTCCTCTTTTTTTATCTTGTTTTCTATTTTGGTTCTCCCCTTTTTTCTTTTAGCCTTTTTGACCTGTTTACCTTTTTGCCTATTTTTGCTTTTTTCCTTTTATTATCTTTTCGTGTTTTCTATGCCCAAACCCGTTAGGTTAGATTAGGGCTTCTTTCTTCACGACTCCTGATGGACGGAGACGTCCGATTACGCCTTTGGGCTGGCAGATGCTGGCATATTTTCGGTTATGGGATGTATGGCTGGATCTTCTTTTCCATAAGCAGCTTAATCTTCTTCTGTGAGTATATATACCTCCTGTTTCTCTGTTCGTGGTCCTCTTTCCCTTGTGATGGCGCTGGTATTCCCTTTAGCCCTGGTCTGATTCCGTTTATGGGAAGAAGGAAAGGTGGCCTTAACAAAGCCACCATTCTAAGGTTACAAGAAGAAAGAAGAATGGCTGAGAAAAGGAAGAATTTATTTGATTTTCACAAACCCTAAGGCCGTAAGTATTCCCGCTATCAATGTTTTACACATTGCTTGAAGGTGAAGGCGGACTCGGTTATAGGCGCTCAAAACTTCGGTTCCCATTGCTTTAGATCCTGTTGTTGGTGCTCATGTGGCGTTGCCGAGGTTTTGGGCGCCTCACAGAGTCCCCTCAGATTCACGATATTGCTTTCGGCTTAAATCGTCACGGCCCCCGTCGATTCATCTCGGGTTTTGTTATTTTATATTTTGTTCTTCATTTACCTTTTCTTTTTTTTTTGTCGCGCATATCTTGTTCTCTCTGTCCCTAATCTTTTGCCTTATTCCATCCTGACCTTCTTTTGGTTGTTGATTTTCATCTCTTATTACATTCACCTTCTTAATTCATGTTCCCTTTGGCTGTGCACCTTCTTAATTCTCTATTGTTTTGTTCTCTTTAGTGTTCATTTCCCTTGTTCTTTGTTTTTTATTTGGTGCTTCTTTCATTGGTATGGCATGTTCTTCCCTCTAGTTTTTACGTTCATTATCTTGCTTCCCATCTTGTGATCACCGCTAATTCCTTGTTCCTTATTCTTCCAGCATTGGTTTCTTGCTCACTTTACTATACCCTTTGCCTTTTTTCCTGTGTCTTTTTATTTTTCTCTTATGCTACTTTTACTTGTTAATTGGCCTTTTTTGTCATGATCTTTTATTATGGTTCCTTTTCTATTGTCTTTGGGTTTGTTTTGCTTATCTAGATTCTTGTTCTCCATTGCTTTATCTCTTGCCATATCCCATACTGACCTTCCTTTTGTTGTTGTTGCTTTTCTTATATGATCTTAGTTTGCCTATCTGTTGTCCTCTCCCTGTTAGGTGTGTTGTCCTTCTCGTGTTAACAATTTGTGTTCTTATGTAGGTGATTTTCCCAAGTGGTGTCCACCGTTTTCTTCTCTATATTCTAATTCTGTTTTTGTTGTTGCATTTTACCCTGGTTTTGTTCCTTATAACTCTTGGAGTTGGCCATTAAGTTTTAAATTTCTGTAATTTATGTTCATTAATTTCTGCCCCTGTGTTGATCTATCCTTTTTCCTTGTCTCCTCTGTAAGTCTTATGTTTTTTGCGTCCTAAATTAACTGAACGTTTATGCAATATTCCTTGTCCTTGTTTTTCTCTGAATATTTTATCTAGTCCTGCTGTTCTAAGTTTTACATTTAGGGTACGGCTTCATTGATTTCCATATCTTTTGAGGGCTTTAAACCCTTTTGGTATTATGCTGATCCTATGCTTAAACTCTTGTTTAGTCTAATACTGGTCTTATGGTTAACTCTTGTAATTATTTTTCTAAGTTTTGTATGGTGATAGGCGTTAAGCTGGTTTTAGTCCACTGCTTACACGCATGTAGCTTAACGCGATATTACCCTTCTTAGGCTAATATTGTTTTTTTTTCTCTTGCCAGTAACCGGATTTGAACCCTCCATGCTTTTGCTTGGTATATTTTGGGGCAATATTGTTGCTGTTTTCTGCTGGAATCTACTAAGTCTGGTTTTACTAAAATGTTTCTGCTGGAACTTGGTGACACTTTTTCATTCTCATGTTGAGGAAAACCTATTTTCATTCTTCTGAATCTTGGTGATATTTTACGTATTTGTGTTGAAGAAAACTTATCTTCTTTCATCTGTTTTTGGGATCTTGTTTGTTTCAACATGTTTTTGTTATCCTACCAAAAAATATTTTTACTTTAATATCCATATCTTTTGGTTCTTTTTATTTCATTTTTCCGTCTTCTCTTCTATTTTTGTTTATTGCCCTATGTTTTGTACCATAGTTTATGTTTTCCTTATTTTATACTTTGTCATTGTTTATGTTTGACAATTTATTTTAAATTTCTTCTCTTTTCTATGGTCTATTTGGCCCTTAACTTTTCGTTTTTGTTTTACTTTCCTATTTCTTCTTTATCTTCCTTTTATCTCTTTTTATCCTTTTTATGCTTATGTTAACTTTTCTCTAAGGTTCTTTTTTCCATGGCTTTTTATCTTCTACCAACATAGTTTAAATTTCTTCTCCTTTCCATGGTTTAGTTGGCCCTTAACTTTTTAGTTTTTGTTTCCTATTTCTTCTTTATCTTAATTTTTTTTCTTTTTTTACCTTGTTATTCTTATGTTAGCATTTCTCTAAGGTTCTTTTTTTTCATGGCAATTTATCTTCTACCAACATAGTTTTAATTTCTTCTCTTTTTTTCCATGGTATGTTTCCCCATATCTTTTCGATTTTTGTTTTCTTTCCTATTTCCTCTTTATCTTTCCTTTATCTAGTGTATCCTTTTTTATTCTTATGTTAGCACTTCTCTAAATTTTTTTTTTGTTTTCTTCAAATTTTATGCTTCTTATGGTTTGGTTCGATTTTTGTCCCTTTTCTTCTCATGTTTTAGATCCTTTTCAAGGCCTGGATAGGTTTTATGCACCTTAATCTATCTAGGGTTGCTCTTATATAGGCTTGTCATTCCAAATGGGATGTCTGGTCTTAAAAGTCTGGGTAACTAGTCTTAGACTTGTTTATTTCAGACTGGGATTTTTTTTTTTATGTTATTCCAACTTTCAAGTTTAACTTGAAACCTTGGTTAGGATCATGGTGCTTCTTATTTTCTGTTGGTTAATATGATTCTCTGTGCAGAATGTTGTGCAGAATGTTCAGGTGGATAAAAATGACTTGGACTTGAACAACTCTTGGATTAGGGAGTTGATTGCATTAAACTATGATCAATGTGGCATCTCGAGTCCCAATTTTGCTGTCCAAACTCTGATAGCATGCATCAAGAACAAGGATGTGCATGCATTTATCACTTTTGAAGAGAGTTGTCTGGTGGATAAAAATAAATCTCCTGTGAGTTACCTTGGCTTTAATGGCTGGTTTTCTACATTCCAGAAAATGAAATGCGCAAATTACAAGTTGGAGGTCTGTAAAACTCTCATTTCTAAGATTTATGGGGACATGGAAGCACTCCTTTTTGCTAGGACTTGCATGGAAGATGATTTAGGAAAAAAGTTTCTGATTGGTCTTACTCATTTAGAGAAGGTACATGATTTGAAGTCTTCATTACAGAATGATGTTGGGCCTGATTCTACTGCAGATGGTTATATGAAAAACTGCCTATTTTCTGATGAGGATCTTCTTGATGAGTTCTCTGATGCTATTAATGTCACGGGTAGTGAGGATACGGATGACCATGATGAGGTTCCAACTTTGACTCTTCAAAATTCCTCAAAATTTCCTATTATCCCAGAACAGAATGTTGAGTGTTATGCAGCTGCATGGGGCCATGCTATTTGGAAAAGTCAAAACTTTAGTGCTATTGCACCTATTAATGTTGACACGTGGAAAGCTTTGACAGGTATCACTGATGATGAGATCAGATCTGCCACTGCAAAGGCTTCAAAACTAGACAAATACTTCACCAAAACAGAGGTTTGTTTACCTTTCAAATCAGACTTCTTTGGCCAACCTTGCCTTCATAATACTTCTCTTCATGTTAGTCAGAAAGGAAATATGGCGTATTCCAATGACAAAAGAGATGCTTTCTTTTTAAAAAAACTCTGGAGGACACATTGCCCTTTTCTTACTTGTGCTTGTGAAAAAGATGCTAAGAAAAATGATAGAACTGATTGCAAGAGTGGGATTGTGTGGATAGATCAGGCTGTCTGGTTTATTTTGAACAACTTGGACTTGGTATTTCCTGGAGCTTCCCCTATGGCAAAAATGGTTGGCCTTACTAAAATGTTACATATTGTTCTTAGACCAGCTGTGCTTGCATACCTTTCATACCTTGAAGTTAGAAGGGTTTTCATCAACATGACTCTTCTGTACGCAGAGGCCCCTGACAGTGATCTCAAAGCTGCTTTTGGTAACACAAAATTAGCAGATATTGCAGAGAAAACTCTAAGGCCTGTGGCTTTTAGAATGGATCAAATGGCTAAGAAGAAAGCACCTCTTCAATATGTAGCATAATAACAGGGGGTTTTCTTTGTGTTTTTGTACGCTTTTCACAAAGGTTTTCCTAAGATTTCATGGCGTATTCGAATGGATGTACTAATGCGTACATCTAGAGTGCACCATTTCTTAGTCGTTGATTTAACTTTTTTTTTCCAATGGTCCAACATCCAAGGGCTCACAACAAAAGCCCTCTTTTTATTTTAGGGGCTGAACATGCAAGCCTCGTGGATAGCATTCTAGGGCATTCTTGCAAAAAATTAATGTTCTTGTGATCAGAGTGGAAACAGATTTGGAGTGGAAGCTTTAGTCACGGGGATGATCTTTTGTGGGATGCATGCTTCAACAGAGTTTCCATGGCATTCTGCCGCCAAAGCATTTCTTAAGGTATGGAAATTATTGTGGCCCTAATTGGTCCAGTGGCAGAGATGGTGGCTCTCCTCTCTGGAATAAGCCTCCCCTTGTTTTCAGACATCATTATTTAAATGCGCCATGTTCTTGACTGCTTGTAATGCAGTTCAAAGGCGTTACCACTAACAACAGCCGTGCATTTTAAGCCTCTGTTTTCCGTGCTTCTCCGTTGCCTTTTCGGTTTCCAGGATTCTTCTCCTGGGGCCCCTTCTTCTACCCCTTTGGCCCAATCCGGTGGTTGGTTATCTCTCCTTGTTTCTCATTCCGAAAATGATTCTGCCATACGCGCCATTCATGGCTTGCTTGCCCCAGACGGTGCTTTGTTTCATCTGCTTCTTATTGCCGAACGTGAAGGATTTGTTAGGTATGTTTTCCCTCTTGAAAGGCTACGGATTGGGTCCGCCCGTTTCTTGCTTCTTGAAAATGGTGCATCAATATTGAGCGGTCTCATTTCTTTTCAAGAACAAAATCAAGACCCGATACAATGGGTGCGGTCTTGAGGTTGAGCTTGATGCATTTGATTATTATGTATTACGGTTTGCATATTATGTGGTTTGCAAAGATGTTGGGGGCTTTCAAAGTGGACCACCTAGAAAGGCTCGGATGGCGCCTTCTAGATCATTGCAAATGAGAGGACCCAAATTGGGAATTGGGCATCTTCTATTCTGGTTTGAATTCATTGCCTCAACTACCGGGATACTCGGACCAATGCACCCATATTTGCAACTCTTGCGGCTATATCTTGATCATTTGTTGGATATATTCCCAAGGGCGTGATACCTCTACTGTTCTCTATTGCCTATCCTCCTTCATTGAATATGTAAAAAGCGATCCGGATGCTTCAAAATTAGCAAGGGAAAACCCAGATCCAGATCCAAAGGGTTGCCTTGCCCTGGGGATGGCATAGAAAGGAAAATGGGGGCATGGCTTATGCTCACTTGTTTTCAGACATCCATTATTTCCTCTGCCATGTTCTTGACTGCAATGGCTGCCAATCCAATGAGTGTTAACCTTGCTGCGGGAGCAATAGGCCAATATCTTGGACCAGATTGGGTCATTCTTTGCCTTTGTTCCGAGTTTTATTTTAGTGCTTATTTGGTTTCATCTGCAGCCAGAGCTCCTTTTTATTTTTTTAGATTGCTGGAAGGGTCGGCCTGCAAGGTCACAGAATTTACGGTAGATGTGCTCCTTGTTGCATTGCAAAGTGCCATGGTTAAATATATTTGGATTCAAGGGCTGATTCCTCTCTCAAGTTTGGCGATGTAGATGAAAATGAGGCAGTTGGAGATGTTGGAAGAGTTTATGGGCATGAGAAACAGCCTGATAACATTGTTTCAGAAAGATTTTCTTTAAAAGCTGTGACTTTCTATACTGGTCATGATACCGATGGAAAGGTCGAATGGTCCCACGGAAATTATTCTGTTGAAGAGTATACAAGTGCACAAGCAAGGGCTGCAAATGATCTTTATTATTATCATCAGTTTGGAATGCAATATACTAGGGTGAGGCAAATTATGATGTCAAAGCTTTTGTAGCTATTGGCTAACTCAATTGACACTTCTCATCACATGTGGCAATTTAAAATGTATGGTTTGCAATAACACATCATTCATTTTGTATTTTTATTTTCTTGTTTACCTCAAAGTTTATCTATCTTTGCTTCTTTTGGGGCCCGAAGGGCCCAAAATTTTTTTTGAATGTGACAACCAACATAACTATTATTAACATTAATTAACACAAACCATTACATTCAACATGTTTAAATTAAAATCCCCCTAAAACCCCCTTTGGTTTGGGTGCATATTCACACGGGGGGTGACATAGGGCAGCGAGAGCCCCTATAATTATGTTTTGCATGTACAAAATCAACACTATATAGTATATTACCTCAAATCTTATAGTATTTTGCGAATCTTGTTATACAATATAGCAAATTCTGTACATCTATACCCCACAAATGAGGAACTTTGTGTACGGTGTAGATTAAGGAATAAGGGGTGAACATGCCTATCCAACAGCTCTCGTTGCCCGGAGTCACCCCCCGTGTGAATATGCACCCAAACAGTAACATCTCGTCAAACTTTTTCTCTCCTAAACGACCTCCCAGGGTCACCTTGGATCCTAGACTTTCTGGTGGCAGTAATGTGGCTGTAATTAAGCAAGCAAAACAGCATGACAGTCCTCTTACTAATGACGAATACTCGGTGACTAAGGGAGGCAACAAAGTTATTATCTTGGATGAAGTGGATGCTACCAAACTTAATTATACGGATATCACAAGGTTAGTCTTTACCTCCTATTTCCTTCGCTTCTTTTCATTTACTTCTATATTCTTTGAGCTTATTATTCTGTCCTCTTATTGTATTATTACTTATGCTTGTTTATCTTTTCTCTTGTTACTGTTTTCCTACTTTATTCTTCTTTATCCTCCAAGGGTTTTTATGAAAAGAGTTTTCCCTTGGAGTGGTATACTTGATTCCAAAAAAACTTTTACTCCTATGGATAACTAGTTTATCCTTTTTTCCTTAATCGATCTCTAGGCCCCTATGGTTTCTTTTGTTTTAGCTTTTAAATATTCCTCCTTTTTCTTTTTCTCTAAATCCAGTTTATAATTTTTTTAGGATCATAACAAAATCTCAAGATCTGTGATTAAAGACTGCAATGGTAAAAGGCATTTGGTCTCTACCAGAAATATGTCCAAGAGTAAAGTGGTACACAGTACCTTCTTTTCCAAGTCTTTGGAAAAGTTTAACATTAGAGACATCTTCAAAGTGGTCTTGTCGGATGCTCTACCTCTAATTGCCAATGAACTCTTGGAGAATACTCTGTTTGGTTGGAGATATATGGATCAATTAAGGGATAAATTGTACAAGCCATTTGAGGTGTTTGCTGATGGCTTCCCGAAAAAGTGTCCATGCAAAAATCCAAGCTTGGCTAGATTTGTTGACCCGGCCATTGGCCATATCCGTACTATGGATTTAGAAATTATACATTGTCCTAAACTAAGGATTGCCTTATCTTATGGACTGAATCATATTCCTGATAATGCTCTTTCTATTGATAAGTTCTTGGCTGACTTCAAAGCCACCATTGAGCAGTTCTTTTCCATTCATCAGTACAGCCTGTTACATCTTTCTGAGCTGGAGATTTTGACCATTAAGGACAATTTGTTTAACCTTGCAAAACTCAGAATTACTGCATTCAAAAACAGTCTAGAACACAAAAGGTTCTTATGGGATGACGGCAATGTGAAGAAAAATGTATTGTGGTTATTGAAAAACCTGTACATTTCTGAAGTTGACAAAGCTGGTAATAATCCCTCATTTATCTGCCAATACCATATTAGGGAAATGGCATTCGTCAGACTTTCCAGTTCAGATTTTGAGGCCATTACAACTAGTCCTGCTGATATTAAAGCTAAATGTTCATATGATATTTCTAGCTTCGTGGGATTACAGTTACCTCTTAGCAATAGATTACCATATCTCATGGGGATTTTTAAGGCCCACAAAGGTGAATATAGGTGGCTGACTAATGCACATGGCACCATTTATACAGAAATCTCGGACTTGATTACTGCTATTTTGAATAATTTTGTAGAGCTTTGGCCTGCAGTCTGCCTTTGGAACACTGCTGAAATTAGACTGTGGGTGGGAAATAAGGTAAACCCCTGTTGGCTTATTAATTCTTCATTTGACTTTGTCCTTAATCTGCCCTCCAAAGTTTTCAATGTTTTCTCCATTGATATTACTAAGTGCTATGAAAATATCCCCCTTGAAGGACATGACGGTATTGTGGAAGTGATCAATGATGTGGCTTATCTTGTCTGGGATTTTATGACCCACAAAGCTCCCCTATCTAAATTAGTTGTTACTAGCTTTGCTGGTGCTTACAAAGTCAAGTGGAGAAAGTTCATTGAGGGATCTTCAATTGGCTGGGTGGTTACAAAACAGGAATTTTGCAAAATCAACAGTTGGCTAATGTCCCATTGTTTTCTTCAAATGGGCTCTCAGATTTGGAGACAAAAGAAGGGTATTCCCATGGGTTTTTCAAGTAGTCCTGCCTGGTGCAACTTGTATCTAGCTTGGTTTGAACTCAGGTTCATTTCTAGGTTAGCAAAATTGAACAGATTTAAAGACATTGCTAGGTTCCAATATTCCTCGAGATATATTGATGATCTTTGTGTCATTAATGGGGGTGATCTCCAAACCTTCTTTTCTCCTGATTCGGACTGTACTATTTACAATATGACCCTCTTAGGGCTAAAGGATGAAACTGTCTACAGAAGGGATTCTAGACTTGGTGCCAGTATTAATTTTCTTAATGTCTCCATCCATGTGTTGGACCCAAACAATGGACTGTTCCAATTCTCTAGGTATGACAAAAGAAGGAAGTTAAAATTCAAAGTTGTTAGATTTATCAAAGCTGCTGGGTGTAGACCCTATGGCCAGGCCTCTAAAGTCATTGTTTCTCAGATTTTGCCCTTTGTTTATGCACATTCTAGCTGTCTAGCCGCAGCTGAAGACATAGCAGATCTTGTAAATGCTTTCTGTAATAATGGGTTTCTAAGGACGGACATCATCAGAATTGTCTTGAATACTCTCAAGGTGAACAACTTTCCAGGCTTACCCTTTGACATTGAGGATTTGTCCCGTATTCTCAAAAAAAATTACAAGTCCATCTCTTTGTGTTTGACCATGTTTTTTCTTTTTGTATTTGACGGGTTGGGTAGGGTCCCTGTGTTGCAACAGGGCCCTCCCTCCCTGTTGCAATTTTTTTGTCTGTTTGACTTTTTAGGGACCTCCCAAGCTGAGGTAGGAGGAAGTTTTTTTTATGTTGTTCCTTTAATAATGTTTTGTGTCTTGGATACTCTTACAATTTTATAAACCTAAAGTTTATCTTTCTTCATGTGTCTTTATTTGTCTTGCAGTTTTGGGAAACTTAATGGTAATCTTTCTTTTTGTGTCTTCGTTAATCTTGCAAGTTTGGTATCTTAATGTTTATCTTTCTACCTTTCGTGTTTGTCTTTATCTATTTTCTTTGCCTATCATTACGTTATGGCCTCCTCTTTTTTTATCTTGTTTTCTATTTTGGTTCTCCCCTTTTTTCTTTTAGCCTTTTTGACCTGTTTACCTTTTTGCCTATTTTTGCTTTTTTCCTTTTATTATCTTTTCGTGTTTTATATGCCCAAACCCGTTAGGTTAGATTAGGGCTTCTTTCTTCACGACTCCTGATGGACGGAGACGTCCGATTACGCCTTTGGGCTGGCAGATGCTGGCATATTTTCGGTTATGGGATGTATGGCTGGATCTTCTTTTCCATAAGCAGCTTAATCTTCTTCTGTGAGTATATATACCTCCTGTTTCTCTGTTCGTGGTCCTCTTTCCCTTGTGATGGCGCTGGTATTCCCTTTAGCCCTGGTCTGATTCCGTTTATGGGAAGAAGGAAAGGTGGCCTTAACAAAGCCACCATTCTAAGGTTACAAGAAGAAAGAAGAATGGCTGAGAAAAGGAAGAATTTATTTGATTTTCACAAACCTGATTCCTGCTATCAATGTTTTACCTGTGCTTGAAGGTGAAGGCAGCTCGGTTATAGCTGCTCAAAACTCGGTTCCCATTGCTTTAGATCCTGTTGTTGGTGCTCATGTGGCGATTGCTTCTGAGGTTTTGGCTGTCTCTGGAGTCCCCTGTATTCCTGATATTGCTCAGCTTAAATCGTCTGGCCCCCCTGTCGATTCATCTCAGGTTTTTGTTATTTTATATTTTGTTCTTCTGTTACCTTTTCTTTTGTTTGTCTGCATATCTTGTTCTCTGTCCCTAATCTTTTGCCTTATTCCATACTGACCTTCTTTTGGTTGTTGATTTTCATCTCTTATTACATTCACCTTCTTAATTCATGTTCCCTTTGGCTGTGCACCTTCTTATTTCTCTATCGTTTTGTTCTCTTTAGTGTTCATTTCCCTTGTTCTTTGTTTTTTATTTGGTGCTTCTTTCATTGGTATGGCATGTTCTTCCCTCTAGTTTTCTGTTCATTATCTTGCTTCCCATCTTGTGATCTGCTAATTCCTTGTTCCTTATTCTTCCAGCATTGGTTTCTTGCTCACTTTACTATACCCTTTGCCTTTTTTCCTATGTCTTTTTATTTTTCTCTTATGCTACTTTTACTTGTTAATTGGCCTTTTTTTGTCATGATCTTTTATTATGGTTCCTTTTCTATTGTCTTTGGGTTTGTTTTGCTTATCTAGATTCTTGTTCTCCAGCCTTTATCTCTTGCCATATCCCATACTGACCTTCCTTTTGTTGTTGTTGCTTTTCTTATATGATCTTAGTTTGCCTATCTGTTGTCCTCTCCCTGTTAGGTGTGTTGTCCTTCTCGTGTTAACAATTTGTGTTCTTATGTAGGTGATTTTCCCAAGTGGTGTCCACCGTTTTCTTCTCTATATTCTAATTCTGTTTTTGTTGTTGCATTTTACCCTGGTTTTGTTCCTTATAACTCTTGGAGTTGGCCATTAAGTTTTAAATTTCTGTAATTTATGTTCATTAATTTCTGCCCCTGTGTTGATCTATCCTTTTTCCTTGTCTCCTCTGTAAGTCTTATGTTTTTTGCATCCTAAATTAACTGAACGTTTATGCAATATTCCTTGTCCTTGTTTTTCTCTGAATATTTTATCTAGTCCTGCTGTTCTAAGTTTTTCATTTAGGGTACGGCTTCATTGATTTCCATATCTTTTGAGGGCTTTAAACCCTTTTGGTATTATGCTGATCCTATGCTTAAACTCTTGTTTAGTCTAATACTGGTCTTATGGTTAACTCTTGTAATTATTTTTCTAAGTTTTGTATGGTGATAGGCGTTAAGCTGGTTTTAGTCCACTGCTTACCTGCATGTAGCTTAACGTATTACCCTTCTTAGGCTAATATTGTTTTGGTTCTACTGCAGGTAACCGGACTGAACCCTCCATGCTTTTGCTTGGTATATTTTGGGGCAATATTGTTGCTGTTTTCTGCTGGAATCTACTAAGTCTGGTTTTACTAAAATGTTTCTGCTGGAACTTGGTGACACTTTTTCATTCTCATGTTGAGGAAAACCTATTTTCATTCTGCTGAATCTTGGTGATATTTTACGTATTTGTGTTGAAGAAAACTTATCTTCTTTCATCTGTTTTTGGGATCTTGTTTGTTTCAACATGTTTTTGTTATCCTACCAAAAAATATTTTTACTTTAATATCCATATCTTTTGGTTCTTTTTATTTCATTTTTCTGTCTTCTCTTCTATTTTTGTTTATTGCCCTATGTTTTGTACCATAGTTTATGTTTTCCTTATTTTATACTTTGTCATTGTTTATGTTTGACAATTTATTTTAAATTTCTTCTCTTTTCTATGGTCTATTTGGCCCTTAACTTTTCGTTTTTGTTTTACTTTCCTATTTCTTCTTTATCTTCCTTTTATCTCGTTTATCCTTTTTTATGCTTATGTTAACTTTTCTCTAAGGTTCTTTTTTCCATGGCTTTTTATCTTCTACCAACATAGTTTAAATTTCTTCTCCTTTCCATGGTTTAGTTGGCCCTTAACTTTTCGTTTTTTGTTTCCTATTTCTTCTTTATCTTAATTTTTTCTCTTTTACCCCTTGTTATTCTTATGTTAGCATTTCTCTAAGGTTCTTTTTTTCATGGCAATTTATCTTCTACCAACATAGTTTTAATTTCTTCTCTTTTCCATGGTATGTTTAGCCCATATCTTTTCGATTTTGTTTTTCTTTCCTATTTCCTCTTTATCTTTCCTTTATCTCGTGTATCCTTTTTTATTCTTATGTTAGCACTTCTCTAAGAATTTTTTTACTGTTTTCTTCAAATTTTTATGCTTCTTATGACTGGTTCGATTTTTGTCCCTTTTCTTCTCATGTTTTAGATCCTTTTCAAGGCCTGGATAGGTTTTATGCACCTTAATCTATCTAGGGTTGCTCTTATATAGGCTTGTCATTCCAAATGGGATGTCTGGTCTTAAAAGTCTGGGTAACTAGTCTTAGACTTGTTTATTTCAGACTGGGATTTTTTTTTTTATGTTATTCCAACTTTCAAGTTTAACTTGAAACCTTGGTTAGGATCATGGTGCTTCTTATTTTCTGTTGGTTAATATGATTCTCTGTGCAGAATGTTGTGCAGAATGTTCAGGTGGATAAAAATGACTTGGACTTGAACAACTCTTGGATTAGGGAGTTGATTGCATTAAACTATGATCAATGTGGCATCTTGAGTCCCAATTTTGCTGTCCAAACTCTGATAGCATGCATCAAGAACAAGGATGTGCATGCATTTATCACTTTTAAAGAGAGTTGTCTGGTGGATAAAAATAAATCTCCTGTGAGTTACCTTGGCTTTAATGGCTGGTTTTCTACATTCCAGAAAATGAAATGCGCAAATTACAAGTTGGAGGTCTGTAAAACTCTCATTTCTAAGATTTATGGGGACATGGAAGCACTCCTTTTTGCTAGGACTTGCATGGAAGATGATTTAGGAAAAAAGTTTCTGATTGGTCTTACTCATTTAGAGAAGGTACATGATTTGAAGTCTTCATTACAGAATGATGTTGGGCCTGATTCTACTGCAGATGGTTATATGAAAAACTGCCTATTTTCTGATGAGGATCTTCTTGATGAGTTCTCTGATGCTATTAATGTCACGGGTAGTGAGGATACGGATGACCATGATGAGGTTCCAACTTTGACTCTTCAAAATTCCTCAAAATTTCCTATTATCCCAGAACAGAATGTTGAGTAAAAACATTATTAAAGGAAAAATGTTGAACAAGTACTAGTATTAAGCTTAAATGAAGCAGGCAATATCCATCACGAAGATGTCATGTACAATTTACAGTTGCATTTCAAATAATAAAGTGTGAAGATTAATTCACATTTCTATGAGAACTTACCTATCCGTAAGCTTTATAAGCAAAACTTACTTGTCAATTCATATAATCAACCCGAGTCTTGTAAATAAGCACTTCTTTCAAGATAAACAGTTCAGATAGTAAACTATTTTTGAGAACCTCCATCACTCGTTGTGATCTTATGGAACTTCACAATTAACGCAAATACACATAACATGGAGTAAAGAACCCTGTTACCTGAGGAGGAGTGCTTTGCCTCGTAGATCTTCAAGTTTGCCTCGTAATTTGTCTTTCCTTTTCATTGGAAAACTCGGGAGCATCCTGCACTACTACCATGGAACGTGCAGCATTCTTGCTCAGATCCGAATCATGCTAGAAGATACATATCCAGCCATATTTTCCACAATGCCTACTGCCACATTTCTTGAAACATCCAGCTCTTTGCTCATGATGCGCTTTGCTAGAAAACTCGTGAGGATTTTTTTTTTTTTTTTTTTTTTTTTTTTATTACATGCTTTATTTTTAGTATAATGTTGGTTAATGAGAAATGGCAAGAGAACTTATTGAGAAACAAAAATTGGGAAACATATGTTGACATTGGTTGAAAGATGTGAAAATGTGGCAAGGGAAACATTGGTAATAATGAAATTTGTTTGGGCTAAAAACCACTAACGAATTTTACAGGAAATTATGGGTGAACATTTTTTAGGGCAAATGAAATGTTGGCTTTTTTGACAATGACGAAGCACAACAAGGAACACCGTGATGATTTGGCAAGATCACTGATGGACGCAACTGCCAGTTAAGGTATGATCCGAAACTTCTTTAGAACTGTCGGTACTTAGGGTCGATGCCAGTATGTCTATAAAAGATAGAGCAGACAGCCGTTTATCTCAGTTTATCCATGAAGCAATAGGGTTAGATCCATGTTCGGGCCTCCTAGCCGAACCATGGCAAGAAAGAAAGGGGATTTGAATCGTGCCACACGAAAAAGGATTGCTGATGAAAAGCAGAGTGCCAATTCCAGCAAGAAGATCTACCAATATCACAAATCAGTGAGGGATCCGGTTTTAGTGGCTTGTCAGAGTGAGAAGACTGCCAAAAATGATTTGAGCAGTGGCAAATGCATGGTGCAAGCTATGGATGTGGTAGAAATACCAAAATCCTGCAAGGAGGTTAATGCTAAAGATGCTGGGGAGGCCTCCACAGGTGAAGCATGCGGGATCATGTACAAAAATGATGAAGTTAGCAGATCTGAAGAAAGCACCAAGGAGCAGCCCTTTGGCAACACACGAAATTCTAAGGTTTGGTAGTCTTATAATTGTTTTTTTAAAAAAGGTGAAAGATGGCTAAAATTAGTGATCCATATTTTTATCACATCACTGCTATGTTTGGTCTTTAGATTATGAAAATTTCTTACTGATTTATAGTACATCTCTGAAATATTGGATTTAGCAGCATATTCTTTGAGATATTTATCTGCTTAAGGCGTGATGCTTGGGATAATTACAGTAATCATAGCTATAATTATAGATCCTTATTGTTATCACATCGATTGTTGTATCTGGGCCTTAAACTATGTAAAACTCTTACGGATTTAAAATACATCTCTGGAACATAGGATTTAGCAGCATGTTCATTGAGATATTTGTCTGCTTAAATATGTGTTGCTAGAAATAATCCCTGTCATAATATGGCAGCAATCTTATAAGTATGTCACAAGAAAGCTAGGAAAATAATGTAAATCTGATTGCTGTCTCTAACCCTCTGAAAATTTGCACAGATGTACATGAGGGGGATATTGTAATTATCCATTATGAAGATTTGATATCTAAGTTTCCAAACTGTGTATTTAAGCAGCTTCTAATTAGAGATTTAGCTCGCTTTGGTTTGGAACTTATTGAAATTCTTTTTGTAGCTTTGTTGCGGGAATATTAGCAGGGTGAAATGGGATAACCTCAAGGAAACCCATGACACCTGCTACCCAGTGCATGACAACCATGACTAATGCTTGTTTTTGCTCTTGTGGTGCAGGTAACAGGTTTCCTTGCTCTCTGTTTGATATTTTCTTATGAAATGAAGGAAGATCTACATGGTTCCAAGTTCTGGAGTTGTTTTATATCAAGGATATTCTGGGTTTATAGCTAAAATGCTTGTATTTTTACATGAAGATCTGGTAAATTTTCTGAAACTATTTAATGTAGTTCTGGCTATTAGGGAGTAGTCTATCTATAAGATAAGGGATGCGAAAAGGTATCTCTATCTTTTGATCCTAGCTGGAATTTTGTACAGGAACTTAGCCTGACAATAAAATATGTTTATGAGTAAGAGGGTTTTGTAATTATGCCTAATTGTTTTCGGCAATGTAAGGGAATTGTCTTAGAGTTCTGACTCTTTCAAAATTCGAATCTATTAATGGTTCCTTGTAGATCTTGAATAAGATATCCTTACTGGATTTGTGTTTCTTTGACATGTGTCTTTCTATTTCATATTGTACATTTTGAAAACATGTATGATAGAATTTGAAAATTGTTTAGATTTTGAAATTTGAAAGAAACCAGGTCTATGGCCTGAACATAAGTTGGCCTTCTTATGTTTAGGACTGTTAATTGAAACTGTCTTTGTTTAGGCAGTTTGTAATTGTTCTAGTTGTCTATAACGGTTTAAAAGGTTTTTTTTTTTTTTTTTGAATAAAGGCAGAGTTTGTATTCATTATAACATGAAATACAGATAGGAAAGGAGCTTAAAAATCCCCTTTCTTAACATTAACATAAATAGTCTCCTAGTATGGAGAGATCTCGGGTCCTAATATGTATATCAGCAAAAAGATATCACAGCTAGATAGTTCCTGGAAAGCTTAAAACAGCAACGATAATCTTAATCTTCTACCGGACCAAATACTTCTGCTTCAGCTTGGATCAGATCTCCAAGATCAAACTCCTCTATTTTGTTCCTGCCCAAAATCCGAAGCGATTCATCCAAATCATGTATGGTGAGCATGGTGTTGTTCAAAAGGCTTATAGAAATTGCCTTCCTCTACCTTTGCTGCTCCTGAAACAGTTTTTTAAAAATAGGCTTGAGGGAGTTATGCTGCCACAGATCCTCCTGCTTCAGCGTTCTTCGTAGAGCCTTTGCCCTAACAATATACGTCTTGAGTGAAACCAATGTGTCTCCAATCTCTACCCGACTCATTTCTTCATCTGGATTGAACACCCTGAAGGAGCCTTGAGCTCTCAGTTTGTTGAATTGTGCTGCAATAAAATAACAGAAAAATAAATAGTTAGATAAGAGGCCAAGGAGATGTTTTGGATGCCAGTGATTCCAGACTATCGTCCCCATCCTGCAATACTAATTTGAAAAGGTTAAAGAGACCCTTGAATGCACCAATTTTATCCCACATTCTGTCATATTCTAGTCCTCTTTCTCTCCTATGGGCAATTGCAGTCTCAATCAGCTTTGCAATGAATTGTCCTTTTAACCAATTCAAGTTTGGAGGCATATTCTGCATGGTAACCCTGTTTCTGTGAAGCCAGATGCTCCATAAAGCTATGGATCTAATAGTGGCTGTAAATGGATTATTTTACTCTAGAAAATTTATAAAGCTGCCACTTGTATTGCCCGGGGTTAAGCTGGTTAAATTCTGCACCCATTTCCAGAACGGCAACAGCCACGGGCACTGGAATATGTGTAATGGATTTTCTTCCTGCCCACAACCTGCACCACATGCTGCATCAATAATAGAATTATATTTTGAAGCTGCAACATTACAAGAGAGGCTTTGATTAAGGATAAGCCATCTGAAAATAATTATCTTCCTTGCACAATACTGTTTCCAGCCAGATCTAGCCATCCTGATAGCCAATTCTTCCTCACATTGCCATTTATCAGAAATTTTCAAATTGGAGCTTTTAAGTAGCAAAGGGTATATTCTTGCAACCTTATAGCCTTCCTTTCCTTTTACTGTCCATTTCGTTTGGAGCTCCCTTAGATCAGTTATCTCTTCTACTTTCTCCATAACTTTCCTGAAAATTTTCCTATCTGTCCCACTGTTGCCCAAATTTGTGCAGATTTCCTCCCAAGTTTTCCACCTATTATCAATCCTTAGATCCTCTAGAGTATGTACCCCTGCCAGGACCCATTTCTTGTATCTCTGAGGATGCTTAAGAGCCAGACAGCCGTCTCGAGTGTTGATGAAGCCCATATGCCAAAAAAAGTGAAGATCTGGACACTGCATATTATTCTCGCTTTCTCTAAAAACCAAAGAGACCTGACTCCATGCATTGAAGATTCTTCTCATCACCTGTGAGGTGTTTGGGGCCATTTGAAATTGGATGAATGCTGATTCAGGAAGCTGATGGGGTATATTTTTACCTGCTGGTAGGGACTGTTCAAGCCAGTATCTTATGAGAACCATAGCAGGTGATTTAGACCCATTAATTGCCCTCCAAACTAACTTAGCTGCTAGAGCTTGAGCCTGTTGAGCTAGTATCAGTTTGAATCCCGAAAAGTGCACTTTTTGTGTCACTTCGGGTGTCCTTCTTGACCATGTTGTGAGTAAAGATGGTATTACCACGGACCTTGCAAAAATCAGTTGCATGCTCAAAGCTCAAGCCCCTTCAAACATCAAGAAAACACGTTCATTCCTGGGCAAGGTCAACTATTATGCAACCTTCATTCTAGGGCTCCCTGCCATTGCAGATCCCATTCATAAACTCACGGGTGATTAATCCTCTTGGGCTTGGAATCCCCAGGCTGATGCAGCGTTTCAGAAATTAAAGGTTCTGCTCACTCAAGCTCATGTTCTTGTTCCACCTCAATGGGACAAACCATTTCATTTTCATGTTGATGTCTCGGCCTCATTGCTGTTGTTCTTTCTCAAGAATATGATTCTCTACTGACAAACCTATTCGATACGACAGCAAGAAACTCAATCCTGCTGAGAAAAAATATTCTGCCACGGAACATGAGGCGCTTGGACTCATCTTCTGTGTGGAACGGTTCCGTCATTACTTGTTGGCCAGCAAAATCAAGTTCTTTGTTGATTATCAAGCATTACTCTATCTAATCAACAAAACTACGCCCACAGGCCGCATTACCCGACGGGTACTGCTTCTTCAAGAGTCTGCTCCCTTCGAAATCATTCATAAGGCTGGTAAGTCACATGTTGTGCCTGATTATCTTTCACGCATTCACATGGATGATTTCAAGTGGAATACTATATGGTGTTGATTTCGTACGTGTAAAATACAATTATGAGGGCTTTCGCTGCCCTACGTCACCCCCCGTGTGAATATGCACCCAAACCAAAGAGGCTTTAAGGGGGATTTTAATTTAAATGTGTTGGACCCAATGGTTTTGTTAATTAATGTCAATGGTAGTTATGTGTTGGTTGTTAATGTCAATGGTTGTCATGTGTTGGGAGATTTAATTTTTATATATTGGATGTTAATGGTTTGTGTTGCAAAAAAAAAATTTTGGCCCCTTCGGGGCCTTAGAGACGTCCTCCCCCGGTGTGACAAAAAATTTAGAATTCAAACCAGAAAAAAACTAGAATTCATTTGAGGCTTTCATCACCTATAGCTTTTGAATTTCATCACAATAAAACAAATAGAACATAAGTAAAAATTACCATAAAGACAGAGCAGATTGATCCCATTATTCTGAAAGTCATAAAGTTTGCAACACCCATACACAAACATTTTTCAACTGGAATTTAACAGCAGCCTTTGGCCTCCATGGATTCTTGTGGTGAGAAACCAAAGTGGGAAACTTTTCTGCTTGTTAGCATAAGGATCTAGAAGCCTTGGAATTTGCTTAATAACTGCCTCAAAATCTAAAAATGCATGGTAATTTTTTGCAAGCTTCATTCGGAATGAGCCATAAAACAATATCCAATAGCGCAATCCTGTATTAATCAACTGGTAGGATGTGAAAGCCTACCAAACCCGGCCGAAAAAGTACTGTTTTAGCATAGATAACTTAACCAAACATATTCATATTATACACTATCGAAAAGATATCGGAGAGAGCTTTCCAAGCAATAAAAATCATATGAAACAGAGCTCTGGATCAAAAGTTATGATAAGAAATGTGTTGCCGGCGGGGAAACTGCACTACATGCGCCCTTCAAGCCCTTCATGTGCCCATTATGCACCACAACACACAAAAAGAGGGCTTTTGTTGTGAGCCATTGGTTGTTGAACATTATGCACCACACACACAAAAAAAGGGCTTTTGTTGTGAGCCATTGGTTGTTGACCATTATGCACCACACGCAAAAAAAAAAAAAACTTTTGTTGTGAGCCATTGGTTGTTGACCATTGAAAAAAAAAGGCTAAAATCAATGACTCAGAAATGGTGCACTCTAGATGTACGCATTAGTACATCCATTTGAATACATCACGGAATCATAGGAAAACCTTAGTGAAAAGCGTACAAAAACGCAAAGAAAACCCCCTGTTATTATGCTACATATTCCTCCGTGAAGTCCGCGACTACACCATGGTCGCAGGACACCTCTATAAACGTGGCAAGGATATGGCTTTGCGCCGGTGTGTTCTTCCTCATGAAGTCCCAGAGATTATTTGCCAAGCCCACGAGGGCCTTGGTGAAGGACATTTTAGTGGTGATACCACGACACGCAAAATTCTTCTAGCTGGCTATTTCTGGCCCACGCTCTTCAAAGACGCCCACGCTCATCCACACACCTGTGATGTTTGTCAGCGTGTGGGATGACCCACGGCCCATGACGCTCTACCCATAGCTCCAATTGCCACGCCTTTGCCCTTCAACAAATGCGGAATGGATTTTATTAGGCCCATGGATCCACCAGGGTCAAAAAATGCTAGACCCTTGCAAAATTACGAAATCAAAGCACCTATTCAACACTTTTTTTTAAAAAACAGTTTTTCGCTCACCTGTCAATTTTGACTGCCCTTCTTTTCATGTAACCTTTTTTCATTTTGGTTCATTCAGTTGAATTTGGCGCTCGATTCATCCAGTTGAATTTAGCGCTCGATTCATCCGGTAATCCTTTTATCAGTGCAAATCACCGGCAACATTTTAATGCTGGCGCCATGGAGAACGCAATAGATCAAGTATGTTTTTTTTTTTCTTTTGTTTTTTTAGGTTTTTCCTCTGTGCCAATCACTAAGATTACAGCTGAAATTGCTTAATTTCTCTTCGTAGATCCCACTAGCAAGAACAAAGATAGAATTTGATGAGCTTCGTGGGTTGTGTTCTAAGGGTAGGTATCCCAAGAATGTGAAGAAATCAGACATTACAGAAGCAGAATTCCTTAGCGTATGGAAAGTTCCACTTAAAAATGGTAAAAAAATCTTATAGTATTTTGCAAACTGTGTTATACAGTATACCAAAACTTGTACACGCATACCCCACAAATGAGGATCTCTATGTACGGTCTAGATCGAGGAATAAACGGCATATATGCTTATTCAACAGCTCTCGATGCCCAGAGTCACCCCCCGTGTGAATATGCACCCAAACCAAAGGGGGTTTAAGGGGGAATTTTATTTTTAAGTGTGGAATGTAATGGTTTGTGTCAATAATATCTGACTTCCAAACTGCGTCACCCTCAAAAACAGGGCCATCCACCAATTCTGCTAAATCTAGCACACCAGGATTGAGCTTAGAGTACTGCCATGTCCCAATTCGAGACTTGTTCATGCAATTGTTATACTTTCCCTTCCAACAAGAATGACAAAAGCAAGAAAAATTCATGTGGGCAACTTCAGTAGGGTCGAATGGCATGAAACTTGCACGAGCCTTTTAATGTTTCGCAGTCAAATCTCTGACTCCTATCCACCTCGACCAATTTTATTTCCTAAAAAAATTTGCAGTAGTATGGTGGATGTCTTACGTAATTTCTTAACACAAATGCTCATACTATTATTCAACAGAAGTGCTTAAACTTTGACTAAGTGAATATACCTGAATGTGGACTTGTTTTCAAGATGCTGGCAATTACTAAAGTTTTGATTCATAAAGACTACAACATCATGAGCATTTCGCAATGGCACAGAATCCCTTTTGAGCATTTCAAATTTCATTGCCCTCTTTATCACAACACCTGCTCCATCATGTTCTCCTGTAAAGGAAAAAGACACAGAGTTAAAATAACAATTAATAGTTCTAGTAGCGCGACCTTGCTCTATTGTAGCAAACATATGCCCTTATATTTAATCAAAACCTCTAGCTATAGACCACCATGCCTGCAAACCATACATGCATGACCTATTACCTAAGCCTTAAATAGCCCAAACCATCTCCAAAAAACATGTTGAGCTTGTCTACACTTGCATGTGCTATCAATCAATACCTAAGTCCTACATTCCTGCCCACGCATGCAATGCCTTTAATAACCATAACAGCAAGCTATATCAATCATACTATGGTTGCGTAACCTACTTACTTCATGTTATAGCTTGTATGTAGTAAGTTGCATACCTCCCTATTGATTAGCCTACTTGTAGACCACTATACAACCTACTATACACTACTAGCAGACTTCTATGCAACCTACTATAGACTACCATGTATCATTCCCTACTAAACATTATGGACAAACACATAAATCTATCATTGCAACAACCAACATGTTATACAACCACCAAAATAGCTTATTAAATCTAAGCCCATAAACCTACTCTAGCAACACCACCAACCCTGCACATGCACAAAATATTCCAATGTAATCTTATGATTAGCAATCTCTGACTCCAGAACATTCAAAAAGCATTTCAACTCTAGAAAGCCCTTTACGTGCATAAAGGTTCAATATTTGCCAAACCCAAAATATATTATCAGTCAGTTGAATTAAGCAAATATGTCATCCAGTTAGCTAGAGCTACGAGCAGAAAAAAATAGAAAAAATAAATATTAAACGAGCAAATAGCTTTTCCATGATATGAACCAAAATAGTTCCACTTTATCGAAACACCTGTTGCTTGGAAAGACCTAACAAGATAAAAGAATTGTCTAGCACCTTTAAACTGACTGGAGCAGCCATCAGACCAAATGATATGCTCGTTTATGTGCGCACCTTCCTGCTCAAGGAATTTAGCATGTTGGTATAGACAGTGCTGCACAAACAGTACAACATGTTCTCGATCGTCACTAATATAAAAATGTGTTTCTTTTATTATCTTTCTTTTCGAACAGAGGCTCAGAAATAGAAGTTGATTGATGATACGAAAATTTCATGCCTTCAGTTGCAGCTCTCCATTCAAGGCCCGTCATCTTCGCACGCCACTCATTCTCACAGGAAGATCTGGGACCAACTTCGTCTTCTCACTGAGAAAGACAACAAGCTTCATGATCTGGAACATCAGTTGCAACATGCCATCCAGTCTGCTGAAGAAGCTCAGAACCAGGATGAGACTTACATTTCTTTGGCAATCCACGTTCCAGATGACTTTCCCAAACCTACCAGCTATCTGGATTATGTGCTCTCTCGACGACATCTTTTCATGCTCAAGTGGTTCACTGCAAATGGCAACCTTCAAGGATCTCTCAGTAGTAATGATCTTCTTACCATCTGGCATGATCTCTCCATTGAAGACGATAGTCTTCTCTGCGCTCTTCTGACCTACCAGCTTCTTCCTTGTGAAGATACAGAATATCTTATTTTTTGCCTAGTTCAACCAATGGCATATGTAATGCATAATTTTTTTGGCTGACACACAGGACAAGTTCAATGACGGCATCCACTGTACTTTTCAAGGTAATCCTGATGTCCAATGGGTTTTACAGCTTGAGAATAACTATCTTCGGGATCCAACATGGGCCAACACCTTTAAAGTGGAGTACATGCTCGAGCTTGCTCATCACTTGCCCCTCTGGATTGCAGAAACATTGCAGCAAGTCCAAAAGAACTTACATGAAGAAATGGGGATTCAGTTTGCCCAAATCTATTTACAGCATCTCGATGGTTTCAACAGCCTCCATGCATATCTTGACAGTGAAACCATTCCCATTGAATGGGTTCCTCCTCCGGTCAACCGCCTTCTTTCGTATTCGGATTGGGAACGATGATGTCAGACTTTAGATACTGACCTCCTTCAAAAATTACGTGATCAAGCCCAGCAGCCAATGATGCAGCCTTCTCCACAGCACAACCCCCTGTATACGTCCCTAGGAGCACCTCCATGCCGTCAGTTTCTCACGTCAGATTGGCACTCCTCCTTTTGGACCAAAGCTCTGGCTGGTCACGCATATTGGACCCCCGCTCATATCTCTACAGATCTTTGGTGGGATCCATTGGCAGGAAGGAGAAACTTTTGACTAAACCTGAAATTGGATATACATCCCGAATGAACGAGGTTGGCAGAACCCCGCTCAGGCCGTCTGGAGCCTCACTCAATTTTTGGAACGTGCTACAACGTCGCCTGATTCGCCCGTTCATCGTCAAGTAGGATTTTGTGCAACCCTCAAGTGCCTCCTTCAGTGTTCTATTGCGTGCAAGTGCCCTATCTACTACTGTAATCCTATGCCAGTGCTAGTGCCTTTGGTCTTCAGACTTGCCTCCTCATTGAATGCCAATATATCTCGGCGGAAGCCCACCGTGTCTTTGAAGACATGACGCAGTCCGGATTTCTGATTGACGCATCACCTTCAATTAGGGTACACACTTCAAATGCCCTAAAAGATAGGCAAGATCTGATCTGAAAATATCACACTGAGGCACGCCCTCACAGTAGACAGGATGATTTTGACAAGGTTCCTGGTTTCTCATCTTCAGAGATTGTTCCTGCTTTTCTCTCCTCTGAGTGTTCTTTGGTGGGGGGAGTGTTAGTCCTATACCACCAGACACATGACTATTCTTAAGCTCCATGCAGCAGGGCATAAACAAGGGACCAGATCAAGCATCAGGTAGCAGACCCACGCCCCCATCAAAAGCCACGCAGAAGTCCACGCCCCCGTCAAAGAAGAGAGCCAGAATGGACAAATGACGACCTCCGGGGAGTGCGACCCTAACTTAGCGAGATTCCAGGCGCTAATGAAGGTACTGCCAGATTCCCTGAGATCATGCATTGATCCAGGAGTTGGTGATCGAAATCTATCATCCACCTATTTTGGGCCTGAGGCCATTGTACTATATATATCAGTAGAGATAGATCTTAAGTTTTTAGATGAGATTTCAGCCTTGTCTCTTTTCATTCCTCTCTCTTGATGAGAGTTCATGTATTCTGATTGATACTCAAGGAAATCATATTTTGGCTTATTGTCTTTAGTCTTGTTGTTTGTTTCTCTTCTTTATGGTTTCTTTGTAAAATCCCCTGTGACACTCAGCTAGGATTTCCCTGCTCGATCCAAGGGTCCTCACATAGGGCTGTCTTGCAGGTGATCCCGAACCCAGACCCCAAACAACAGGCCTTGAGGCGTTGTGGCCACATTGCCATGATATAAGCTAGGTTAGGGAGACGAGCATCATCCATATTGACAACCTTCTGAAAATAGACAATGTGGCGATATCAAGGGCCGCCCTCTGAAGAGGCAAGAAACCCGTCTCCTGCAGCAGAATTTGATATGGGATTGTGGACTTCACCTCTAATGCTCAACCAAGAAGGCTTTCTGCACCTGCTCAAAGTCATTCCAGGTAGCAAAGGACACTACTGGACCCCATACTTCAACCCTATATAAAAGGACAGACTCCATTAAGAACTTGAACATATGCGACTGATGGGCCCAATCATACAACTCCGCTCTATGACTATTGTTTTGCATTGCATATAGTGCCTTCCAGCCTGCCGTCACTCATAGCTGTATGAGTGTGTCCCAGTGCATAGTAGAAGGAAACTCCACTCCCATATTTATATGTGGGTGCCACTTCTACATTCTGCCCTCGGTAACTGAAGGAGGGAATCCTCGGCTGACGCGAGGATGATATGAGGACCACCTTAGTCTTGGTCAGGTTGACGCGTATATCAGTCGCTTGGCAGAATGTGTCTAGGGCATTGAGATGGCACTGCATGTCTGCTGGTGTGTAAGCTAGGAGGTCCACATCATCAGCATATATTAACTGCCTGATGATTTGGTGCAGAAGGTGAGCTCCGTCGCCCCCAGTATCAGCAAGTCAGCTCTCCAACTGATCAATGTAAAGCCCAAACAATGTTGGGGAGAGAGGGCATCCCTGATGAACCCCGATCTACTATCAAATGGGTGGCTTATCGACTGCAACCGGCCCGAGCATCTCTCATATAACACGTACGCTGCATTCTGTAAATCTACAGGAACCCCCAACTATCACAATCGAGCCCATAGTTTTTCCCAAGGCACAGTGTCAAACGCCTTCACAAAATCCACGAAGCAACAATATAGGTCATGCCAGTGGTTCCTGCTATCTTCAATCAGAGTCCAAAACATGAAGATGTGGTCAATGGTTGAGTGCCGGGGTTTGAATCCTGCTTGGATGAGGGCCCGCACCTCTGCTGCTTCTGCCCAGCCTGTTAACTGCTGCTGAGAATCCCAGCGAGCAGTTTTGTAAACATCAAACTGATCATGATTGTTCGGTAATTGGCTGGGCAGTGCAGGTCACCTGCCTTATAGATGGGAACAACTCTTCTATTGGTCCATTGCAATGGGAAGCCTTCCTGTAATGCCTTGTTGAACAAGGCGGTCAACACTGGTACTATGGACGGCCCTACTCACTTGAGCAATTCTGCTTGCATACCATCCAGGTCTGGCGCTTTCCCATTGGCATGATGCTGTAAGCCTTGGTCCACGTCTGACTCTGTGATTTCTAGCACTGGGCCTTCTTGCAGGAGTAATACTGCTTGTGCACCCTAAGGGTCATATAGCTGTGCAAGTATTGCCTTTACTGCTCGGGAGTGATGTTCCCTGTGGGCTGTACTGGCTTTTCGAGAACCCTTCGCCAAAAGGTCCTAGGACGTTCCAGGAGGTAGAACATTTCCCTTTGATGCGCTGAGATGTATCTGGCTTTCTTAGCTTTAAGGAAGACGCGGTATTGTCTGACTGCATATGGACGTAAAGCAGGGTCTGTGACCTAGCGGAGCCAGCATTTGTGTTCCTTGCACTCTGCATCAAACCATTGAATGAAATTAGGTTACTGTAAATAATGATTCTGGACTTACAATGTATTCGTCAATGATTTAGTTTCCATTGTCATGTGGATAATGTCGAGTTGAGCACTTCATAACATTTTCTTCAACCATGAACGTAGAACTGTATTGTATTCCACGATATCATATTTCATTTGGGCATATTATAATATGCTCCGTGCATCTTGTAGTCCCCCACACCGTACATATTGGAATGGTAGTTCATACGACAATATCTTTATTCAAACCACTAGCTATTATATGTGCACATACCTGTTTTCCTTGAATCTACAAATCACTAGCTATTATATGTGCATGTACCTGTTTTCCTTGAGTATGTGCATTCAAATTGATGACAAAAGTGGCACCATGGCATTAAGAAACTCTACTTCGTTTATCTATCCTACTATGTAGCATCTCTTGTGATACACAATTCTGGCTCTTCCACTAATCATGATAAGCAAGCCTAATGCTTCACTAGACCCGTTATTGATGAGACATATAGGAGCTTTATAAATGAGAGAATAGCATAGAGACATAATGGACAAGATATAGAGCCAGTCATGTCCAGATATATTGGATCCCCATAGATGAGCAAAGATACAAGGCACACTTGGAACAAAGCTCATAGCCACACTAGTAGAAAGAAGAAAAAGTGAACACATTAAATCTGGTAAAGTTAGATAGCACATAACTCAGGGAAATATTGGTGAATAAACCATCTGCTCGACTATATAATACTTTTCCATGCATACAACAGAAAATTCAACTCACAGTGGTTGGTGCTCTATACTTCCAAGCCCACATTCCCTAAAACATCTCTTATGAATAAGGAATCTAATTCATAATACTTCATCAGTTCATCGGCAGAATTGTGGAAAAATTTAAAATTGCTCTGACTGCTACTTTGCTATGTGGTTTGTTGTGTGCAACATATGGATATTTGGAGGTCATTCTTCATCAAGTGAAGCTGCATTGGTTATGCCATTCCTTTTACTTTATATGCAACAATATATATTAGGCTTCCATGAAGAGCAAGCAAGTGGAAGAAGTGCATCCGCTGAGACTATTGATGCGTTGCCTACATATGAGTTCAAGTCCAGGGTTCTGAATGAGAAGAAAGTGGAGAAAGATGAATCAGATGGAGAAAGCAGCAATGATGATGGCTTTGCTGCAGCAAGCTATGGAAAAGGAAGAGTTATTTCAGGCAAAGATACGGTATAATTTCTTCTAAAGTGCAATTATTCAATAATGTTCTTATTGCAATAGCACATTGTTTCTTACTAATTACTTGTTTACATGTCCTCAGGTCTGTTGCATTTGCCTTACAAAATATGCGGATAAAGGAGAACTATGCGAGCTTCCTTGTACTCATCATTTCCATGTTGAATGTGTTGATAAATGGCTAAAGATCAATGCATCGTATCCTCTCTCCAAGCATGACATTAGTGAATCAACTGACCGGAGTATAGTTGGAACTGATGTGGCAAAAGACCGAAGAAGTGAACAGCCGTGTTGAGCTATTATGTCAACAAATGTCCATGATTTGTTCACATTGTTATTGTACTATGGAGCCTAAAAAATAATATCTAGCTCCAACTATAGCAATATAAACATGACATGTAAGTCAACACATTTTTTAAATCAGACCTATTGTCAGGTAAGCGAGTAACACATATAAATAAGTTTACCCACCTCAAAAAAAAAAAAAAAAAAAAAGTAGTACAGACCAGCACAATAGAGTGCGGGCACTCTAAATACTTCAGCCAAGAGTTATCAACATATTACAGTTTTCTCCTTCATTTCTTTCTGCATCCAGAATTAGTCTTGGAATTGCCTCTTTTCACACCGTTTTCAGCACCTATTGTGGATATACCTAGGAGAAGTACATCATTGATAGACCTTGACATGTGCTTATAAAGTCATAAATATTACTTTTCCTTGCCCGTTCTAGCCAATTTCTGGCCTCAAAAGTCACGAACGTTAACAATCTAAATGCAATTAAAGAAGAGTGGATATGTATCTGATAAGAAATGGGATTTGAGACTGGGCATGCAGTCTCCATGCTGCATCTGCTGAAAGAGTTTATGAACTTCTTTGTAATGTGCACAAAGTAGTCATATGAAGTCTTATCTGCCCTTAGAGTTGTTTATCATGAATACTTATGGCCGATAAGTAAACCTATCCATCATCAAGAGTTTGGAAGTCACAGGTTGTTCTGATAATCCATTGATTAACATCAACCATGAACTGCCAGCACTTTTGCCAACAACGTCCTTGCTCAATAGTAAATGTAGAGAACATTATATCACATTCATTAAGTCCATAAGAATTTGCATGAGTACCTTGCCAAATATTTCATGCGTGAGCATATCTTGTTACCTTCTCATGATAACTAGTTAATTTACATCGATTAGTCTGCCAAACAAGGCCCCAACCTTTTCACTGTTCCCAATACAATCTTCTACAACGCCACTAGATTCTGAATCTGTTTCTTGAATACATGCATGTTTTCTCCAATAACCATAGGACGGGCTCATCCCTTGGTCAAATACTCTCTGCCTAGCAGAACATATAGGACAGTAGACGAAATTGCATTTAAATGCTTATTTGAGAACATGGTTGGTGTTGTGTCAACTTAAGTGCTCTAGAATCTGGATCTCCTAAAATTTAACGAAGATGGTTAATCTAATTCTAGACATAACATAACTAGAAAGGTCTAGCTAACATACTCGCTCTCAACATTCAATATCTGCATTGGAAGAGAACATGGTGCATTAAGAAAATTGAAAAAATGCTAGAATTGTTACATGATAGCGAAGGAATGAATACATATAGAGAGGCTCCAAATATATTTCTTGTCAAAAATGATTGTGAGCAAAGCATCTGTTTCTCATCCCATCATCTTAGCAAAAAAATTCAGCTGCAACGCATCAACTTGCTCTTATATACACAAAAAGAATCAGGTCAGGAGCTTGAAGAAAGAGCCAAATATACTTCTATGACTTGCGTTTAAGTCTGCAAAATGAATTGGTGAGAAAGGCCTTAAATTTTGCAAAGGCATCTCAGTAGCCTGCTTCCCTGGAATTCACTAATGTGTCGCATCAATTTGATAAGAACATATTCAGGCCGCCCAAAAGGCATGCTTAATATGGTCCACTGACTGCACATTTGCAGACTTTTCACTTGCAATATAGATAGTTCTTAGCCAACTTCGTTATCACAACCAATCAAAGACAAGACAAGACAGTATATGTTCCATAAATGAGGTAGGTAGATGATGTTCAGCAAATTTGAGTTCCCCTTCAATGTGAAAACTGCAATTTTATTACATAAGATCTAGGAGCAGTAATAGAAGAACTTATATATTCCATACTCTAAAGTTAAGTGGATTCTTTTGCAAGTCTAGCAATGATGCCTTTAGTTTTGTTGAGAGTCTCTTCTTTTTTTCTCAATAACAAAAAACTTGCTTCAAAATGCTGGATGGTTCCGACAACTCTCGTTGCCCTACGTAACCCCCCGTGTGAATATGCACCCAAACCAAAGGGGGTTTAAGGGGGATTTCAATTAAAATGCGTTAAATGCAATGGTTTGTGTTAATAATGTTAATGGTAGTTGTGTATTATTGTTATATTAAAAAAAAAAATTAGGCCCTTCGGACCCTAAGTAACGCAAACATAGGTAAATGTTATGGGCTTAAATATTAATTACTAAAAAGCACAATAACATCAAGACAAACAAATTATTCCTATTGCAAACAACTATGAGTATAAATGCGAGGAAAAACATGTGTGAAGAAACTTGAAAGGTGTTGAATGTAAAAACAACCAATTCTATCAACAGAGCAATAGAAATAAGGAATTGAAGTAGTATGATACAGATCCAGAAATATGTTGTTGCAAGTCTCTTCCACAATTTGGGAAGATTAGAAAGAAATCTCACAAACACCAATCTTCTGCCAGTATAGGCCATTGCAAGTCCACAAGAAACCATTAATTTGGCAGTTAAGCCAAACAGTACAAAAAAGGGCAATTGGAATGTGCTGGGTTCTTCTAAAAGAATCTTCATGTAGCAGATCTAAGATCTGTAATTCCAACTAACCTTCAACAGATTACCATGCCATGCAGCAAATGAAGACTCTGATGAACAACTAAGGTCACAGATTGCTCTGTTTCCATCTGGTTTTGTAGAGCTGCAACCTCCTCCGAAACATCACCTGTACAAGACAAAGCTCCTCATGATGAGAATAAAAGGTAACATTTCACACTAGTCCACAGATTTCTTCTTAGCTTTGATATTCTTTGCATTGGTTTTTCTAAAATAACCTGTTGCTGTCTGGCCCCAGTCTCAAAGCCTACCTGGCACATCCAAACAATGTCAATTACGGAAGGTAAACAACTTTCAATTATGGTGAAATACGATGTATCTTTTGCAGGAGAACTACTTAAAAAATTTCAAAATAACTTGTCAAGGTTAATCATGTGCAAGATTTTCTTTAGACGAAAACTTCTTTTCTTGGAACAGGGAGTTCTAATAACCCAACATTTCCTGATAAGACCGAATTTAAAACATATTGTTGACAAACAAATTTCGTCTGTCAGACTGCATAGCTGATGTCAGAACAGGGAGCATGTTGCTAGACGGGGACATTTGTTCTATATTATTTGCAGCCTAAAATGAACAGGAACTCATAGCCACAATATCAAGATAGAATTGGGAACTCGGAAAAATAAGTACAAGATGCCAAGAATCTTATCAGTCCATCTTCTAAATTTCAATGTCTAAAACATGTGAAAGACTTAACATTTCTCTTTGCAAAATACCGAAATTCTACACTCTAGGACATGTTCTATGTCTATTATATGGTGATACACATGCATGCGTTGCATATTGTCACGCTGCAGTTTCTACTGGGGTTTTACCTGCTTTATCAACTTTTAACATTTTAGGTACAATCATACTTGTTACTACTTACATATAATTGTTCCTCCACCAATTTCATTTGCATCTTACAGAAAGTTTGTTTTCCCATCTCATTGCCGTAGGAAGTTGGACTTCCACTGTTTTTTGGCCGAATTGTTCGTAGAGCTCTTGCTTTTCATACGCCTAGAATTTTAAAGGCCTATCACAAAAGTAATCAAGTCCGAGATGTCAAGAACCTATAGCAATAGAACGAAATTAGAAAGCTATACATATGATGAAAAAAATGCAGAATAAAGTAAGTGACAATAGGTAAACCAGAGGATCGGGCAGAAGGATTTTTTCCTGCTTGTGCTAAGAGCAGATTGTTAGTAGTCAAGATTGCCGGATTAACCACTTCCAAAAGAATGCAGTTAGCCCTCAAGATTGCAACTTTATAGTCTAGATCGTAAATTTAGTGAACTGTAGACATTGTGACCCGAAGTAAGGGCAGAATATGAATTTATAGTCAAGATTGCATCTCTGTTATTTTTATGCAGTTGGCTACTAGACCTTTGATCCTGCATGCAATTGTGCCTTGAAGAAGGAATACCCAAATTCAGAGGCGGCCATAACCTGAAACCTTGCCCTATAATAATAAGAGATAGGAAGGTGCTGTAAATAACAGATATGAAGATGCCCCCAAACCTCTAAAATTTCGCAAGACGTCCAATCCCTCCATGGTTCTGCCATTGCGAAACTGCCATGGAGCTCCTGGAAGCCAAAGAATATTTCGTGAACTCCCAAAGGAGCTGCGCTGCTTGATCTGCCCTAATCCGAAACCTGGCTTGATCTACCCAAAGGACGAAATCCGAAGCACCCTTAAAGTGACAGCTCTCGAGCCTTGCATATATATTAGAAAGTTTTTTTTTTTTAAGGAGTTAAACCATTGTCTAAGTGCCATAAAAAATAATGAAAGCGTATGCGCACTCTAGATGTACGCATTAGTACATCAATTGAAATACACCACAAAATCATAGAAAAACCTTGGTGAAAAGCGTACAAAAATACAAAAGTAACCCCCTGTTATTATGCTACATATTGATACGAAAATAAAGCACCTGGATAATTTTTAGTGGTGGTTTCTCATGTCATGGTGCAAGACTGTGCAATGCCACTTATACTACTGAGACAAACAAAAAACAGGCCATTGGAGGACTTGCACTCAGGGTGACCAACATGCTTGGCAAATCACATCTATCAGGTTTCGGATAGCAATAGACAACGAAGTAATTTGACCTATATTAAAAATAATATATTATAATAATGGTTGTGATGTAAAGTTAGAAGAAAGAAACTGTTAACGCTATCATTTGTCAATTCCCTCTTGTGCATTGACCATAAAAATAAGTAATGAAAGCAATCAACTGAAACAAAGATGCATACAACTTGCTCAATGCTTTTCTCTTCTTGTGTTCTGAATGTCAAATTCTCTGTAGCTAGGCCTAATGGCAAGCAAACGGCAAGCAAAGATGGGCAATACTATGCAATGAAGTCGATCTTACCTTCTTAGCACCACATAAGGAGGTAATATAGATCAACAATACGTCTTCAACAGATTCAAGTTTAAGTAGACAATAATTGGTCTGGTTGAAGAAATGCAAGAACTTTTGCATCACCATTAAGAACTTGGCTGCATTTTCTCATGCTTGGTCTCAAATTTACTCCAGCATAGTAGAATCCAATTTGGAAAAGTGTAAAAGGGGCTCCTCCTTAGCAAAATCCCCGTAGCACAAACTAATGCACATTCCGGATGTAACAAAGGAACAATTCTAACTAACAAACCTCAATAAGTTTAAAGTTGAACTCTGCCTCTAGAAGGAATGCAAAAATTGAAAATGCAAAAATCAAATGCAGAATCTAGAAGGAATTGAAGATGAACTCATAAAATGATGCCGGTTACGAATAATGATATATCTTCCGAAGGCAACAAGAAAAGATAATATGGAAAAGGCGAGACTGAATACACTATTGGGAAAAACGTAAACAAACTCATGATTAAAATAAAAAAAGAAATAGGCCAAGAAAGAAACTTATCTGGAGTGGTTGAGTATAGAATCAGATGTATGTTCTGGCAGAAAATTAAAAGTATTTGGGAAAGCCATGAATTTTATTGTCACATAGAATTGGAATCGGCCAAGTCAAAAGCCAATTGTGTTAAGCAAAAGCAAGCAATACTACGCAATGAAGCAGAACTTACCTCTTTAGCACCGCATAACGGACTACTACGCAATGGGTTCAATCTTACCTCCCTACCACGGCATATGGTCTTGGGACTTTCCTCTAATTTCCCTGACCGTAGATGTGATCAGAGGGTGAAAACATCATCCATGTGATAAAAATACCCACATGGCTGCAACGTGGATAGCCTCGGAGTTCACGAAAGGTTGAATTTGTGTTTGTGCAAAAGTGCAAAAAATTAATAAGATATAATTCCGACGAGCTCGAAATTTTGCCTGAAATTTCGAGGTGACATGGTGGATCCACGAGCGGCGTCAACTGCGGGTGAACTCTGCCACGTCACCTCGAAATTCAAGCGAAATTTCATGCTCATCGGAATTCACCGACGAAAAAAATGGGACACTGAAATTTTGTGTTTTTCTCACTTTTTCCACAAATTTCTGGCAAGAATGTTGGCGGCGCCAGTTAGAAGGGGACGGCAGGGGATGACAGAGGGAGGGCATGCAATCAATTTGAATCGACTCTATTTTTCTTCTTGAAAAAAGCTGTTGTTTGGCCCTGTAATTTAAGGTCCCTTTTTTTCGTTCAAAAAAAAATTGTATACTAAATCAACTACCATGATCTGAAAAACAAAACAAAAGGATATTCCCACCCATTTGCGACCCAAAAAACCGAAGGAAATATAGGCATTGGATTTGGGCATGGATTCCAGAAAACTGTGAGGCAAATACCTCTGCGTGGTATTCGGCCTGCATGTCTCAGTTTTTTTCCGATAGCAAAATCCGGCAAGGGGGTATTCAACCTGCAAATTTAACCTTTGAATTCCAAGAACCTAATATGCCTCTCTGTTTTGATTCAAAATGCATGTCAAATACTCTGTTTTGATTGAAACTGCAGGTCGATTAAACAATCCAACAAGGGGGTATTCTACCCGCGAATTCAACCTATGAATTCAAAGAATCGAATACGCCTGTCAGATTTGATTCAAACTGCAGGTCGAATACTCTGTTTTGCTTGAAGCTGCAGGTCGATTAAACAATCCGGCAAGGGAGTATTCGACCTGCCAATTCAACTATGAATTTTATGAACCCAATAACCCTCTTGTGATTGAAACTGCAGGTCGAATACCCCCAAAATTATCCTGTAACTCCATCGCACGGCTCAGTTTCCAGCCGGCAACAGCGGGCAAGCTCAACAAAGGGTTTTTTTTTTTTTTTTTTTTGCCTCCATCTTCCATTCTGATTCTCATTTGCTTCGATTCTTCTTGAGTCCAATACAAATTTAGCAGTCCAGTCTGTTCTTCGGGGCTTTGTTTATGATCCGGGTCTCTTTTAGAATAAGAATAGTGGCAAACTAAAGAACTAATTTGGGCGGAAATAGCACAACCTGGATGAATACTTCTGTTTTGGTTACATGTATCTGCAATTTTCAGAAGACCAGGGATCCTGTTGCAGGCATTTTGAAAGGATATATTGCTCTGAGCCCAACAATCTTCACAGTTCTTTCTGCATGCCTATTTGGGACCGATCCAGCAGTTTTTGTCCTCCTATTGGCAGTTATCCCCTTTGCAATATGCATAATAGGAATGGTTTTTCTTCATCCATCAGAACCTGCAGCCACTTCGAAGGAGTTGGGTGCACATGTTTAATTTGAACATATTGGCAACTATTCTAGCCATTTATTTGCTGTTCTACGATGTAATAGGCCCATTGAGTGGCACCATTTCAAAGATCTACATAGGCATATGTATTCTTGTTCTGATAGCACCATTATATGTCCCTGCAAAGCTCCTTTTCGAAATCAAGCATCTAAAGAATAGAGTATAAAGGGCTCTCAAAATCAAGCATTTGCAAAATCATCTTAGAATCTGCGAAGTTATTTCTTTGGGAAGTTATTTAGGCTCTAATTTCTTTGAGAAGTTATTTAGGTACTTCTTGAGAAGTTGATCTTTGTAGTCCCGTCCTTTCATTGAGACAATTTGTGACGTCCCCTACTCGTATACGGTGCATTCACTGTATACAAACAGGAGTTCTTCCCCCACACCAGCTCCATGCTGATATAGGGCCCTCCACATATCACTGCACCCGTAACGAGTCCCAGTGGGAAGAGTGAAGGTGTCATTCTACCCCGTCTCCCTCAGGGCCTACCTAGCTGCGGAAGCGTAAACATACATGTCAGTAGCACATACATCAACATCCTGTGACCATCTCGAAGGATGGTCCTCCTCATATCTGCATAGACAAAGATCAGCACATCACATAGGGGATCCTACCCAAGGCTCGGACTCAAAGGATGACCCGACGGCTTGGGTCTCCGTAGTTCGTTCGCATGCATGTAATTCATGGCAATGGAGTTGGTGGCATAAGAACATGGCATAGGGTTGTCCACTCCATCCCCCCTCCCATGCACACTTTGCGAGTAGGCTGAAAAGTGTCGGGACCTCCCATCAGAGTTCCGCCGGATGCATAGCCAAGGGGCTATTCCTGGTCTCATCCTCCCGGGCCCGATGGGGCGGGTAGGGATCACTCCCTCCGGGTCTACATGCTTGACTCAAGGTGACTAGAGGGCCACCGCCCAGATTCGACCGAACCCACCTGGAAAGTGTACACCCACTTCACGGGTGTCGAGCCCATGCCTTACCCGCACTCGGTGGTAAGCCATTGGACCTAGTCACAATGATCCCCGGTGGGCTTTACACACCCGGGGGGATGGATTGGAGTCGAACATGAACCTCCTTCTTAGCCCGATCTGGGCCCTTCACCCACAAACCGTGTGTGGTTCTTGTACACGTGGCCGAATCTACAGGTGTGCTAGAGAGGCTACTCTAGGAGCATCAACTGCAAGCTTTAGGGCCTCTACCCCCTTCCCAATACAAGGAGTTCACAGAGATACATCATCCAAATACATCACGTAAGGACTAAAGAACTAGATCTAATCATAGAGTTAGGTTCTTTAGTTAGTGTCCCAGATCTACGATCTAGATAGTTTATGGGCAATTTAATAGTCTAAACCCCACTGATTCTATGACTAGAAGACGCGGTTTAAGCTATTAAATTGACCAAATACCGATCCTTGAGTGGCTCCTCCTGACCTGAGTTCAACCATCCTGCTGAGCTGAGCGAATTCAGGGGAACTGATGGTGCAATTCGCTTGGGCGGCGTCTGGGAGGCGGTTTTGGCTCCTGGGGCAGCCAAAACTGAGCTCTAAAACCCTAAGGACGAAAAACTAGCAAGCTAGGGTTTTCCTACCCTAAATAGACATGGGGGTTTAGGCTAGGGTTTCCAATTATCCAATTTGGCATGTGGGATAATTGGAAGGCCCCACTTGCCTTTAATGGCTAGGTGGCAAAATATGCCAACATGGAAAGGTGTGCCCTCATTAATGTGCACATGTGCACATTAATAATATATGAACACTCCTAGCAAGTTGCCCCTAGGGCTACTTACCTGGCTATCCGTTGGCGTACACGTCGGTCGGAGTGGCGTGTAATGCGATGATGGGCGATGCGAAGATACGCCCCGGGACCCGATCATCGTGGCCGGAACGCCACATTCTCCCCACCTTGAAATGATGTTTGTCCGGCAAAGATGGATCTCCCCACCTTGGGATCTTCCTAACCCGCAACCTTTTGCAATCAACGTGATGCCTACAATATAATATTTATACATTTATCACGATTACCCTAAGGTAATTACTTTTAGAACATTATTACGTCATTATATTATGGAATACTTATCAATTCATAACACCATTAACAAGTTATTCACTATCTTAAGTTAGACAAAATTTCAACATTTCATATCTATAATTATTGTCCGAGGTACTCTTCATTCCTTGCAACACATTCCAACAAAACTTGTGTTGCAAGTCTTCGTAGCTCGACCTCCTTGCCCTCCGGAGCGCTCTACTGGCCTGCAGGTCGACACTACGTTAGTACCGTTTTAATTATTTAATAAATTTTGGTTATATGGTGACCAACCCACCTATCTACATGAATGCATGGCTAATCTCCCTGATAGGAAGAGGATGAATCTTCCATAATGGCCGGGGAGACAGCGCCTATATGCCTATATGCCGCTCATGCCTACACCTCTAGTTGCCCAGCGTGGAGGATATCCTTCTCGCGTGGGGGCGTGAAGGATGGATTCCTCCTATCAAAGCATATATGGGGCTAAAGGTGCTTTCCCTATCAATGCATTCCTTAATGACCTCTTTTCTCTCGAGGTCGTCTCCTTCCGTGGGGCGTAGACTTTCTAATCTACCTTCCACTTTCGCCCAAAGCGGAAACGGTCATGCCTACATTGACATTGCACCACGCCCCTAGAGATCATCGTAGTGGTCTCATCATCGGTAACAACGCATGCGACCCATACCAAGCATAGGTGGCATCGTGGATTAATCTATACAAGAATTAACCTACACAAATCGACATGCCTGAGCCGATTTCTTCGGAGATGACCTTGCCGTCCCATTGCTCCATAAACTGTGGGTACTGCTTTACTAAATCCTTCTTAAGTACCCACGTCGCGTCTTCCACTGGCAAGTGTTTCCACTTGACCAAGTATTGGAGGAATTCCGACCTCCTTGTCTTCTTGAAAGCTTTATCAAGAATCATTTCTGGAACTATTTCCAGCTGCTCCTCCGTCATTTCCAACAACGTTGGAGTGTCCAAGACTTCGTGCGGATTTGGAGTATGCTTCTTCAACAAACTCACATGGAAGACCTTATGAATCTTTAGGTGTCTTTGGCAATTCCAACTTGTAGGATTGATTACCTACTCTCTTGATTATTCTCAAGGGTCCAGCCCACCTTGGAGCAAGCTTCTTGCAATTGCCAATCCCGGAGCCACCTGCTTCACCTTTATCTTGAGCCATACATCATCTCCAACTTTGAACTCTCTCGGATCAGCGATGCTTGTCGGCGATGCTCTTCGACGACTTCTTGCTGCTAGCGGGTAACCTCGAACTTCTTCCACGAGCTCCGTGATATCGGCCAACATCTGGCTGCCGAAACTTCTACTTTTGACACGGGGTTGTGCCAAGTGTGCGAGTTAGGCACCGATAGCCATAATTGATCATAAATGGCGACATTTGGGATGATTCCCGCTTGGTGCTATTGTATGCAAACTCCACCAAGTGAATAAATTCTTCCCACATACTTTGCTTATTCCGGACATAGTTTCTTAGCATGTCTTCTAAGATCCTGTTGGTCCCAGCTCCGGCCCCGCCATCCGTCCGAGGATGATACGCCTGCACTCATGGATAGCTTGGTCTCAATCGCCGCAAAGAGGTCTTGCCAAAAGGCACTCATGAACCCGGATCCCCTCGGGTTCTGAGATAATCTCCCTTGGCATGCCATGAAGCCCCAAGATCTCTTTGGTGAAGAGCTTTCTTTGTATCCATAGTCGTAATGCGTGGTCCCGCAAGGCACAAAATGTGCCATCTTCGACAACTTGTCGACCACTACCATCAAAGGCATCCTTGCCTCTCTGTTCTTGGGAGTCCCGTGATGAAATCCATCGCCGATTACCTCCCACTTAGCGTTTGGCACGCTAATGGCTCTAATGCCCACGAATTCCGAAGCTGCTCCGCTTCGTCTGGCGGCATAGGCGACATTCCTTGATGTAGCGAGCTATTTGCTTCTTCATTCACGGCCAATAATAGGCTGCTTTGCGACTTTGAAATATGTTTTCATGAATCCCGCATGGCCGGCTATTGGGTCATTTGTGCGTGTCATGGAGGATCAACTTCCTTACACCGATGATTCGGTGCACGCACAACTTGTTCTTATGGTATAACAGGTTGCCTTCCTTCTTATAATGCTTGAAGGCCTCCTCTTTTTATCTGTTCTAGCCTCCTTAGAGGCTTGCCCATACTTCCACGAAACCCACATCCGTTGGCAAGGACTCTTCAATCTTCTTACCAAAGTCATTTGGAGGCGTCGAAATTGCATTGCAATGCACTCTAGTTGTCGGGGGATGCCTTGAAAGCTGCTACCACATTGAGCTTCCCGGCTTGTAGACTATATCAAAGTCATATTCTTGAGGAACTCCATCCATCTCCGTTTGCCTCGGATTAAGGTGTGGTTGCGTGAATACATATTGGAGGCTCGATGGTGGGTATCCAATTGGAACTTCCTTCCCAAAAGATAGTGCCTCCATATTCTTAATGCCCGACAACCGCAAGCAATTCCTGATCGTCGCGTTGGGTAAAGGCGTCTCGGCGTCGTTCATCTTTACGGAATCATACGCTACCACCACTCTTCTTGCATAAACCCTTTGCACACAGAAGCTATCTTACTGCATCTGTTGCTACAAGCTTATCTTTCTCCGGGTCCGGCAAAGGTCAAGGCAGTGTCGTCGAGCTTCTTTCAACAATTCAAACCCCTTTTGGGCTTTCTTGTGCCAATGCTCTACCCGGTCTTTCACCTTCTCTGCCCTCGTCAGTGCGTTAGCAGGGGCTGCTATCTTAGCAAAGTTCTTCCACGAACTTCTGTAGTACCCTCGCTAGACCGAAAAAAACTTACGACCTCGTGCACATTCTTGGCCCGCCCTTTGAATCAATCACCTCAATCTTGGCGGGGGTCCGTCGAGATGCCTTCTGCCGAGATCACATGACCAAGGTATTCCACCTTCTGCTTTAGCGAAGTGGCACCCGACAACTTGGCATACAACTGGTGCCTCTTCAACTTCTCTAGCACCCTTCTTAAGTGTTGCACGTGCTCTTCAAGGGATGCGCTATACACCAAAATGTCATCAAAGAAAACAATCACAAAGGTGTCGGGAACTCCCGAAGATATCGTTCATGAGCCTCATGAGCGTTGCGGGGGCATTTGATAAGCCGAAAGGCATCACTGTGAACTCATAATGCCCATACCCGCGTCCGAAGGCGGTCTTGTGGATATCTTCCTCCTTTATCCGTATTCGATGATAACGACCTTAAGTCGATTTTGGAGAAGATCTTTGCTCCTTGAAGCTGATCCATCAAGTCGCCTCGATCTTGGAAAGCGCATACTTGTTCTTAATGGTGTGCTTATTCAACTGTCTATAGTCTATGCACATCCTCAAAGATCCATCCTTCTTCTTGACAAAAGAATGGGCGCTCCAAGCGGCGAGACACTAGGTCTAATGAAACCTAGGTCGGCGACTCCACGAAGCTTCTTCTTTAGCTCCGGCAACTCCTGCGTTGTCATTCTATATGGAGCCTTGCTTGTTGGCTTTGTTCGGTTCGAGTGCTATCTACTTTTCGACTCCTATAAGGAGGGAGCTGCTTGATCTCATCTCGGAAAGAGATCGTGGAACTCGCGGATCAACTTAGCTATTTGCTTGGCAGCTTGGCGAGCATCTTGTCTTCTTTGGTTCCTTCCAATTCCATTTCGCTAATCTCAAGCTTGAAGATGTATGCTACTTGCTCACTCTTGATGCACTTGAGCGATCGTTTAGAAGACATGCACGCATGATGGGAACAACTTCTTTACCGTTATCTCAATGATCTTGCCGTCGGGTGTTGGGAAGGTCACCTTCCGCTTTCCTGTCGATAATGGCCCCTGCTGGTCCAAGGTACTCCATACCTATTATCAAGTCGTATTTGCCGATGCCCATTACCTCACCCCCATCACGGATCTTAATCCCCGGCAAGTCGATGTCAAAGTTGATTCTTTTACACGCCGATGCGCCTTTCTTTGCTCCACTTGCTAAGACAACGGGCCTTGGCTTTGACTTTAATGGTTTCAACTTCAACATTTGAACCATTCGGGAGATGCAAGGTTATGGCTACTTCGAATCTATCGGGACTATAAATGACTTGGCCTTGGCCTTTCCCAATCGTGGAAATTACTTTATCTTGGCTCTCTGCTTTGCTCTGTATCTATTGCGGCAAAGATATGACACTCACCCTGAATGTAGTCGCGGGCCTCCTGGCGTGTCGTCGGTCAAAGTGTCCCAATCTCCCAACTACGCTGGCGGCACTCATGACATATGGGCGATTCGTTGTCCTATGGCCTGGCTGGAAACACACGAAGCAAAGCTGCTTTTCTATGCACTCTGTCTCTTCTCCTTGGGCATAGCTGCCAGAAAGGATCGCCTTTGCTTTGGAGTAGTTTGACCCTTCTGTTTGTCTTTGAAAGACATCTGCTTCTTCTCCTGCTTTGCTTCCCTTGATTGCCACTATATGGGGCTCTAAGCCGCCACGGCCGGCTGTCCTCCTGGCCGGAATCGTCACTGCTTGCCTTGCCTTTATCTTGGTATCTGCTTGCCTCCTGCTCGCTATTAGAAGAATCTGTTCCTTGCAAACTTATTGCCTTGGACTCAAAACCCACGATCTTGTTCTCGGGTTTATTGCCCTTACAAACTGCGGATCTCCTCATTCCCAACCTTCAATGTAGCTTTCCAGCTGCGTGCTTCTCACCTAACTTTGGCACATCTGACCTTAGCCTCATAAATTCCTCGTATATTTAAATGCTTGACTTGTTGCCTTCTTTGCAACTTTGTAGAAGCTTCTTTGCATCATCTTGGACTTGTGCTCTCTTGGGGCGTAATGGCGCTTGAAGGCTTTAGCAAACTTCTTGAACACGCAAGCATCCTGCTTAAGCCATGAGCCTTGGCATAGCCCTTCCACCAAATCGTCTTTGCTCCCTTCAGGTTATTTGTTGCCACCACAACCTTTATCCTTATCCTTCATACCATAGGCATTGCCGTATTAAGCTCATCTCGTCAAATGAAGCCTCTGCCTCCAGGTGCGACTGTTCTGCTTTGAGAATTGCTCGAGCTTCACAGCCTTCAAACATTTCCCAATCGCGAGTCTACTTTCTTACGGTAGTCGAGGGTTCTTGTGTCCCTTTGTCGTCCCGTCCAGGCGTTCCTCGCCTTCCATCTGTTGGGTCTTGGTTACGCTCTTCTTCTTCCTCGAGAATCGAGTCTGAATCGAGCTTGAGTCGGAGGAGTCCGAAGCTGGGGACCCTTCCTCTCTTGCTCCTCTTCTTGTCTCTATCGTTCTCAGAGTGATGCTTGCGGCTTGATTGGCGTTACCCACCAACACTCAGCTGCTTGTGCGGCTAGCAAAGCCTTTATCTGATCGAGGTCCGTCCTCATTTCGCGATATTTCTTCTTAAAGGGTCATTTGTCCAAATTCTTCAAGCGGGTTCCTTGCAGGCGTGGCCTTTGGCGGGCTCTCGTTCCCCAGTAAGTTCCCTGAGGTTAATGTTCTCCTGCGCTCAGGCCTCTAGCTGCATACACAAGTGGTTCATATCTACATGGTTAGTTTTCCTTGCTTTCTTGCATTATTTATGTTTGTTGGCATGGTTGGGGAACACAAAATATATCAACAAAACATTTATAGTGCAAGAGAATATTATATTTATATTTTATATTACACTAATACAAAAAAATTGCAACTTCTGCTAATCATTCCTGTTGTTGCCGGTAAGATGGATTATCCTCTAGGAACTTCTTCACTTGGGCTGTTCCCACTGAATGGCCCAAGTTCCTAAGGACATTGGCTGGAGATCCACCCTGTAATGCTCTTGCTAAATCTTCTATTACGCGGTTGGGAGGTATAAAAGGCTGCTGTCAGCGACGGGTCTTGCTGCCCGCTTTGTAAGGTATGGCGAAGTCGAAGGCGTCGAGTGCTACGCTCTCTTCACGGGATTGCATACTTGGTGTTAAGGGGTAACGGCGCATGCGGTAGAATCTGAGAGTGCAATCGACAGCGATACTCCTTCCTCGCCTGCGGGGGTGAACTTGCGGTGGATAACCGCTATTCTTCCATCCATCGGCGGTGGCGGTAATAAGCGTAGTGACTGTCGTTCGCGAGAGCGGGTCCTCGACCACTTTCGGTATCCCGGCTCACCCGTATGCGCTTCGAAATCATCAACCTCCACCCGTGGTGAGCTCCCTCGTAGTCTCGGACCGTTTCGACCCTCCACAGGTCGATTAAGCTGTCCTATCCCTGAGGTGCTTGCGGACAGCTTGCCGTTAGGATGTTTGAGGTCGTGATAAGCGGATCCCCCATTCTTTCTGTGAAGAGCAAGGAACTCTTCCTCCGTCGGTAGCTTGTTCTGCGTTCTATACGCCCTCCATAATGCCGCGATATTCTTTGTAGGCTTGGATGTCGGAGGTAAACTCTCCCCGTGTAAGTGCTCGGCTTCCCTTACTTGGAGGGGGAAGTGGGACTCTCCGGGACGATGAAGTCGTCCAAGAATGCGATTCTTTCCCAGTTGGTGCAGCAACTCTTGGTCTGCATACTCCCTTTCCCTCACTCCGGAGGTTTGAATGTCGCTTAGAGCGTAAAACCCCTCACCTTGACTATGATGGGAGCTAGGCTTGTGATGCCTAACTCAGGGTGGCGTGCGCTTCGAGAGTCTGCTTCCGACTAGCGAGAAACTCCTCACCGACTATGATGGGAGCTAGGCTTGTGATACTAACCCGGGTGGCGCGACTCTGAAGTCTAGCCCAAGCTTCTTTAAGTCTTGCCACTCTGCTCTGCTTGTCAGCCGCTCTTCGCTTTGGGTGAGGCTTCGACATAGTCTTCCTCTTCCTCCGATTCTGTTCATCCAGGAGTCTTCTTCCTTCCCTTCACTGCTCCTGTTCATCTTGTGTGAGGAGCCGTTGTTCTGCCACTATGGCTAATGGGTCCGTCCATGGGGAATGGAGGTTTCCCCACGGTGTTCGGCTTGCGGTGGGTAGAAAGATTGCCGAGGCGGTGTTGAAAGAGAAGTACTTGGTCCTGTTGGCGATTAGGACCATTGGCTTTCGGGTGTCTGCGGTGCGCTTTGTTTGTGAGGTATTTGGCGATGTTAGGGACATCGTCCAATCTTTTTCTTGAGGAGGCGTCTAGGAACAAAATATCCTACACAAGGGGAGTTGCACTAGCGCTGGTTCTACCCTAGCTTGGAACTCGATCAAGACTCTACTATAAAAGGGTCGCGTGCAAGGTTGCTTGGGCGTCTACCTCCTTCCTCAAGATCTGGAAGATTTGGTCGACGTCGACCTCCAGAACATGGCCCGTATTTGTACCATCTCCGAAATCGAGAAGTTGCCATTGATTAATTGCGGAAGGGTAACAAACGGTTGCAAGAGAGGCGCCTCGGGAGTTGGGAAATCGGCTAGAAGGGCGGGGAGCATTTGTAAGGTGCTATCTCGAGAAATGGCAGGTCTATTTATAGAAAAGGGGAAAATCCTAATTTTTGGATGACTTGAAAATTTCCTAGGATTGGGTAATTCTAACTTATCGAGGTCAAAATAGGAGTTTGAGGACTATATGAGATGCTTGAACAAGGCTAGGTTACCTAAAAGATGCTATCGCGATGGGTTGAAGGTGACTTTGACAAGTCCCCGTGAAGAAATGGTAAGAGGTCTCACGACTTTGCGCCTCGCTTCAAAACTAACTTTTGTTTTTTCGACACGTAGCGGTATGAGACATCGATCTCATTCGATCAAAGGTGTCAATTTGGGTAAACTAATGGTGTAAGGGTGATGGGCTCATCAAATTAGGCGAGAATCGACCCTTATTTGGTCAATTTGGAGCTGTTTTGGCCAAGTTTGGGCGAGGTCTCCACGACTTAGCCTCGCTTCAATACTAACTTTTGTTTTCGCGACGGTGAGCGGTGAGACATCATGTCTCTCGGCTTGCAAATGTCCTATTTCATTGGAATAAAAGCTAAAACTTATTAATTTGCTCTAATTAACCAAGTTTATGTCATCAAAGTACACAAAATTGCTCTATATTACAAAATTTTTAATTATTTACAACAAAAGTTTCTAAGGCGTTCTCCCTTAATGCGGGTCATAAGACTCATGTCTTGTCGCATTAAGGTTACCGCTGGCGTGGATAGTGCGGGCTGTTGAATCTTCAAAATGTTGCACTATCTTTGCCTCAACCCGCCTCTTGCATTGCCGGCAGCCTCGTCAGTGACTCTAAAGTGCGTTACAGCAGGCCTGCATCACTTCACTTCACGCACCTGTACGGCGAAGGGGGCGGGGAATTAGGAGGCCGAAGCTGCTGGAAGTGTCTAATCTCCCTTAGCTCTTCTCTCCACCTCCCTTCCTATCAGCTTTCTTCTGGGTGGCGGCTTAGAACCTTGGGCTTCGGTGGTGGCGGCCTTAAGGTTTGCTTCTTGCCGTTGGTCGCCCTCCTTCGATGAACTTAACCTTTTTCTTCATAATATTTGTTGTAGGCCTCCCATTTCTTCATGTAGGCCTCGTGCTCTCTCATCTTCCTCTCGTAAATCTTCACCACAATCGGTGGCGTAAGGCTTCCGGGCAGGTCGTGGTTTCTTCTTTCTATCCCATCTTAGGGGTATTTTCGGGGGCTTACGCACTTGGTCTTCTTTGGGGTTGCTTTCAAAGTCTTGGCCGCTTTCGGTACTTCCTGCTTTCGTCGCTGGGTGCTTGGAAGAGCTTCCACCCTGACGTGGGTCGAAGTCCTCCTCGGAAAGAGTCGTCCGGAGGGGTTTGGGGGTTAGTCGGTTTGCGCTCCTTGATGATAATGTTGGGGTTAGGTCTCTTTCCTTGGCGGGCGGTCCTTAGTTCTCCTTATACCCGCCCACGAACTTCCCTTTAAGCTTTCTTCTTTTCTTACGCTGCCTTTTGTTCCTCTTCCTTCCTTTTCCTCTTTTTTGTCTTCCCTTCTCTTATGCCGTACTTTTCGATGAACCTTCTAAGATTACGCTACCTCCGTGGCTCGGACACATCACTGCTCATCTGCTTTCGGGATCTCTGTGGAGTCGCGTCCCGAGATAGTCTACTTGTTCCTGCTGCGGGATCTCCGCTCTATTCCTTCATACACCTCCCTGCGTCTCCTCGTCCATGGAGTTGGTGATGTGGCCTCGTCTGCTTTCTGCTGCTTTGGTTGAAGCCCTCAATCAGATCCGGACGTGTCTTGCTCCTCGTCCGAAGCGAGCGTCCTCCTCTCGCGAGCCTCTCCACGAAGCATCTTCCAATGATCTCCGCCTCGGTGGCGCTGGTGGCTTCGCTGGCGGCAGCTTCCTTATGGATCTGTTTGGTTCGGGCCATGCTTTACTGGATCGTCAATCGGATAAAAGCGTAGAGATAAGCCTAAGTTGGGAAGAGCGGATTTCTAGGGCTTGGACAAAAAAAATGAGGGGGTTCTACATCTATTTATAGCTTGGGATTTTTAGGTCAAAACTCAAGTTGCTCGTTTAACATGCTAAGGTACCATCTTAGCTAAAACTTATACTTATTTCAGACTTTTTCTACTTATTGGTCTCACGACTTAGCCTCGTTCCAATACTAATGTTTAGTTTTTGCGACCAGGTAGCGGTGAATCTCATACATTCTAGGGTTTTTAGGTAATTAAAACATGCTATTCTAACTAATTCCTACCTTAGAATTAGCCTTACCATATTATTTTTCTCAAATTCATCATGTTTTGGTGTTCTTGGCTCGATGTCTCACGACTTAGCCTCGCTTCAAAACAAAAATTTAGTTCTACGGTGACCCGGTAGTGAGACCACCACCTCACTTGGAAAATTTTGGCTCATTCTTTTTAATCTTGTTAAATTCCAATTCACTTAATTGTTACTAGCTTAGCATAAACTACAAAGGTGAGAAAAAAATTTTCCCACTTTTTTAGGGGCTTGAGGATCCTATCAAGTTAGTACTCTGAACATGGTGGTGCTTTGCTCTTGGTCTCCAAGAACATTGCTCGATACCCTTTGTGGATCCCCTACTGGTATCACGGTGCATTCCGCAGAGTATACAAGCGAGTTCTTCCCCACACCAGCTCCATGCTGATATAGGGCCCTCCACATATCCTTTGCACATACGTAGTCCCGATTGGGAAGAGTGAAGGTGTCATTCTACCGTCTCCCTCGGGGCCTACCTAGGCTAGCTTGAAGCGTAAACATACAATGTCGATGTAGCACATACATCAACATCATGTGACCATCTCGAAGGATGGTCCTCCTCATATCTGCATAGACAAAGATCAGCACATCACATAGGGGATCCTACCCAAGGCTCGGACTCAAAGGATGGTGGCCCGGCTTGGGTCTCGAGTTAGTTAGGGGCGAAATTCATGGCAATGGAGTTGGGCATAAGAACATGGCATAGGGTTGTCCACTCCATCCCCCCCCCACGTACACACTGCGAGTAGGCTGAAAAGTGTCGGGACTGGCCATGGCCGTAGGATGCATGGCCAGAAGGGCTATTCACTGGTCTCATCCTCCCGGTTCGATGGGGCGGTAGGGATCACTCCCTCCGAGGTCTACATGCTGACTCAAGGTGACTGGAGGGCCGCGCCTGTGATTGAACCCAACCACTGGAAAGTGTACACCACTTCCGCGGGTGCGAGCCCATGCCTTGCAGCACTTTCGGTGGTAAGCCATTGGACCTAGTCACAATGATCCCAGGTAGGCTTTACACACGGGGGGATGGTTAGAGTCGAGAACATGAACCTCCTTCTTAGCCGATCTGGGCCCTTCACCCACAACCCGGTGTGGTTCTTGTACCTGTGGCGAATCTACAGGTGTGCTAGAGAGGCTACTCTAGAAGCATCAACTACAAGCTTTAGGGCCTCTACCCCCTTCCCAATACAAAGGAGTTCCACGAGAGATACATCATCCAAATACATCCGGAAGGACTAAAGAACTAGATCTAATCATAGAGTTAGGTTTCTTTTAGTTAGTGTCCCAGATCTACGATCTAGATAGGCTTGCTATGGGCAATTTAATAGTCTAAACCTACTGATTCTATGACTAGAAGGCGGTTTAAGCTATTAAATTGACCAAATACTGATCCTTGAGTGGCTCCTCGACTGAAGGTTCAACCATCCTGTTGAGTGGCGAATTAGAGGAAGGCGATGGTGCAATTAAACCAAGGAGCCGGTTTTGGCTCTGGGGCAGCCAAAACCGAGCTCTAAAACCCTAAGGACGAAAAACTAGCAAGCTAGGGGTTTTCCCCCCTAAATAGACATGGGGTTTAGGCTAGGGTTTCCAATTACCCAATTTGGCATGTGGGATAATTGGAAGGCCCCACTGCCTTTAATGGCTAGGTGGCAAAATATGCCAACATGGAAAGGTGTGCCCTCATTAATGTGCACATGTGCACATTAATAATATATGAACACTCCTAGCAAGTTGCCCCTAGGGCTACTTACTGGCTATCCGTTACGCACACGCCGGTTCCAGGATTGGCGGTAATGCGGCGTGGCCCGAGCATCTGAGATCGATCACCCTGACCGTGTATCTTGTCTTTGGAACGATCACACAATTGATTTTGTACTTTATTATTTTTACACGAAGCATCACGGTTGCTTGCTCTTAAAGTTTGTTGGATCTAATGAAATTTTGTTCATCTTTTGGCATTCGGACATGGCGGTCGGGGAGGCACAAAGGGATGGGGATGTTGAGGTGGAGGAGCGCAATTTGGTGTTGGGCATGGTCTTGAAAGCTAACGTGAGTGATAACTTGGATTTTATTTTTTACTTTCATTCTTATGTTTCTTTTTTCTTAGTACTGTTGGAATAGTATCATATATAGGATTCTAGATACAATTTTGTAGAGATAATTATAGTTCATTAAATAGTAGGTGTTAATGATAGGGAGGTTGCCTCATACTGGCGAGTTGACATCCGTGTCATCGCCATAGTAGATGTTGCTAGACGTAGGGTCCGCACGCAACGTCGTTGGTGGTGCATGGCTCCTGGCTGCACCCATTCAGCGACTCGACTGCCGACATGGTTGGGGTTGATGCATTCAGGTGCACGCAAGTACGAGTACACGGGACTATCGTGTGTCAAGGTATGTGTACGAGTACATGATGTCACATATAATATGTGCCCCTATTCCTCTTCATGGGACTATCGTGAGTCAAGGTACGTGTATGAGTATGAGTACAAGTACGTGTCACATATAATATGTGCCCCTATTCCTCTTCATGGGACTATGTGTCAAGGTACGTGTACGAGTATATGAG